>CAVLJG010000010.1:9650947-9711106 GCA_963669975.1 Acanthoscelides obtectus
TGAAAATAGCTATTAGAGCGTTTTTTTGTGGCAAAAAAGTTATTTTTTGAAGAAAGATAAGGAAATATCTCGTACTTATTTTAAATAGGAATTTAGTACATAGTTTGCGATTGGTTTGACCAAACTTTGTTGCTAAAATAACTTGTAACGCTTTATTACATAAATGAACCATGGTATATTCCACAGCAGAAAGAGTTGAAATTATCGAAATATTTTTCGGAAATAATCAGTGCGCTAATAGAATAGCAGAAATATTTAATGAGCGACATGAGATCAGTAACGTGCATCGAAAATATGTTCTAGAACTTGTAGCTAAATTTCGGGAAACTGGGTCAGTCGCCAATAAAAAACGCAACATTGAAAATCCCATAAGGAACGAAGCAATAGAACTGGGGGCTTTAGGGCAAGTTTATGTAGATCCTACGTTAAATACCCGCAAATTGGAGACTGTGTGTGGTGTTAGTCGACGTACTGCCCAACGGGTTCTAAAGGCCCATAGTTTTCATCCGTATAAAAGTCACCTGGTGCAAGAGCTTAATGAAGACGATTTTGATCGTCGATTACAATTTTGTGAAGATATGAGTGAACGAATAATAATGTGTTCTACTCGTACCAGTGTATTTCTACATGGGAATGAAGCACTCTGTGCTCGTCATAATGACGAAACGAAACAATAATTTGCCTCGTTGTTCCTCTACGAATGTAAACATTTAACAACTTTTTATTAGTGAATCTCCTAACACATGGTCTTACTATTTGTTTATAATAATATCATATCCCACTTATGAGTAAGCGAAGTTATTAGATCTGAATTGGTGCAAGCTTACGTTTTCCTCAAAAAAAATATATATACAGGGTGTTTCAGTTTATTGTTGCATAACTTTAAGATTCGATAGAACTTTTAAAATTTATACATAAAGTCTATATAAACATGGGTCGAAAAATGCGTGGCTTCCGAAATACAGGGTGTTTAAATTTACTTTCTAAAATAGTTTTTTTTAAATATTTCGAACAATATTTGATGTATAACAGTGAAAATTGGTATACAAGGGTTTTTTGGTACGACAAAACGAACCATAGTTTTACTGTAGCCGCTAGAGGGCGCTCTCTACTGTACCTGTAATGTATTAAAATGATTTTTTCTTGGTGCAATTTCTTGCTTTTTGAATAAAAAAACTGATTCTTTGCACTTTTCAACATAAGAAAGCTCTCCTGTGAGTTTTCGTTATAGTTAGCCGTTTTTGAGATATTTCGATTTTTAAGGTTCGATGCATTTTTAATTATTTATGGGAAAATAACATTTTTTTTTACATTTTCGATTTGGGCATTACAAGTAATTAAGATGATCGTTTAGATTGTGTTTTTAAACACAGCAATAATTCCTAACTCCAAATAAACACAAGAAAACAGAATATTAATTTGTTTAATTTTCCAATATTATTTTTAACAAATTAAATTAATTATTTACAACTAACATGCTATTGGATAGTTAGGACAAACATACAAAATCTAAAATAGTTGCTTGAAATGTAAACCCAATTGTTCAATACACAATTCACATCTACGAATAATCGAACGTGGTATAGCATTATTCAAATAAGGCCTTACTTCATCACATGCATTCCTGATTCTGTCTATTAGCATATCTCTTGTGGTTACGGGAGTCTGGTACACTTTTTCTTTTAGAAATCCCCACACAAAGAAATCTGATGGATTTAGGTAAGGGGATCGTGGAGGCCAGGCGACTGGTCCTCCGCGGCCGATCCATCTTTCTCGATAATTTTCATCCAGCCAGTTTCTAACTATTCTCGAATAATGAGCTGGACAACCATCAAGCTGAAACCAGGCCAATCTTCTTAAATCTAACATAACATCATCCCACATATTTGCATGTTCAGCCTTTAAAAATTCCAAGAAGGTCGCAGCATTTAACCTTGCAGACAAAAGGTAGGGTCCAAATAGTCGATTACGGTAGATACCAATCCACACGTTCACACTAAATTCATGCTGAAAATTTCTTTCCCGAACTGCATGCGGATTTTCATGCGACCAAATATGTTGATTATGAAAATTTACCACTCCACGTCTAGTGAAGCATGACTCATCGGTCCATAAAACGTGACTTAAAAACTCCCTATTATTATCAGTTCTATCAAGAATCCACTGACAAAATGTGATTCTTCGTTCTCCGTCTCCTGGCTGTAGTCCTTGCACAGGTTGCAAATGGTAAGGACGTCTATGGTCATTTCTAAGCACACGATGAACATGGCTTGCTGAAATTCCCAAGGCACCAGAAACTCTCCTAACACTTGTGGTCGGATCTCTATAAAACTCACGCAGAATCATACGGGTAAATCTGCGCTGACGAACATTTATGTTTTGATCCCTTTGGAGATTTCCAAAACTATTTTCAATTATTTGGCGATGCACTCTTACAAATACTGAGCGAGTTGGATGTCGTCTGTTTAGAAATCTTCGTGCGTATTCTGTGGCTGATTCTGCTGCGTTTCCATTTACAAAGCCATACACGAAATGAATATCCGCTAACTCTTGATTGGAGAATAAAAATGGCATTTTTATAAAACTTACAAAAAAAACAGGTAAAAGAAACTAAATTTCGTGCATTCACAATTGCAAAAAAACGTTTCAGGTTTCAACAGACAACAAAACTAACTGTCAACTAATTGACGTTCAACCTTATTCAATTTCAAAAATATTTGCAGGCACAGCCTACTTCTAAAAATTATCGAGATACTGACTTTTTAACGTTATTTTATCATAAATAATTAAAAATGCATCGAACCTTAAAAATCGAAATATCTCAAAAACGGCTAACTATAACGAAAATTCACGAGAGAGCTTTTTTATGTTGAAAAGTGCGAAGAATCAGTTTTTTTATTCAAAAAGCAAAAAACACTAAGAAAAAATTTTCGGTCATTTTAATACACTACAGGTCCAGTAGAGAGCGCCCTCTAGCGGCTACAGTAAAACTATGCCCATGGTTCGTTTTGTCGTATCAAAAAACCCTTGTATACCAATTTTCACTGTTATACATCAAATATGGTTCGAAATATTAAAAAAAACTATTTTAGAAAGTAAACTTAAACACCCTGTATTTCGGAAGCCACGCATTTTTCGACCCATGTTTATATAGACTTTAAGCATTAATTTTAAAAGTTCTATCGAATCTTAAAGTTATGCAACAATAAACTGAAACACCCTGTATATATATAATAATAAAAAAGCAAAATGTAGTTCCATTACTTTAGTAATTGATGACACATCTCACATATCAATACTGGACAAACTCATCATATTACAGTGAAACTTTTGATAATTGTTTTCAAAAGAAAGTCAAAGCTCGTAAGGAATTAATATAGACAACTAAAACTAACAGGAAACTAACTATATTGGGGATCTCACTTAAAAGAAATACAAAAATATTCGACCACCAATTGTTTCATCATGTGGGAGGTAGGAACTACTAGCTGTTGCTCACGACTTTGTATGATTAAAATTGTTAAAATAACTCATTTTGAAATAAACACATTGGATTTAACCAACTCATACATTGACAAAATACCTCTCTGACTAGTATCTATAGTGTATTTACACCCAAGATAGAATGGACGCGTGATTGCCAAAAGTAAGGACGGCGTACAGGGCCGCATTCAGGGCTACCTCCGAATGATGGACTACCACCAACGTATTGTAAAACAAAGATGACAGTATTTAACGAAATTATCTAATATAGTGAAGTAGTCATAGTTAAGGGTGTCGCAAAATCAAATTTTTATTTTTGAAGGGGTGCTAAGTTTTTCTACAGATTTTTCAAACTAGACAACATGGAGAAATACATACCACAGGTAACCAGCTGCTCACTATGCACAATGAATCCGTAGTCAACGAGGGGTAGAGATGACACTTTTGTACATGGAATAAATATAAGGCAATTGAAAATAGATTTTGAAGGTGCACTTCGGAATTGCATTGTCTGTAGTTTATCTGTAAGTTAATATTTCACTATAACTAGGATTCCCATAATATGTATTCTGTGACAAAACAAAAACGCGAAACTTACTCAGACTCACTTGAAGAGCTATCGTCATTAATGTTTATGATGATGGAATCAAAATCTCTCTCAATTATGTTGTCCAGCTCCCACATTGCTACGTCCACTTTCTCCTGAACATGCTGCACACATGTTTGCCATCTTTCTGGTGTGACCCTCTGTATAGCAATTCTGAACAGCTCTTGCATGTCAGAAAATTTAAATGTTGTATTGTGTGCAGCAACAAAATTCTTAACATCTGCCCATATGAGCTCAATGGGGTAAGGCGGCAAACGGAGTACTGTTTTGTGGTGTGCTTTGGCCATTTCATCTATGACATATTTATCATGTCTTGATCTGTGTTGTTTCACAATATCTAATAGTTGTAATTTCAGTATGGAAGGCTCGAAAGTTATATTTTTGGAACGGAGCCAGCTCTGAATGTCTGATTTCCTAGAAGCTGAAGTTGGGATTTTTCTATTTTGCGAGAATGATCCAATTATTATTATCCAAAAAAACCACAGAATTGTCTTCGAGACGTGGTAAAATGCCTGAAAACCACTTCTCGAATGCTTCCCCATTCATCTCTTCATGGTAGTCAGTGGTCTTTTTTTGACTCAAAAGACCATAAGCCGTCATCCACGAAGCCATCTACACCCCCAATGTGGCAAATAATGAGCCTTCGATCTATTTACCTGATGGATTTTTCAATCAGGTCGACAGACCATCTAGAAATGCCCTTCTGGATGAAGTCACAGTTTTGTCAACCCATACCTACGGAGTAGTGTGCCCAGCGTTAATCCAGGTTTCGTCCAGGTAATAGATCTTCCTGTGCTGATCCCTGAATGATTTAATTTTGGTCGGGTACTCTCTCCTCCACAGAACAATTTCTTCTCTGTCCATAAGTAAGCTGTTACGACCTCGTTTCTTCCATTCGAAATTAAGATGCTTCAAAAGTTTATGAATAGTCGAACGTTTGAAATTTGGTAACCTCCCGTAGTACTTTATCAACTGTCGGTATTTCGTTTCTGAAGAACTCGTGCACTTTTCTCCAAATCGCAAGCTTGTCTGCGTCATCCAACGATCTTATGATACTTTTGCAATGTTTACCCGTCATTGGCTTGGAAAAGGCATGCTTTTTCTTATGTTCGTTCAAAACATTGTACACTGTCGCTTGGCATACCCCAATTTTATCTGCCACTTTCAGAGCTATTTTCGGGTTAGTTGATATTTCGTCTTCCTTCCGCTCTATCTTGAATATATTCAATATGACGTCTTTCATGTCTACGCTAAGATGTCTTTTTTTATCGCTTTCTAGGAGGTCTAAGGGAGTAGCCTACACCCTCGTCAGCAGTATCTGTACTGGTCATGTTCAGGATTGGTTCAAAACAAATAATAACGAGGAATAACAATAACAAACAGAAACAACAAATTACTCAAATACACTTAACAACAACTACAGCAACAACCAAGCAAGGCGAATACGAAAACACGAGCACGCAGTGATACACGCGACGGTCGGTGGCCTGAATGCAACTCTGCCTGCCCTGCCCCTGCCCCGCGCATTATTCCGCCCGGCGACCGCTTGAAATTTAATGGCGAATTGACCAATAAGAGGCGTTGTCCCCACCTGTTACCGAGAGATCACCCGCTAACTGTTATTATTTACATATCATCTTGAATTTGGATTCAGTTTAGGTAGCTAAGAGGGAATCTCTACTGATATTATAAATGAGAAAGTGGGGATGTTTGTTGCTCAATCATGCCAAAATGACTGAGCGGTAGGGCTATGACGTAAAAAAAAATGACCACTAGTGTGCCTACTACAATTGAACAGGAAGTGAATGTCGGCTAGTTCAAAGGTGACATTTTATAGGATAACCTACATTATGTCAAAAAACCTACATAGTCTCACAAAAGATCGTCATAATGTTCCTTTTAAGCATACGTAATACCTAAATTTGGTACAGAGATAGACTATAGTCTCGATTAGCACATAGCCTACCTTTCATCCCGTCAAATATCTTTGAACATTTGACCACGTTTTGTATGTTTGATTGAACTAGTGAACTGATAGCCACCTTGCATACTTGGAAAATATGGTTACCTAACTAGTGGCGTCCCTACACGTTCCGCTAGTAAAATTTCCTTGTAACTACTTACATTACGTCAAAAAACATTGGTATCCCCGAGTTGAAGGATAATAATTGTTTCCCCCTATTTCAACCGCTTGATGTTTTATTTTCGCAACAAAAGATCTCCAAAGTCTAATCTATACTAAGTGACATATAAATCCGAACACCCAGTTTAAATGGTTTTATTTTAATAAAATTCTGTATAAGTACTTAATGAAGCATAATAAGTAAATGATAAAAATTTCAAAATGATTGCACTGCTTTAAAGCCCTTTGACCTTTAATAATGTGTGGATGCACCCTGATGTGCTACGCATTCTCCAACGCGCCTAGGCATGCTTCTGATCAGGTGGTCAATGTCTTCCTGTGGTATCTCATTCCAGGCAACCACCAACTCCTCTCGAAGTGCTTCTAGAGTCTGAGGAGGACGTTGCAAATTGAGCAATCTCCTACCCATCATATCCCACACGTGCTCAATTGGGGATAAGTCGGGAGATCTTGGTGGCCATGGTAACATGTGACATCATTATGTTGAAAGAAGTCTATTCTGACTCTTGCAACATGTGGTCGGGCATTATCTTGTTGGAAAGTTGGATCTGCCAGGGTGTCAAGATAGGGTAAAAGATGGGGTTCTAGAACTTCGTGGATATAACGCTGCGCGTTCATGTTACCTCTGATGAAGATTAAAGGTGACCTGAAACCATAAGCTATAGCACCCCAAACCATAACTCCAACAGTGTGATGAACATGTCTTTCAACAAAAAACTGTGGATTCCTCCTTTCACCACGTCGCCTTCTAACCCTTACACCGACGTAATCGCCTTGAGTGGTGCAGACAACGGTCACTCTGGGATCAGGAATGGAACAGTATTGTCTTTAGTGACGAGTCTCGATTTTGTTTAGGCATGCACGATGGTCGTGCCAGGGTTAGAAGGCGACGTGGTGAAAGGAGGAATCCACAGTTTTTTGTTGAAAGACATGTTCATCACACTGTTGGAGTTATGGTTTGGGGTGCTATAGCTTATGGTTCCAGGTCATCTTTAATCTTCATCAGAGGTAACATGAACGCGCAGCGTTATATCCACGAAGTTCTAGAACCCTATCTTTTACCCTATCTTGACACCCTGGCAGATCCAACTTTCCAACAAGATAATGCCCGACCACATGTTGCAAGAGTCACAATAGACTTCTTTCAACATAATGATGTCACATTGTTACCATGGCCACCAAGATCTCCCGACTTATCCCCAATTGAGCACGTGTGGGATATGATGGGTAGGAGATTGCTCAATTTGCAACGTCCTCCTCAGACTCTAGAAGCACTTCGAGAGGAGTTGGTGGTTGCCTGGAATGAGATACCACAGGAGGACATTGACCACCTGATCAGAAGCATGCCTAGGCGCGTTGGAGAATGCGTAGCACATTAGGGTGCATCCACACATTATTAAAGGTCAAAGGGCTTTAAAGCAGTGCAATCATTTTGAAATTTTTATCATTTACTTATTATGCTTCATTAAGTACTTATACAAAATTTTATTAAAGTAAAACCATTTAAACTGGGTGTTCGGATTTATATGTCACTTAGTATATGTGGTGTAAAATTCATCAAAATGCAAACGGAACCCAAATACATATGTACACACTTTCGAATTTATAATAAAATGCAGTAATTGTAAAGCCGCGTACAGACCGAGACTCCAACGCAAGTAAAGGCACATGTGGTTACAGATTTGTACGTGTTCAAATCGGAGTGTTTCCAAGGTCGGCGTTGGCGTTCGATTGCGTTCGCTCCTTGATCGGTACATCAAAGGAAGACTTGATTGGTCTGGACCGGATTTGTTGCGCTTTTAATATTACCCTTCATATCCAATTATATTGAGTCGTTTGGGCTGTAGCCCGTGAAAGAGGTATTTCTCCCAGGATAAGAAGTAGCACATGTGCTATACCAAAGTTGATCCAGATCCATCCATCCCTTTTGGCATGATTGAGTAACAAACATCCTATCTTTCCCATTAATATAATATACTAAGTGACATATAAATCCGATCACCCAGTTTAAATGGTTTTATTTTAATAAAAGTTGGTGAATGTATTTATCTTACTGTAAATAACAAGTGAAAAAATGTTCAGCCTTATCAGTTGGACATTCCGGTTTTTATACTGCTTTTTTTTAATTCACTAACGCTCTAAAAATGAATATTTCAGCCGCAGTAAAGAATCAACGTTGGCGGATTTTGGTTCTTGACATCCTTTACGATCGGTTACGATGCCTAGAGTACGGAGACCTGTACGATTTCGTCAACTTAGTGAGTTTGATAGGGGCCGTATAGTGGGACTTCGGGAAGCTGGACTTTCTTTTCGGGCAATTGCAGTTGAAGTGCAAAGAAGTGTAGACACTGTGGTTAGATGTTGTCAGGCATGGCTTCGAGAAGGCCGTACGCAAAGAGCAAGGGGCACTGGACGCCGCCGTAGAACAACAGGCCGTGAAGATCGCCGCCTAGGATTATTGGCCTTAAGGGACCGTTTCTCCACTCCAGGTCCATTGCAAATGAATGGTTTGCAGAACACGGAAGACCTATTGGCATGCGAAGTGTTTACCGACGAATGAGAAGTTTTGGCTTGTTTTCATACCGGCCACACTGGGTCCTCCTTTAACTCGAGAACATCGACGTAATCGCCTTGAGTGGTGCAGACAACGGTCACTCTGGGATCAGGAATGGAACAGTATTGTCTTTAGTGACGAGTCTCGATTTTGTTTAGGCATGCACGATGGTCGCGCCAGGGTTAGAAGGCGACGTGGTGAAAGGAGGAATCCACAGTTTTTTGTTGAAAGACATGTTCATCACACTGTTGGAGTTATGGTTTGGGGTGTATAGCTTATGGTTCCAGGTCACCTTTAATCTTCATCAGAGGTAACATGAACGCGCAGCGTTATATCCACGAAGTTCTAGAACCCCATCTTTTACCCCATCTTGACACCCTGGCAGATCCAACTTTCCAACAAGATAATGCCCGACCACATGTTGCAAGAGCCACAATAGACTTCTTTCAACATACTGAGAGATCTCCCGACTTATCCCCAATTGAGCACGTGTGGGATATGATGGGTAGGAGATTGCTCAATTTGCAACGTCCTCCTCAGGCTCTAGAAGCACTTCGAGAGGAGTTGGTGGTTGCCTGGAATGAGATACCACAGGAGGTCATTGACCACCTGATCAGAAGCATGCCTAGGCGCGCTGGAGAATGCGTAGCACATCAGGGTGCATCCACACATTATTAAAGGTCAAAGGGCTTCAAAGCAGTGCAATCATTTTGAAATTTTTATCATTTACTTATTATGCTTCATTAAGGACTTATACAAAATTTTATTAAAATAAAACCATTTAAACTGGGTGTTCGGATTTATATGTCACTTAGTATAATTAAATTTTTTAATTCTGGGAAATCAAACTCAGAAATTGCAACTTTGTTAGACTTATCGCGGTACAGTGTGAGAAATATTGTTAGAAGATATAACGTAACTGGTTCAGTTAATATTAAGCCACGATATGTGGAAAAAAGTAATATCACAAATGCCGACCGAAGAGCGTTAAGAAGAGTAATCGTGAAAAACAGGCGTGCCAATTATTTACCATTAAGTGCTATGTGGAGTGACGCTGTTGGTAGGAGAATTCGAGGTTCACAACTCATAGAGAGGCCCACACACTGGGATTTAGCACTTGCAAGGTAAGTTTTCTTATAAAAAGAAACCCTAAAGTTGCACAACTTGTTTATAGGCCAAAGAAAAGCCACTATTAACTCCACTGCAAAAGAAAAATCGGCTTATATGAGCTAAAGTGCCGACCAAGGTTAAGGCAAACGAAGGTACTCGGTGAGCAAGGAAAGTCAGTATCAAAATAGTGAAAAGTTATGTGTCGCAGCTGTGTCCACGATCCCTGAAACTTCTGCAGCATAACCGACAAATTTACACCATTTATTTTCTTTTCTAGATTCATTTTAGTATAGATATGTCGCAACAGTTTTCCAGTCATTATCGAATCAATACGCTATGTATGCAATTTTCCTGCGCAAAAAGTTGGCGGTTTTTGTGCAACAACAATATATTTATTTTAAAAAGTGTGTTAAATTCGATAATTGGCTTTTGTATAATAATGCGAGTTTAAGTTTTTTACCTACGTTATTCTTATCATAAATATGTCACCATGGGTATCCGTTTATTGCATGGCTATTAAGAGATCAGGAAGGACAGGATGGCTGGATACCAGTTCGAAATTTTCCATGATTTGGATTACACTTGTAGGCGTTGGAAGCCAAAATATAACAGTAGTAAAATACAGGGTGGCGCATCGAAAACGAAACAGACGCATTTACTGGCAGCTCAGTTTTTTTTTGGGAAAACGCTCAGACCCGTCGATTTTGTTTTCGAGGGACACACAAGTTTGGCAAAAAATCACGTTAACACCAACCCTAAAACCTTAAATGGAAAAGGAGGCTATACTACGAGTAATTGAGAACGTATTTCTCGCACAGGTACACACCCTGTATTTTCTATTCATTGACTCAAATATAGTTCATGACTATAAAAAAGACGTTATTGGATTTTACTTCTAATGTAATAGGAAAATAATTATACACAGTTTTCAATGTTGGTGATTTTATTCAATTTGTTTTTGCATTCAGCGTAGTGTATCAGATCTGTGATAAAACAATCTGAGAATTGAGATGCAATCCGCCAAGTTACGGTTGAAAAGTTGGAGGAAGACATTTTGAACAATTGTTGCGATGATATCATGTACAAAAGGCAAAAATTAAATGCAATAGTTCCTATTTAGGCAATTCATCGTCTTTCCAAATTTTAACTCGTCTTAGGGCCGTAGTGCTGGTGACATATCCGGAAAAATGTCCCTTTACTCAAATGTTTTCTACTATTACACTGAATAACCCGTAGAAGTTTGATCCCTTAATTCTGAAACACCCTGTATAAAATAGAGATTCCCTACATTTCAACAGACCCGCCAGTTATCGTTCGTAGCTCAAGAGATATACTCGTAATAAATTTTTCCATAACCAATCAACAACATTCGCCACAAAGTTATCAGCATTTAATTTCAGCAACTGTAAACTTGACAATTTATCATCATTAATATGCCCAAAATATACTAAGTGACATATAAATCCGAACACCCAGTTTAAATGGTTTTATTTTAATAAAACTTTGTATAAGTACTTAATGAAGCATAATAAGTAAATGATAAAAATTTCAAAATGATTGCACTGCTTTAAAGCCCTTTGACCTTTAATAATGTGTGGATGCACCCTGATGTGCTACGCATTCTCCAACGCGCCTAGGCATGCTTCTGATCAGGTGGTCAATGTCCTCCTGTGGTATCTCATTCCAGGCCAACTCCTCTCGAAGTGCTTCTAGAGTCTGAGGAGGACGTTGCAAATTGAGCAATCTCCTACCCATCATATCCCACACGTGCTCAATTGGGGATAAGTCGGGAGATCTTGGTGGCCATGGTAACAATGTGACATCATTATGTTGAAAGAAGTCTATTGTGACTGTTGCAACATGTGGTCGGGCATTATCTTGTTGGAAAGTTGGATCTGCCAGGGTGTCAAGATAGGGTAAAAGATGGGGTTCTAGAACTTCGTGGATATAACGCTGCGCGTTCATGTTACCTCTGATGAAGATTAAAGGTGATCTGGAACCATAAGCTATAGCACCCCAAACCATAACTCCAACAGTGTGATGAACATGTCTTTCAACAAAAAACTGTGGATTCCTCCTTTCACCACGTCGCCTTCTAACCCTGGCACGACCATCGTGCATGCCTAAACAAAATCGAGACTCGTCACTAAAGACAATACTGTTCCATTCCTGATCCCAGAGTGACCGTTGTCTGCACCACTCAAGGCGATTACGTCGGTGTTCTCGAGTTAAAGGGAGGACCCAGTGTGGCCGGTATGAAAACAAGCCAAAACTTCTCATTCGTCGGTAAACACTTCGCATGCCAATAGGTCTTCCGTGTTCTGCAAACCATTCATTTGCAATGAACCTGGTAGTGGAGAAACGGTCCCTTAAGGCCAATAATCTTAGTATAAGTGGTGTAAATTCGTTAGTTATGCTGCAGAAGTTTCGAGGATCGTGGACACGGCTGCGACACATAACTTTTCACTATTTTGGTAGTGACTTTCCTTGCTCACCGAGTACCTTCGTTCGCCTTATCCTTGGTCGGCACTTTAGCTCATCTAAGCCGATTTTTCTTTTGCTGTGGAGTTAATAGTGGCTTTTCTTTGGCCTATAAACAAGTTGTGCAACTTTAGGGTTTTTACTTCACTTTGTTTTATAAGAAAACTTACCTTGCAAGTGCTAAATCTCAGTTTGTGGACCTCTCTATGAGTTGTGAACCTCGAAATTCTCCTACCAACATCGTCACTCCACATAGCACTTAATGGTAAATAATTAGCACGCCTGTTTTTCACGATTACTCTTCTTAATGCTCTTCGGTCGACATTTGTGATATTACTTTTTTTCACATATCGTGGCTTAATATTAACTGAACCAGTTAGGTACGTTATATCTTCTAACAATATTTCTCAGACTGTACCGCGATAAGTCTAACAAAGTTGCAATTTCTGAGTTTGATTTCCCAGAATTAAAAAATTTAATTATCAGTAACCGAATTTTCTCACTAATAACCTTTTTTCTACCCATTGTGAAAACCTTAACTACCCAAAACTATTTTAAACGTATTCTGACAGCTGTGATTAATAAAAACAATTGTCATGGCTTTTATTTTTCACAGCCACCTATGCGTTATAGACTTATTTTGCATTGAAATGAAAATAGGTTGACATGCTGTAATTGCAACATGTGTTATTTTTATGCTGCAAATTTGATTAGGGAGTGATAAAGTTGGTGTTTTCTACTATATAATATCAAAATATTCATTGTTAATATTTTAAACCTATAACACCCGTCTACATTTTTATTATTTGTGTTTGATAAGAAAAAAACTAAGATTTCAATAGTTGGGCCAACTGAAGTGGGAAGGGGCTCGTATTTACTCGTTCATCACTCCCTGATATAGATAATACACACATGCCTTAACCACGTTGACATTTCAATGTTAAATCTCATTTATTTTTGGGAAACATAAGTTTCAATAAACGAATGATCCGCAAAGAAATTATTGAACACGCGTAGCAAGGTAGCCCGACCCCGACCAAGGCTTTCGGTCATTGTAACATCTAGAAGCAAATAAGATTGTTGTACAGAATATTAATGAACCGGTCATTACGTTATACAGTTCAATTACTTATTTCCCTCACCTTGTAATGCTAATTTGCGGAGGTTTTAATAATAAAACAGGAGCGATAATATGTTACGTTCACGTCGAGTAGAAAAAACTGTTAGTTTAAAATGTGTTGCTGGAGCCATAAGTGTATCTAGATATACAATTCCAAAATGGACGCTATGTATACAGTGCCTAATACGAACTGTATGTATCTAGTAATATAAGAACACATTATGTTGCCGCGATAATAATAATAAGGGTACACGTAGAGAATGCACCTGTTTTACATTCATTTCATGGGTGGTAGAAATCGAGTTAGATGCTTCCAAAAACTACCGTTCCTCTGTTTTTGCATAACACAATGCTAATTTCTCGAAAGTTATGCATCATTTTTACCTAGTATTCTAATCGCGATAATTTTTGAAAATGAGATGTTATGATTTTTAGATGGATATCTCGGGAAACCATGTTATTCATTTCGATAAGTCTGTCGGTCTGCCTATCTATCTGCATGTCTGTCCGCTAATCCTTGGCCCGTCTATAACTTGGAAAGTATCGCTTAGATGATGAAATTTTCACCCAGCGCCAGCGATGCTACTATGCCAAGGACGAAACTGCTTGGTAGTTTTTGAAAATCGCTGCAGTGGCGGCCGGAAAAGAGCCAAAAATTATGACTTTTAGTTTCACTTAATTTCATGGTAATATGTTATATATACAGGGTGTTTCAGTTTATTGTTGCATAACCTTAAGATTCGATGGAACTTTTAAAATTAATGCATAAAGTCTATATAAACATGGGTCGCAAAATGCGTAGCTTCCGAAATTTAATAGTTTTTTTTTAAATATTTTGAACAATATTTGATGTATAACAGTGAAAATTGGTATACAAGGGTTTTTTGGTACGACAAAACGAACCATGAGCATAGTTTTACTATATCCGCTAGAGGGCGCTCTCTACTGTACCTGTAGTGTATTAAAATGACCGAAAATTTTTTCTTAGTGCAATTTTTTGCTTTTTGAATAAACTAACTGATTCTTCGCACTTTTCAACATAAAAAAGCTCTGCTGTGGGTTATCGTTATAGTTAGCCGTTTTTGAGATATTTCGATTTTTAAGGTTCGATGCATTTTTAATTATTTTTGGCTAAATAATATTTTTTTTTACATTTTCGATTTGGGCATTACAAGTAATTAAGATGATCGTTTAGATTGTGTTTTTAAACACAGCAATAATTCCTAACTCCAAATAAACACAAAAAAACAGAATATTAATTTGTTTAATTTTCCAATATTATTTTTAACAAATTAAATTAATTATTTACAACTAAAATGCTATTGGCTAGTTAGGACAAACATACAGAATCTAAAGTAGTTGCTCGAAATGTAAACCCAATTGTTCAATACACAATTCACATCTACGAATGATCGAACGTGGTATAGCATTATTCAAATAAGGCCTTATTTCATCACATATATTCCTGATTCTGTCTATTAGCATATCTCTTGTGGTTACGGGAGTCTGGTACACTTTTTCTTTTAGAAATCCTAACACAAAGAAATCTAATGGATTTAGGTCAGGGGATCGTGGAGGCCAGGCGACTGGTCCTCCACGGCCGATCCATCTTTCTGGATAATTTTCGTCCAGCCAGTTTCTAACTATTCTCGAATAATGAGCTGGACAACCATCAAGCTGGAACCAGGCCAATCTTCTTAAATCTAACATAACATCATCCCACAGATTTGCTTGTTCGGCCTTTAAAAATTCCAAGAAGGTCGCAGCATTTAACCTTGCAGGCAAAGGTAGGGTCCAAATAGTCGATTACGGTAGATACCAATCCACACGTTCACACTAAATTCATGCTGAAAATTTCTTTCCCGAACTGCATGCTGATTTTCATGCGACCAAATATGTTGATTATGAAAATTTTCCACTCCACGTCTAGTGAAGCATGACTCATCGGTCCATAAAACGTTACTTAAAAACTCCCTATTATTATCAGTTCTATCAAGAATCCACTGACAAAATGTGATTCTTCTTCGTTCTCCGTCCCCTGGCTGTAGTCCTTGCACAGGTTGCAAATAGTAAGGGCGCCTATGGTCATTTCTAAGAACACGGTGAACATGGCTTGCTGAAATTCCCAAGGCACCAGAAACTCTCCTAACACTTGTGGTCGGATCTCTATCAACCTCACGCAGAATCATACGGGTAAATCTGCGCTGACGAACATTTATGTTTTGATCCCTTTGGAGATTTCCAAAACCATTTTCAATTATTTGGCGATGCACTCTTACAAATACTGAGCGAGTTGGATGTCGTCTGTTTGGAAATCTTCGTGCGTATTCTCTGGCTGCTTCTGCTGCGTTTCCATTTACAAAGCCATACACAAAATGAATATCCGCTAACTCTTGTATTGGAGAATAAAAATGGCATTTTTACAAAACTTACAAAAAAAAAACAGGTAATAGAAAGTAAATTTCATGCATTCACAATTGCAAAAAAACGTTTCAGGTTTCAACAGACAACAAAACTAACTGTCAACTAATCGACGTTTAACCTTATTCTGCTTTCAATTTCAAAAATATTTGCAGGCACAGCCTACTTCTAAAAATTATCGAGATACTGACTTTTTAACGATATTTTATCATTAATAATTAAAAATGCATCGAACCTTAAAAATCGGAATATCTCAAAAACGGCTAACTATAACGAAAATTCACAAGAGAGCTTTTTTATGTTAAAAAGTGCGAAGAATAATTTTTTTTAATCGAAAAGCAAAAAATTGCACTAAGAAAAAAATTTCGGTCATTTTAATAGACTACAGGTACAGTAGAGAGCGCCCTCTAGCGGCTACAGGAAAACTATGCCCATGGTTCGTTTTGTTGTACCAAAAAACCCTTGCATACCAATTTTTACTATTATACATCAAACATTGTTCGAAATATTTAAAAAAAACTATTTTAGAAAGTAAATTTAAACACCCTGTATTTCGGAAGCCACGCATTTTTCGACCCACGTTTATATAGACTTTATGCATTCATTTTAAAAGTTCTATCGAATCCCAAAGTTGTGCAACAATAAACTGAAACACCCTGTATATACAGGGTGGCCCATCCTTTTGTGGACAGAGTATTACTCATAAACAAATACATTTTGGGAAAATCAGTTTATGGGATATTATACATGACATTTAAGAGCACATTTCTAAAATATTGGCAAATTTACAGGGTGTCCCAATTGTGACCTACATATCAAAGTTGTGGTTTTTTTGATAGAATGCCTCAAATTTTATTGCATATTTGGATACACTAATTCAAAAGAAGAAGATTGAAATATAATACTTCTTGTAATTAGCTCTTGAGATGTAAGGTGTTTTGTCCAAAAAAACCGTCCACTTCGGCAACCCTTCAATCCGCCATTTTGAAATTTGGAGTGCTGAATTTTGAATCAAAAAAAACTTGCACACCTCAGCTTTTATTTTATTTGTTACCTTTTCGAATTTTTATTTTTGCTCATACAGGGTGGTCAAAAACGCTAATTTTACTTTTTCTCAAAAATTGTATGTGCAAGTTTTGATTCAATGTTTTATAAGCTTTTTTTGGAATAAGGTTTGATTTAGATGAAATCACTAGATTTTGAGTTATTAAGCTTTTAGTAGAACAGCACACCAAAATTAACGGAAAAAATCACATCGCCCATGGAAACAAAAGACATACAATGGGCTAGTTCCATATCGCCACTAAGAGTACAGATTTGACGTAAAAACGTGCGAGCTGCGAAATCCTGAGGACGAAGGCCTTGATGCAAGAATAGGTGTAATGGATGGTACCTATGCTTGTGAATAATCCTTTGGACAGAAGTTCTCTGCTCCAATTTGCCGTGCACTTAAATGGGGATTTTCCGGCAATTTTAATAGAACCTCCAACTGATTCGCCTCATTGGTGGCACTTGGAGTATTTATACATTTTTTACTATATTTCACTGCTCCACTTAATTCAAAACATTTTCGTAGTGTAGAAAATGTTTCCGGCTTTAGATGTCGCATATTAGGGTACCGTTACTCATAAATGCGAGACGCTAGCAAACTATTTCTTTGAGATTCGCCCTAAACGAACACCATATTCACTATTTCTTCGTTAGAAAAATTCATTTTCAAACACGTTTTTATTATAATGCTCACAAAGCAAATATATTATAAAAAACGTGCTAATAACCGAAAAAATAGCCGTAAAATGCCTTATGTGTCTAGTATCAAAAAAAGCTAATAAAAAATTGAATCCAAACTTGCACAAATATATAGTGTGATGCATTTGAAATTTTTGAGAAAAACTACAATTTGCGTTTTTGACCACCCTGTATGAGTAAAAATCAAAATTCAAAACAGTAACAAATAAGATAAAAGCTGAGGTATGTAGGTTTTTTGATATAAAATTCAGCACTCCAAATTTCAAAATGGCGGATTGAAGGGTTGCCGAAGTGGACGGTTTTTTTGGACAAAACACCTTACATCTCAGTAGCTATTTACAAAAATCCCATAGTATTATATATCAATCTTCTTCTTTTGAATTGGTTTATCCAAATATGCAATAAAATTTGAGGCATTCCATTTGAAAAATCACAATTTTGATATGTAGGTCGAAATTGGGACACAATGGCCAATATTTTAGAAATGTGCCCCCAAATGTCATGTAAAACATCCGATATATGGATTTTTCCAAAATGTATTTGTTTATGAGTAATATTCCGTCGACACATGGGTGGGCCACCCTGTATATATATACAGGGTGTTTCAGTTTATTGTTGCATAACTTTAAGATTCGATAGAACCTTCAAAACTAATGCATAAAGTCTATATAAACATGGGTCGAAAAATGCGTGGCTTCCGAAATGTTTAAATTTACTTTCTAAAATCGTTTTTTCCTGTGAGTTTTCGCTATAGTTAGCGGTTTTTGAGATATTTCGATTTTTAAGGTTCGATGCATTTTTAATTATTTATGGGAAAATCATATTTTTTTACATTTTCGATTTGGGCATTACAAGTAATTAAGATGATCGTTTAGATTGTGTTTTTAAACACAGCAATAATTCCTAACTCCAAATAAACACAAAAAAATAGAATATTAATTTGTTTAATTTTCCAATATTATTTTTAACAAACTAAATTAATTATTGACAACTGAAATGCTATTGGATAGTTAGGACAAACATACAAAATCTAAAGTAGTTGCTCGAAATGTAAACCGAATTGTTCAATACACAATTCACATCTACGAATGATCGAACGTGGTATAGCATTATTCAAATAGTCATTACATGAGGCTTACTAGAAACATAGCGAACACTATAGATTTCAGATATAAGATAGGGACGGCAGAACTGGAAAAGCTTCATGTAGTAAAAGACCTAGGGGTATACATTGATGAGAAACTCTCATTCATCACCCACGTAGAGCACATCGTAAATGATGCAAATATAGTCAAAATCACGAAAGATGACTGTTACGTCATACCATAAATTGAACTGAAGTAATCAATGGACGTAAGTCGATGATAAAATCACGAGTCAGAAACATAGTGACAACAAATTTATATTATGATTTTGCGAAGTTAGGTTATTTCACTGATTATTTTTATTATCATTTTATTTCATGGTTTTGAGTGATACCTTAATAATAAATTTAGTGGGGAGTTTTTGTTTTGAAAAAAAAAACAGTTATGAGTAGAATACCTTGAGACAGGAAGACCAAAGACCAAAATATTACTCGAGAACAACATAACCTGCTTTAACATAACCTAACTATTCATCTTTCAAATATGACCGATCATGCAACATGAAAACATCGTCTATCTTTGTCGAATACGTGCAAATTAGCAATACAGTTTGTTTAGACAATAAAATTCTGTTTGTCTCTGTCTAACATATCAGAAACTTTATTAAATATATTCACAAATCGCTGTTGAATGTCTTTACTACAGACTAAAATGATGACGTAATCGCCATCTTTCGTGATTTCGACTATAGAACACTAGGGTTCATGAACAGGACATGCAGAGAATTTACGAACCCAAAAACGCTTCTTTCATTGTACTACGCTTATATACACAACAAACTGATGTTTGCATCAGTAATATGGAATCCATCTTACAATGTACATATAGTCAGGATAGAAAGAATTCAACACAAATTTTTGAAGATGTTAGCACATAAAACTCACCAACCTGTTACAGATCATCATTATACGCAAATTATGAAACAGTTCAATATGATTTCCTTAAAAGATAGAAGAACGATTTCTGACATTTGCTGTGTCCATAAATTGTTGAATGGCCTCACTGACTGTCCGGATCTTTTGGCAAACTTGAACTTTAACACTCCTCATAGAACGTTTAGAACCTATCATCTGTTTAGAATACCGTTCCGCAGAACCAATCTTGGTCTTAATTCTCCTTTGTTCAGGGCTCAATAAAATCATAATAATTTCTGTAATATAGATTTATTTAACATTAGCTTGACCTCCCTGAAAAAGGCTTTAAAGTATGAGTATTACAGCTCATTTTCAGACTAAAATAGAAATGTTCTATTTTTTTACATAACTCAAGTTATCACCTCCAATATCATTTCTGGTATAATTTCAATTTAATTTTGATTTCAGTTTTAATTAAACGTAAGTAAATGTTAAATTATGTATACTCCTTTTATTAAAAAAGTTAAATTAATAGTTTCTTGCTTATAATTAGAACTACTCACTCAGTTTATGTTGTTACAACAATATCGGAGGAAAAAAATATTAATATTGAAGTATTCAATAATGTAATATATGTATATGTATACGATATTTCATGTAAGTTTAGTTTTAGTTCACTGAGGGTGTGTGTTGGGTTTACCTGTTAACACCCCAAACTGTATATAAATAAATAAATAAATAAATAAATAAAATAAGGCCTTATTTCATCACATGTATTCCTGATTCTGTCTATTAGCATATCTCTTGTGGTTATGGGAGTCTGGTACACTTTTTCTTTTAGAAATCCCCACACAAAGAAATCTAATGGATTTAGGTCAGGGGATCGTGGGGGCCAGGCGACTGGTCCTCCACGGCCGATCCATCTTTCTGGATAATTTTCGTCCAGCCAGTTTCTAACTATTCCCGAATAATGAGCTGGACAACCATCAAGCTGGAACCAGGCCAATCTTCTTAAACCTAACATAACATCATCCCACATATTTGCATGTTTAGCCTTTAAAAATTCCAAGAAGGTCGCAGCATTCCACCTTGCAGGCAAAAGGTAGGGTCCAAATAGTCGATTACCGTAGATACCAATCCACACGTTCACACTAAATTCATGCTGATAATTTCTTTCCCGAACTGCATGCGGATTTTCATGCGACCAAATATGTTGATTATGAAAATTTACCACTCCACATCTAGTGAAGCATGACTCATCGGTCCATAAAACGTTACTTAAAAACTCCCTATTATTATCAGTTCTATCAAGAATCCACTGACAAAATGTTATTCTTCGTTCTCCGTCCCCTGGCTGTAGTCCTTGCACAGGTTGCAAATGGTAAGGACGTCTATGGTTACTTATAAGAACAAGGTGAACATGGCTTGCTGATATTCCCAAGGCACCAGAAACTCTTTTAACACTTGTGGTCGGATCTCTATCAAACTCACGCAGAATCATACGGGTAAATGTGCGCTGACGAACTTTTATGTTTTGATCCCTTTGGAGATTTCCAAAACCATTTTCAATTATTTGGCGATGCACTCTTACAAATACTGAGCGAGATTTACAAAGCCATACACAAAATGAATATCCGCTAACTCTTGATTGGAGAATAAAAATGGCATTTTTATAAAACTTACATTAAAAAACAGGCAAAAGAAACTAAATTCCGTGCATTCACAATTGCAAAAAAACGTTTCCGGTTTCAAGAGACAACAAAACTAACTATCAACTAATTGACGTTTAACCTTATTCTGCTTTCAATTCCACAAATATTAGCAGGCACAGCCTACTTCTAAAAATTATCGAGATACTGACTTTTTACCGATATTTTATCATAAATAATAAAAAATGCATCGAACCTTAAAAATCGAAATATCTCAAAAACGGCTAACTATAACGAAAATTCACATGAGAGCTTTTTTATGTTGAAAAGTGCGAAGAATCAGTTTTTTTATTCAAAAAGCAAAAAGTTGCGCTAAAAAAAAATTTTCGGTCATTTTTATAGACTACAGGTACAGTAGAGAGCGCCCTCTAGCGGCTACAGTAAAACTATGCCCATGGTTCGTTTTGTCGTACCAAAAAACCCTTGTATACCAATTTCCACAGTTATACATCAAATATTGTTCGAAATATTTAAAGAAAAACTATTTTAGAAAGTAAATTTCGGAAGCCACGCATTTTTTGACCCATGTTTATATAGACTTTATGCATTAATTTTGAAAGTTCTATCAAATCTTAAAGTTATGCAACAATAAACTGAAACACCCAGTATATATGATATTTTAACAAAATATTTTTTTTCCAGTGAAGGCATTCGGGTTCCAGCAGAACACCACCATGTTGCTGCTTAATGCGTTAAAGATATATTGGCGGACAGTCTTTGTTATTGTCTATCCAATATGTCTGATGCCAATCTTCCTGACGAACAACACCCCAGCTATGAGATGTATGTTCGTCGTACTTCTTATGTCAGGTATGTATTGGATGCATGTTTGGAAAATTTTGTGATAGCCATATACTATAACGAAGCTATTTGATAGTTTGTTGTTTGTGTATAAACGGTTGATAGCACCGTTAGTATTAAAGGCATCTAAAAGAGTTAACCACAAATAGTTCAAGCAACTATACTCTAACGTACTGTAAAGTACTGCCTTACTGTTCCAAGTCTAATTTATTACTGCCCCACTAATTTATAACATTTGCTACTAACTTACAGCAAATTTATAACTACGTCGATTAGACTATTATTCCCTCTCAATCCGCGTTCGCTGTCTACTGGCTGGACTGTGTCTCAAATGTGATATCTGGTCGGATATTTCTGTCCCTATAGACGAGTCGAGAAACATTCTTCATCTTCAGAGGTGTCGAATACTCGAGATGGTGTCGCGAACGGTCCAGAATGCAAGCGCTCACTATACGAGGGATGTCTCTTAAGTTTTGCATATAGAAACATAGTAGGCCGCACGGATCGAACGTCAGTACTGAATCTTAACCTCACTCTTTAGTAAACACAATACAAAACAATACGTGCAATGTTCTTACTACAGCGAATTTTTTAGTGTCACCAAGTCATTAGAAAAATGGAACTCAACCGAGAACATTTTCGCGCCATAATTTATTAAAACCTTCAGAGACAATTATCGCAACAAGAATGCCTTGCTGAGTTACTGTCTGTTTTCACTACTAGTTTATTGAGCAACATACAGAGTTCGTTCAAAGATCATTTAATAGCAAAATACACGTATCTACCTTGCCGATATGACTCACAAACCATTCCAAAAGATAAATGTTATTTTTATGCGAAAAACAAACGTTACGTTTTTGTTCTTCTAAACAAATTCAAAGATTTCGTATTTGTGAGTAATTGAACAAATGCGCAACGATATTCGAAAAACATACACTACTATACTCTTTTTAAAACAAAGCGGATGTGTCTATCATCTTTTGTGGCGAATTACTCACAAATATGAGATGTTTGAATTTGTTTAGAAGAGAAAACGTAGCCCATCCTTTTTTGCATAAAAATAAATAATATTTATCTTCCGGAATAGTTTGCTATTCATATCGGCAATGTATTTTGCTATAAAATGCTCTTTTAACTGACCCTGTATATTGCTGAATAAACTACACTGATCAACAGCCAAAAAATATCCTAAATAAAATCAACAAAATATTACTATTTTTAATGTGATAAAACCGGAATGAAACTTATTTTTTCAATATTAGTTCAAGTTTTAGAGATACGGTAATTATATGTGTTCCTGCTGTGACAGTGTTAATATAGTGTAATTCACAAGAATGCACGTGCTACATTTTTATATTCGGCAAGGAAAGATTATGTAATCGGCATGATTGTGTTACGTTATACATACGTGTACATTATATTGTTTTATATTAGCCATTTTTTCCTCAGTTGGCTGACAGCGTTCATGCAAGATGTCTCGAAAGTGTGTAAACAATCCAGATCACTTTTTTTTACGTGTGTGGTGATGTGACTTTTGCGTCTCAGAGACGGTCTATTACTCCACTAATAACAAAGGCATATCAGCTTTATTTCGGTTGTAAACTAGGTGATCAAGACAAACAGTGGGCACCCCACATCTTCTGTAATACATGTGCTTCAAGTCTGAGGAGCTGGTTAAATGGCAAAAAACGGTCTATGCGCCTTGCTGTCCCAATGGTTTGGAGAGAGCCTACAAATCATATTAATGATTGTTACTTTTGCATGGTACCTTGTGTTGGACAAGCCACTGGTATGTCCAAGAAAAAAAAATCGGTTATTAACTACCCAAACATACCATGCGATGAGACCTGTGCCTCACAGTAACGAAAATCCTATTCCAAAACCCCCAGAATCCTACACTTGCGAATCAGAAAACGAATCAGATCATAGCGATCGAGTGATTCGTTAGGAAGAAGATATGCCATCAACGTCAAGAGATTCTGATTTTATACCGAGCACGTCATGCCACCAACCGCACACAATAAAACAGAATTAAATGATCTTGTAAGAGATTTAGAACTTCCAAAATGTAAGGCAGAGTTACTTGGATCAAGACTGCAGCAGTGGAACTTGTTAGAAGACGATGTTTCGGTATGTGTTTTTCGTAAACGCCACAAAGACCATTTTTCAATATGGAGAATAACTTGGTTTTCTGCAGTAATATTAACGGCTTACTGGCGGCTTTAAATATAAACTATAACCCAGAAGAATGGAGATTGTTTATAGACAGTTCAACATTGAGTTTAAAGGCAGTGTTATTGCATATTGGAAATATTTTACCATCTCTTCCTGTAGGGTATGCAGTTCACATGAAAGAATCATATTTATGACAATATGAAGTACCTATTGACATGCATAAAATATGATGAGCACCAATGGCATATTTGTGGCGATTTGAAAGTTGTTGCACCTTTACTTGGGCTGCAGCTAGGCTACACAAAGTTTTGCTGTTTTTTGTGTGAATGCGACAGTCGGGCAAAGGCACTTCATTACACCAGACAAAACTGGCCTGTGCGTCAATTCCTAGAGCCAGGTCAAAAAAATGTACAGCATATGCCATTAGTAGATTCGAAAATAATTTTATTACCACCACTGCATATCAAGTTGGGCCTAATGAAAAACTTTGTCAAGGCATTAGATAGAGATGGGTCAGCTTTTCAATACCTGCGTCAGAAATTTCAAAGACTAAGTGAGGCAAAGGTTAAAGAAGGTATTTTTGTTGGGCCACAGATTTGAAATATTTTGAAAGATACACAGTTTGAAAACACTTTAACAGGTATTGAAAAAACTGCTTGGAATGATTTCCGTCTGTTGGTCACTAATTTCTTGGGAAATAGAAAAGCTGACAACTATAAAACCCTTGTCAAAAATATGCTGTCATCGTATCAAAAGATGGGCTGTAATATGTCTCTTAAGATACATTTCCTACACTCACACCTGGACTTTTTTCCTGACAATTGCGGAGCCGTAAGCGGAATCCTTCCATGCTTGCAGACTACTGTTGGACTCTTGGTAGAGATGCTCCAGAAACGATCCATAAAAGAACAGCAAAAAGACAGCGCATATAGTGATTCTTATAAGTATATGAATCTTGTTACTTTTTTTAATATATCCTTAAAAATAAAAAGTTTTTTTTCTAAACCGCAACTAATTTTTTTATTTCATTGTCATTTTTGGATTCAGCGCCCCAAAATTAACAAAGAAATGCACTTTTCCCACAAGGTACAATTGAAAAACTAAAATTTGTTGTCCAGTGCTATTAGTGACAGGTGTTTTGGGATAAACAATTAGAAATTCTAAACTACTTGACCAATCTACTCCAATTTTGTTGTGGTTATTTGGAAGTACGAATCCTACGATTTTGAAGAATTTCAAATATCTGACAGAAACCATCGTCGCATTACCAACAAGTGCCAAAGCTTACAGTTTGCTTTGGTTTTCGGCTATAACCTTTTTGCTATTAGTCTGATCTTTTTACGTGTGGTCTCATTTTGTAGGTCTCATAAATACCTAAGAATCTTATATGAAGAGTTTTTACGTTCCTGCTAACACTTTCAATTGAATCCAAAAAAACACGTGTTCTCATTCTTTGTTGTCGAATAAAAGGTTTTTCGTCAAAAATTGGTGTACCCATTTTATGCGTTTAAACGAGACTTTGCAATTGTTTCGCAAACCATTGATAGTTTCGTCTATTATGATTAGACTACTGATTGAAAACTGCATTAGCAATATCAGGTCCTTTTGTATGAATCTGTATATGTCTCCTCCCCACTTCTTACTTGTTTGATATTATACACATTATTCTATTTAGGATATTGGGTGTGTGAAGTTTTGCCACTTGCCGTCACATCCCTCATCCCGATGGTGCTGTTCCCGTTGATGGGCGTCCTGGACTCGGACAAGGTCTCACTATGTTACCTGAAGGAAACCAACATGATGTTCGTCGGAGGTCTCATCATAGCGATTGCCATCGAACATTGTAATCTCCACACCAGGTTATCCTTGTACACGATAAGACTGGTGAGTAATACCATCCTCAAACTTGTTGAAATACGCATTTTGCCTACGAATAATATTTACCGGATACAGAAATTTTCTGTTTTATACTTTAAAATCGATCTAAATTAATGGGTGATTTATTTAATTAGAACAGATTCAAGTTGGAATGATCTGATACAAGTTGTTATGTGAGGTACGAGTATTTTATGGAAATGAAAATATTATTACTATCCATTGACCAGATCAAAGAGAACAAACCGTTCATCGATATTATTAACTGAATTCCCGGCGCACATTAATCTGTGCGAACACCTGAAAAAAACTGAAAAAAACAGAGTACAGAAAATGAATGAAAAGTATTACCTATTTTTAACTTAATGACTTAAACAATAAGCTGATCATGGAATCAGACGTTGCTTACACTATCTTCACCTATTGAGCTTGAAGTTTGTGGTGTATGGTCTTTTTAACATCAAAATTGTGTTGCCTGTTGAAAATATTTGAGCATCTGCATAATAACAATAATAATTTTTATTCGGAGATCATATAAATGATATAAAAAGCGTCAAAAATAATAAGTAAATGAAGATATCACTTTTACAAACAGCTAAAGACAAGTACAGCATATACGTTGTAAGTAGTCACATAAAACATAGAATAATTTATAAAGACACAACAAATTATACAATATACAAAGCTTATAACATCACATAAAAGCACTTAACATCAAATAGTTCATAAAACTAAATGGTGTTATCACAAAGGTTCTCATTAACCGAGTAGTAAGCTTTTTAAGAAGCATTGGTATAAAGTTTGCTTTTAATTCGTATAGATTTAGTTGTTTTGTATGACTGGGTAGTTTATTATATGACTTGGTTCCCATGTACTTGGGGCTATTTTCAGATTGAGTTTCTTGTATTGTAACAGCCATGTGCATTGAGTGTATCAAAGCTCCTGTAATTATTCTTAACATAAAGTAACAACTGAAGAATGTAGAGGCAAAGAGAGGGAGAACTGATGAGGAGGGATGTATCATCCGCATACATGACATAATTATCACAAATGAAATGATTCACGGAAATGATATAACGCAGTATCGACCTGTTTTGCACCCCCATTATGCAGTTAGTACGTTAGACTTGATTGTTATTTTTTTGTACACAGTGTTTTCTGTTGGTCAAGTATACTAAGTGACACATAAATCCGAACACCCAGTTTAAATGGTTTTATTTTAATAAAATTTTGTATAAGTACTTAATGAAGCATAATAAGTTAATGATAAAAATTTCAAAATGATTGCACTACTTTAAAGCCCTTTGACCTTTAATAATGTGTGGATGCACCCTGATGTGCTACGCATTCTGCAACGCGTCTAGGCATGCTTCTGATCAGGTGGCCAATGTCCTCCTGTGGTATCTCATTCCAGGCAACCACCAACTCCTCTCGAAGTGCTTCTAGAGTCTGAGGAGGACGTTGCAAATTGAGCAATCTCCTACCCATCATATCCCACACGTGCTCACACACGTAGGTGGTAGATGGTCTCGTAGGTGGTAGATGGTGTCGTAGGTGGTAGATGGTCTCGTAGGTGGTAGATGGTATCTGACTGTCGAACGCGGAGGTACCACCCGGCGGTTCTCGCAGGCGGAGCCTTAGGCCTTCGTGGTAGTTGGAGTATAAAAAAAAATTGGGGATAAGTCGAGAGATCTTGGTGGCCATGGTAACAATGTGACATCATTATGTTGAAAGAAGTCTATTGTGACTCTTGCAACATGTGGTGGGGCATTATCTTGTTGGAAAGTTGGATCTGCCAGGATGTCAAGATAGTGTCACTAAAGGCAATACTGTTCCATTCCTGATCCCAGAATGACCGTTGTCTGCACCACTCAAGGCGATTACGTCGGTGTTCTCGAGTTAAAGGGAGGACCCAGTATGGCCGGTATGAAAACAAGCCAAAACTTCTCATTCGTCGGTAAACACTTCGCATGCCAATAGGTCTTCCGTGTTCTGCAAACCATTCATTTGCAATGGACCTGGTAGTGGAGAAACGGTCCCTTAAGGCCAATAATCTTAGGCGGCGATCTTCACGGTCTATTGTTCTACGGCGGCGTCCAGTGCCCCTTGCTCTTTGCGTACGGCCTTCTCGAAGCCATGCCTGACAACACCTAACCACAGTGTCTACACTTCTTTGCACTCTGACTGCAATTGCCCGAAAAGAAAGTCCAGCTTCCCGAAGTCCCACTATACGGCCCCTATCAAACTCACTAAGTTGACGAAATCGTACAGGTCTCCGTACTCTAGGCATCGTAACCGATCGTAAAGGATGTCAAGAACCAAAATCCGCCAACGTTGATTCTTTACTGCGGATGAAATATTCATTTTTAGAGCACCAGTGAACTAAAAAAAAGCAGTATAAAAACCGGAATGTCCAACTGATAAGGCTGAAAATTTTTTCACTTGTTATTTACAGTAAGATAAATACATTCACCAAGTTTTATTAAAATAAAACCATTTAAACTGGGTGTTCGGATTTATATGTCACTTAGTATATTTTTCGTACCACACCATTATTCCATATTGTTCAGGCTTTACCGGTAGTAGATTGTGCTTTACCAGCTCAAAAGCTTTACTCGGATCCATGTTCCTCAAGTGACTTGCTTCGCTAATCGCTAATAAGTACGAACTTTAATTTAATGTAACAGAAATCACTATTATTGTTTTCATATGCATCATGAAGTAAACGGATTGCTGTTTTTAGCTTCCCTTTATTCAGTGTAACAGTAGAAAACATTTGAGTATAGGGACCCATGTCCGGAAAAGTGTCACCACGGCCCTAAGACGCGTTGAAATTTCGAAAGACGATGAATTGCCTGAATAGGATTTAATGCATCTAATTTTTTCCTTTTGTACATGATATCATCACGACAATTGTTCTAAATGATTTCGGCGGACTTGACTAAAAATTTGAAACTCCTTTTGAATGATTTCAAATGCTGATGTAATTCGTGCAATCAAGTCTTGCTCTGCTTATACTGGAGTTTCGTAAACCAAAGACTCTACAAGTCCCCACAGGAAAAAATCTGTCGACTTAAATCGGGTGACCTAGGAGGCCAAGATACTGCTCCACCTCTGGCAATCCAACGCAACAATTAATTTTTTATAAATTCTTGCAAGCTTCACGATTAAGGCGATATGGAATGCAGCTACAAAGAACAATCTCTTTTATCGTTTTTAAAGATAACAACAACACACAAGCGCCGGGTATGGGTCCCTATACTCAAATGTGTTCTACTGTTACACGGAATAACCCCTACAAGTTTGATCCCATAGTTCTGAAACACCCTGTATATTGCCCACCGTATTAGTATTAGTATATTCCGAGATGTTTTTAACAAAATCTCTCAAATTGCCCCAATTGGAATAAATTAAGTTCGTGAACATTGAAGTGCTACGAAATAAAATGTGTCAGTTCTTGTTAACGTTTGCAAACTATTGAGTAAGACAACCTTATACACTGCTATATTATCGGAGGTGGTCGGAAATGATTATTCAACTTTCTATATTACATATAATAATCTAGTTTGTATAAAATTAACAAGTCTAATCAACATGTTGTTTCAGATTGGTTGCAGTCCAAAGAGACTGAACCTAGGGCTGTGTTCTATAACTATGTTCGTATCTATGTGGATCTCCAATACAGCAGCTACTGCTATGATGATACCGATCATAGATGCTACCTTGAAAGCCTTGGAAGAGCAAGGCAAGTATCCTAATATGAAATTCCTAAATTTCACTTGACTATAAAGTATCTGTGAACACGAATACTTCTGAATGGTGCCGCTGAATAATAGCTTACTCTGATGACTTGACAAGAGTGTTTGAGACAAACATTTCAGGCATATACTGGTATGTTAAGTTGTTTTTCAGAATAAGTGGTAAGTTTCTCGGATGTACGTAGACCACAAAAAAGAATGTCACATGTTTCTGTGTAAAAAAATGTCGATCATCTGGGCGCCAAACGAAACTGCATGAGTTTCAATTACTGTTTCACGTTTTGGAAGGCGTTTGGCGTTTTCGGGACGATGGACAAGGGTGGCATATCTGGTACATTAAAGAACGATAGATAGACTAGTACTCGCTTGTCGTTTTAGAAGGCTGGACGTTCTTTCTAGGCACGGGATTCACTACCCCAGGTGGTCCTAGGCTAGCCATCTTAAATTTCGGAATACTTGCATATTACGGGACTTTCAGTCTATTGTAGTAACAGACCGTATAGGAATGTGATTAAAAAAAGGAAAAACAAACCAACTGTCACCTGGAATACAGATAAATCAAACATATTGTCATTGTACGGGAGAAGATCACCTTTGTAATTAAAACGTTTATTACGAAGATTGTGTCCATACATGTGGTTTTATTGGCCATACAATCATTGGGGATTATAGATATTTAAACCACAGGATAAGTTATATTGTGATATTCCCTACTTTTTCTGAAGTACAGTCTGCGAAAAAGTTCGTTAATTTTGGTCTGAAAAACAACGTTGAAATCGCTTTAAAATAAATAGTCCAATCATATTAGCAAATTTCCCCGAAATCATTGTAGTCTGGTTTTATTGGTTCAAGTTATTCGAGGGGGTATTTAAAACACGGACGCATAAGATGGGTACACCAATTTTTGTGGGGAAAACTTGACAACAAAGAATGAGAAAACGTGTTTTTTGGGACTCAAGCGAAAGTGTTGACAGAAACGAAAATCTTTTCATATAAGATTTTCAGGTATTTATGAGACCACACGTGAAAAGATCAGAGTTCGTTCAAAGAGCATTTAATAGCAAAATACACGTGTTTACCCTGCCGATATGAATCACAAACCATTCCGAAAGATAAATGTTATTTTTGATTCAAACATTTCGTATTTGTGAGTAATTAAACAAATTCGAAAAGCATACACAATTTAAAACAAAGCGGGTGTGTCTATCATCTTTTGTTGCGAATTTCTGACAAATACGAAATGTTTGAATTTGTTTAGAAAAAACGTAACCCATGCCTTTTTGCATAAAAATAACATTTATCTCCAGAATGGTTTGCGGTTTATGTCGTCAAGGTAAACTGCTGTATTTGGTTATAAAATGCCCTTTGAACCCTTTATATACTAAGTGACATATAAATCCGAACACCCAGTTTAAATGGTTTTATTTTAATAAAATTTTGTATAAGTACTTAATGAAGCATAATAAGTAAATGATAAAAATTTCAAAATGATTGCACTGCTTTAAAGCCCTTTGACCTTTAATAATGTGTGGATGCACCCTGATGTGCTACGCATTCTCCAACGCGCCTAGGCATGCTTCTGATCAGGTGGTCAATGTCCTCCTGTGGTATCTCATTCCAGGCAACCACCAACTCCTCTAGAAGTGCTTCTAGAGTCTGAGGAGGACGTTGCAAATTGAGCAATCTCCTACCCATCATATCCCACACGTGCTCAATTGGGGATAAGTCGGGAGATCTTGGTGGCCTTGGTAACAATGTGACATCATTATGTTGAAAGAAGTCTATTGTGACTCTTGCAACATGTGGTCGGGCATTATCTTGTTGGAAAGTTGGATCTGCCAGGGTGTCAAGATAGGGTAAAAGATGGGGTTCTAGAACTTCGTGGATATAACGCTGCGCGTTCTTGTTACCTCTGATGAAGATTAAAGGTGACCTGGAACCATAAGCTATAGCACCCCAAACCATAACTCCAACAGTGTGATGAACATGTCTTTCAACAAAAAACTGTGGATTCCTCCTTTCACCACGTCGCCTTCTAACCCTGGCACGACCATCGTGCATGCCTAAACAAAATCGAGACTCGTCACTAAAGATAACACTGTTCCATTCCTGATCCCAGAGTGACCGTTGTCTGCACCACTCAAGGCGATTACGTCGGTGTTCTCGAGTTAAAGGGAGGACCCAGTGTGGCCGGTATGAGAACAAGCCAAAACTTCTTCGTCGGTAAACACTTCGCATGCCAATAGGTCTTCCGTGTTCTGCAAACCATTAATTTGCAATCGACCTGGTAGTGGAGAAACGGCCCCTTAAGGCCAATAATATTAGGCGGCGATCTTCACGGTCTGTTGTTCTACGGCGGCGTCCAGTGCCCCTTGCTCTTTGCGTACGGCCTTCTCGAAGCTATGCCTGACAACACCTAACCACAGTGTCTACACTTCTTTGCACTATAACTGCAATTGCCCGAAAAGAAAGTCCAGCTTCCCGAAGTCCCACTATACGGCCCCTATTAAACTCACTAAGTTGACGAAATCGTACAGGTCTCCGTACTCCAGGCATCGTAACCGATCGTAAAGGATGTCAAGAACCAAAATCCGCCAACGTTGATTCTTTACTGCGGCTGAAATATTCATTTTTAGAGCGTTAGTGAATTAACAAAAAGCAGTATAAAAACCGGAATGTCCAACTGATAGAGCTGAAAATTTGTTCACTTGTTATTTACAGTAAGATAAATACATTCACCAACTTTTATTAAAATAAAACCATTTAAACTGGGTGTTCGGATTTATATGTCACTTAGTATATATTTCAATAAACTAGTAGTGATGGCCGGAAGACTGGTGTTTTGGGATAAACAATTAGACATTCTCAAAAAGTAGTTGACCAATCTACTCCAATTTTGTTGTGGTTATTTAGAAGTACAAATCGTACGAATTTGAAAAATTTCTGCGGGAGACCATCGTCCCATTACCAACAAGTGCCAAAACCTGCAGTTGGCCTCGGTTTGCGGTCATAACTTTTTTGCTATTAGTCGGTTCTTTTTACGTGTGATCTCATTTTGTAGATCTCTTAAATACCTAAAAATCTTATATGAAGAGTTTTTTCGTTCCTGCTAGCACTTTCGATTAAATCCCAAAAAACACGTTTTCTCATTCTTTGTTGTAGAATAAAAAGTTTTCCCTCAAAAATTGATGTACCCTTTTTATGTTTTGAATACCCCTTTGAACATCTTGCAGCAATAAAGCCAGACTTTACAATTATTTCGCAAACCAGGGGTATTTTCGTCTATGATTAGACCAAAACTAACCTCAAAATACTCGTCAAGGTCCTGTAGATGTGTTGACTTTGATTTAGATACTTAAATTATAACTTTTAACCCGGTTTTAACCCAGCTTTTAAGCATTGGATATACACGCACGGTATCCCAGAACAAATTTTTCTAAATATTTTTTTTTGTCAGGACAAGTCTTTTGACTATTTAATTTTATGAAATTGTCTGGATGTGGTGGAAATAAATGATTTTTGATTCTCATAAAAAGGTATTGGCCAAATGTGGGAAAAAGCAGACGAATCAGAACTACCAAAAGCAGAGGGAGGAGGACTAGCAATGGGAGGTGTAGAAGGCAAGAAACCAACCAAGACGACCATGTGCATGTTTATATCGACAGCTTATGCAGCCAGCATTGGTGGATGCGGGTGTGTCATTGGTTCCGGTACCAACATGGCCTTTCAGGGTTTGTTCGAGACGCTTTTCCCGGAAAGTACAGGTACATAGATACTAGTTAATGAATTTTCCAAAAAAAAAAACCTTTATTCTGAAGACGCAGAAATGCAAAAATCTCCTGTGAAGCTCAACAAAAATTATTCAACATGACTCACTATAGTGTCTTCCGCTGGAGCACAACTCGTTATGGCACCCGATAACATTTATTTATTTGTAATTTTTGTTTGTTTTTTTTTTTATCAACTAATGATTAATGAGATTATTAATTGCCAAAAAATATCTATTTTCTGAACATAAACATGGTAATTCATAAAATGAGAATATTTCTAAAGCAGAAGGTACATCCACAAACAACAGCAGCTCCTATAAACATATACAGGGTGTTTCAGTTTATTGTTGCATAACTTTAATATTCGATAGAACTTTTAAAATTAGTGCATAAAGTCTATATAATATATGTTTTGATCCCTTTGGAGATTTCCAAAACCATTTTCAATTATTTGGCGATGCACTCTTACAAATACTGAGCGAGTTGGATGTTGTCTGTTTGGAAATCTTCGTGCGTATTCTCTGGCTGTTTCTGCTGCGTTTCCATTTACAAAGCCATACACAAAATGAATGTCCGCTAACTCTTGATTGGAGAATAAAAATGGCATTTTTATAAAACTTACAAAAAAAACAGGTAAAAGAAACTAAATTTCGTGCATTCACAATTGCAAAAAAACGTTTCAGGTTTCAACAGACAACAAAACTAACTGTCAACTAATTGACGTTTAACCTTATTCTGCTTTCACTTTCAAAAATATTTGCAGGCACAGCCTACTTCTAAAAATTATCGAGATACTGACTTTTTAACGTTGTTTTATCATAAATAATTAAAAATGCATCGAACCTTAAAAATCGAAATATCTCAAAAACGGCTAACTATAACGAAAATTTACAAGAGAACTTTTTTATGTTGAAAAGTGCGAGGAATCAGTTTTTTTTATTCAAAAAGCAAAAAATTGCACTAAGAATTTTTTTTTCGGTCATTTTAATACACTACAGGTACAGTAGAGAGCGCCCTCTAGCGGTTCGTTTTGTCGTACCAAAAAACCCTTGTATACAAATTTTCACTGTTATACATCAAATATTGTTCGAAATATTTAAAAAAAACTATTTTAAAAAGTAAATTTAAACACCCTGTATTTCGGAAGCCACGCATTTTTCGATCCATGTTTATATAGACTTTATGCATTAATTTTAAAAGTTCTATCGAATCTTAAAGTTATGCAACAATAAACTGAAACACCCTGTATGTTCATTACCATGATACACAGATATTTATTTATATATAATTTATTTATAATATTTATAATAATAAAAACAAAATTATAATCATGTAATAATCATATTTGTCACTAAACATCAGTAAATTGGAACAATACAATAACAATAAAACAACAATACAGGGTGTAAACGTTATGGTAGTCATTATTGAATTGGGTCATAGGGGTGGTCAAAACAAGTCAAAAAGTTCATATGACCCATGGTCCAAAAGTCAATAGATTTTTGTCCAAATGGCTTTATAGTTTACAACTTTATATCGACCACAATCTCCACAATCTGACGAATTTTTATAATCTAATCTAAAAAGTTTTGAAATTGGGTAATTAACAAATAAACGGCATTAAGTTTTTCTAAGTTAAGCCAAAATTTGTAGTCAGTAAGGAAGTAAGTTTCATTAAATTAAATATTTAAAACACACATGACAACAGCGCGTCGGTCATTCATCACTCTTATCGAACCGGCAATGGAGCGCAAACTGTAACAGTGGTTAGTTATTGTAAATTAAAGATATTTAAAAGAAAATTAAAGGAATATTTCATGGACAATGAAAATTCTTAGAGATGCAAACTTTGTTTTTTTTCTGCATGTCTGTATGTTATATAATTGTTTAGTTTTTTAGAAGAATGTAATTGTAGCAATCATGCTAAATAAATCTTAAGCAAACAAACAAACAAGTATATTTGGCAACACATGACAGAAGTCAATCTGTGACCTACAGCACTATTGTCGAATAAAAGATTTCATTTTTAAAAACTTGTCAACCATCAATTCGAGCAGGTTTTTTGCAGACGTGTTCGCAATGAAAATGCTCTTATTTTGAAGATTTATTTATTAAACAATTATGTGAAAATAGCTAGTATTAACATAACTGTTTATACCTGCCAACCCAGTAGTTACGCCAAGAAAAAAAATAGACAACCCAACTTTTGCATATAGGCTTCATACTTTCGGTTGGTATTAAATTTATTTGTTAAACTCATTAGTGCAATGTTTAACAAAGAGTCATTTTTCAAATTATAACCATAGCCTCACCAGGAATCTTTTAACCACCCCACTCGCGATATATTTTTAAGCATACTAAGTTTGATATAGAATACGTTTCATCCATCAAACAGAGGGGTGAAGGTCACTTCTAATTAGATTGAACAGTTTTTGTGAGAAACTCCAAATTGGATTTTTGCTTATAAATAGTATCATTTTTGAAGGTTTTGTTTATCTCCGAACCAAAGAGATATTTCGAAAATCGCCTGGACAAAAAGGTATATCTATGATAAACCAGAATGCTTGGTCTTTTGGTTCTTATCCAGGAAAGTCCATGAATAAATAACAATTCTCAATTCTGTAATAACAAATCTGGCCAAGATATTTGAAAACATCCTGAAAGTACGACTAGATCAGTTTATTGATAAATTCAAATTAATATCTGATTCACAGTTTGGATTTAGAAAAGGTGTATCTACCAAAGATGCCATGAAATTATTAGTAGGCGAGTTTTAGCAAGATATTAACATACAAGGATATTTTCATTTTGTGGCATATGAATTTGTTCACAATGTGTAGTTGACGTAAAAAAATTATTATTATTATTATTAAATATTTATATATATTTTTGAAATTAGTATTACGAAGCAACATGTTTTTTTTTATTTTTTTACAGATTTTACTTTTACCAAATGGATGATGTTCAACGTACCCATAATGATAATTATCATGTACGTGAGTGTGGTTTTCCTGCAGGTCTGGTTCATGGGACTCTTCAGGCCAAATTCTAAAGATGCTATAGACAATAGAGTTGGGAAAGAGGTATACATACATACATGTGTTTCTTATCCGTTCTTGATTCTTAGCTAAGTACTATAGATTTCTTCAAAAGCCACAAAAATTGATTTTGCAAGGAAACAAAAATAGGGTTGGCTTCAAATTTTCAATATTTTGAAATTATTAGAAACCCTCTAAAAGTTGCTTTACTGCCGCAGGGAGAGATAAATGTATTTATTCATGACCAGGTGGTAAAGTGTCTTCCGGGCATTAAGTCTCATTTTTCACCAAATAGCTGGTCCCAGATTGTTTTTGAGTACACCGCATGTTTCAAATGCTACCCTCACCATTGGGATCTCGGAAACGGTAAGAGATACGTAAGTTGCGTATTTAAGTAACTAACAGAATGCCGCTTAAAAATTTTCGAAAATCAAAGCACTTTCGGAAAGAGACGGAAAAAACCAAATTTTCCCAAAATCGTTTCAATTTTTTCCTGGCTTTATTTGTAGTGGGATTCTAAAATAAATTGGACACTAAAATTGTCACCTTTTCTCTTCTATAAGACGGCGTAATCAGAATTTCAGTATCAACTTTATGTTTTCTTATGCTCGCCATATTGGATTTTTGCACAGATGAATAGAGTTTTTAATTCTGATTCCAACAATGTAAAACGTGTTATACATTGACACTGCCAAACTTTAGTTATTTAAAAAAAATAGAACGCTCTTGGTAGGCCTTGAAATTATCAGATAGTCATTTGTTTCGTAAACCACCCAATGGTGAAGGTCGAATTTAAAATACCAGGTATTTGAGACAAAATATCCTTATTTATCTACGATCGGGCGATAAAATGTAGTTTAAGTCTTCCGGATGTTAAAGTCTAATTTTCTGCCCTCCATGGATTCCTTTTTGCCCTAAAACGCTAAACTACCTTTATCGCCCGCTATATTTACATTGAATTTATTTGTTGCTAGGCAATGACTTCAATTACCGGTTATATAGTACGGCCTATTTATTTTTATGCCCAGTTAAAGGCTACTTTAATTTTTTTATATAATCTATACGTAGATAGATTTTTTGTATTTATCCCGGACATAATCAGCGAGTTAGAGCCCGCCAAATTTACGCCCGCAATACATAAATCCCTATTATTTTCAGGGAGAAGCCATAGCAAGGAAAATGATCAACCAACAAATAGAAGAGATGGGACCAATGAGTTTTCACGAGATTTGCGTTGCAATTTTATTTGTTATAGCTATCGGCTTATGGTTCTTCAGAAGTCCGCAGTTCATGCCGGGCTGGGCGGAATTCATAACCAAAACAAAGGTAATATGTCTGCCCCTAAACTTCGCTTTATGACGTGATGATTTTCAGAAATGTTTTTGTAGTTGGTGAAAATTGGGGGTGCAATATATTTTTTGGATATTACTTAACATCACGGAAAATTGTGTCTCTCTAGATATTACATGTTTTAGATGTCTTTAGATGTCTGTCCGCTAATCGTTAACCTCTCTGTAACTCTTTGATACACAGGTACTACTATGCCAAGGATGAAAAATCTTTGTTTTGAAAGTCTATCCCTTGGCGATTTTCATGCTTTAACGACTCCTGCTCATTATTCGTTATTCATTAGAGGGTTCTAAATGTTGCAATTCCCTCGTAACTATAACCAATGAGACACCCTCGTACATCGGCGCGTAGGCATACAGAATTACGAAAGTCGCGAACGTTCACCACGCTTCGAGAAACATAGATCGCCATCTAGCAAGCTTCGATGAAGGCACGAGTTGTGCCTAGAAAACGCGGGAGTGCTTCTGGGCTCGTCGATTTGAAGTTAAATACACACGCGGAGGGCAGAAGCGGGCGAAGAGTCAACCGATGAGTCAGCAACAGCGCGGATCGCCATAGTCCAGTCGACATAGTTATAAATTTGTAATAAATTGTGTTCAACTGTTGTAATAAAATAATGCCAGAGTAATAAATTAGACTCTGAATAGTGATAACGATGTTTTCGACTATTCGATGTTCGATATTATATTCCTATTCGATATAAAATCCATAGAGGTTTTCTATTTTTCATTGAAACAAAAATACGATTTATTCTTTTATATTTTGAGATGGGATTTGAGTTCACTATGTTCTTTTGAATATAATAATAAATAATAATAATATGATATTTATTTGGGCGAAGTGTAGCTTATGTTACCACTTAACCCAATAGATTTGACCCATCGTTTTTATATGTTATACATGCGTACTTAATTTTTTCTAGTTTGTTCAACTTTCGCTGAAGCTGCTACTATAACAAATTACTCCTCGTTATATAAACAAAAATAAAAAACATGGGAAGAAGGGGGCACAAACCTTGCTTAAACTTTATAAATACTTAAGCTCTCCAGTGCATCATGATCAAAAGACCTCAAGAGCTCTTAGCGTTTCCATGATATAATGATTTAGAGGGAGGTTAAAAATGGCCCTGCCAATCCTCTTTCCTTTTGAAATGTTGTCGTTTTTATCTTTTTATGTATAAACATTCCAATAAAAAAAATTATTATTATTATTATTATATACATATAAATACATATATATATATACATATATATATACAGGGTGACTTCGAAGTTGAGTCATTTATTTTAACAGTGAGTAGATCTGATCAAAAGAAATGTTTTTTTCCTTTAACATTTTTCTGGTAAAATTAAAGTAACAAAGTTATAGCCCTTTAGAAGTTTGAGTACCGCCCTGTCTCAATAATAATATTATGTGCTCGTGTTTGGCGACAACGGATATAATCCGCATCGGTTCATCGCATCGGAAACAATAAAGCGAAAGAATTTGAAACGCTTATCACGATGTTTTTAGTTGGATTCAGTCGGTAACGCGTGAGTGAATAGTGGTGTTTGTTGCGTGGCTCAAACGAAATAAAAAATGGCACATGTTTACGAAAATGCTGAACTTGTGGACATGATTCTTATTTACGGGGGGGGGAGTCTTTACAAAATGCTAGTTTTTTTTGACGTTATGTAGGCTTTTCTACAAGATATTGACTTAGCACATAGATGTACGTGTTGCCTAAACGTAATGAGGCTTGTTATCAATCTTTGGCTCTGATGTGATGTAAAATCTGCTTCTGAGATGGCATTACTGAAGGTCTAAGCTGTAAGTTGTATGTGTTGATGATAATTACATTGGGTTCTTGTCTCAAGTACACTTAATTGAGATTCAAAGCTAGAAATTAGTTGCGCATCCACTTTTTCTTATCCATTTTGGAAATTACATAGACAAATTTGCTGAATTTCAAAAATGAGTGAGATAAGAAGTAATTATATTCACTGTACACTGTTAAAGTACAAGCCATATAACATACATGCTAACAGTAATTACATACAACGCGAGCGGGGTGATGATTTCCCGTAATTCTCCTCAGTTTTTCGTAATTTATAACTTTGAACATAACCTCTCTTCAGAAAGCACAAAATGTAAATAACCCGTCATATTCAGCATATTCAGTAATTATTTTCTCACACAGCAAATATCACTGATTTTATACACATGCAGACCAACACACAAAATCATCCAGATGCGATCTTGCTATTCAACCAACTTTCTTCTGAGATAAAAACTACAGACACGGATCACAGCCTCAAAAAACTATGCAACCCATATCGCGTGTAGTTTAGTTGAGTGATTCCTTCAGAGATGGACGTTCACAACGACCCTAGTGAGCAAACGTGGAATGACTATTTGCGCCCTAAAAACTACCTAGTCTGCAAGTTGACATCTTATAGTTTTTTTGACGTTTTTTAGGTTTTTTACATGATACCCGTGCCGGGCTGATTTCCGTAAGGTTTGTGCCGCTCCCTTAATTCATCTAATTTAATCTGTGTCAAGTAGGTTTACTCAATATCTCATGCGATTTATATTTTTTAATTATAGTTCATATGGTTTTAAGTTTGAGAACAAGTCGAACATAAGCTATTTGAGGACAGAAAATTGTGCTATTCTTTCTAGATAAGAGACGCAACACCAGCTCTAGTAGTCTGTATGTTCTTGTTCATCCTGCCAGCCAACTATGACTTCATTTACATGTTTAGTAAAGATGAAAACAAGAGGCCTAAGCAGTCCGCCCCATCGTTAGTTTCATGGAAATTGGTCCAACAACGAATGCCATGGGGCCTGATTTTTCTACTGGGAGGTGGATTCGCGATGGCCGAAGCATCAAAGGTAAGATGTTCACCGTTACCACTCTTTAAAGTCAAGATGGACTTTCAAGTAAGTTTGCTGAGCTTACAGAGAGGGATCTTCAGGACGCTAGAGCGATTGGATGAAGTTAAAAATTCTGGTTTCCGAATCTGTTATACCATTACTATTTTAGAATTATTAGAACAAATGGAAAAAAAACATGGGCAATTCCGCAAAAAGAAAGAAAGAGGCCTCGGGCAGAAAAAAGATAGGTAACCGGAGCAATACGTATTTCTGCTTGTTGGTGAATAATGTCCAATCCAGTTTAATATACAGAGTGGCGCATCGAAAACGAAACGAATCGCAAACTATGTACTAAATTCCTATTTAAAATAAGTACGAGATATTTCCTTATCTTTCTTCAAGAAATAACTTTTTTGCCACAAAAATTGCTCCAATAGCAACAAAATGATAAACAAACCATGGGCGAAGTGAAGAAAAGCGTTTACCTATTAAGCAAATTCTTTAAGTCAAATTTCTTCTGAAAGTAGTACAAACTAATCTGATGTACCTATTAAAGTCTACTTTAAGCTTTAAATCGATAAATCTTCAAAACTACTGAACTGAAGCTCATGTATTTTGCATCATTATAAAGGGAATTGAAAGACCTTTAAAATAAGGTATCACTCGACCCCTCTTTCCATTTACGATTTTGGATGTGGTGTCACCCCCGCTTAGGGGGCTTCACGTGCTAACGTGATTTTTTGCCAAACTTGTGTCCCCCTCGAAAATAAAATTGACGGGTCTGAGCGTTTTTCAAAAAAAAAAACTGAGCTGCCAGGAAATGCGTCTGCTTCCTTTTCGATGCCCCACCCTGTACATTTCGTGCATTAGTGTTGAAAATTCTAGTTATAAAATCAGTATTCCATTATGGCGTCCATAAGAAAAACAAATGCGGATGATGGAAGGCAACAAACTTTACGTCACATTGAAATTCTAATTATGATAAAGATGACAATATTCATGTGCAATTTGCTTTGGAATCCCTTCTCAAATAAGATCAGGAAAAAATAGGAGGGATTCTGGAAATACACAGGATTACAAAATTTTCTAAATGCCATTACCTAAATACATAACTTTGACCCCATTGAACAACTTCGTATCTTTTACAAGAAATCCCAATGATGAGGGTCGAATTTGAAACATCTGGTATATTTTCCACAAATACCTAAAAGATAATAATAAAAACTGTCAGTCTCTGCTTTTCAAGATTTCCTCAGATTGAACCCAAACAAAATAATAGGTATGAAAATTAAAAGTGTCAATTTGTTTTCAGAAAAGTGGAATGAGCTCTTTAATTGCAGAACAGTTGAAGGACTTTGCAAATTTAGACATTGTCTACGTAATGATGATCTCAGGCCTGATGGGAGCCTTCCTGACACAATTCTCTAGCAACGTGGCTGTGGCAACTGTTATTTTACCAGTGTTGTCGGAAATATCTGTGGTAAGTATTCATTTTAAAAACCTATAATATATAGAAAACGTAAATATGTCCCAAGGGGTACTTCGGAATTTTGTTTTTAAGCATTTGGAGAACCATTGCAAAACATGACGCGGCCATATCAGTAAACCGTGCCCGTGGCAATTTCAAGTTTGAAGAATATATTGCTTAGATGCATATTATCCAAATGAAGCCACAGAAGGTGATTGCTTTAATCCGCCGTAAAACGATCTATTATTAAATTCCCGGGTCTATAGATAACATATGCGCAATATAAAATGCAGTGGCGGACAAACCTTTATCAATCTCATTAAGGCAAAAGGCAAAACTTAGCTATTTTGGCGTATTAACGATGAGCTAAAGAAATTAGTCCAGAATATCCAATATGCTGAAACGTAGTAGCCCCAAAGACGTATAGGTATTTTAACGGTTTTTCCTAATATAACTACAGACATTATTTTCATACATCCGTCTTTCTCACATACATTTATTTAACTTGCCTCACCGCCTTGAATATTTTCTCGTCTTCCATGTTTTTATGCTTGTCATTGTCAGTACCACAACTTGCTTGGACAAAGAATGAGAAGACGGGTTTTTTGGGATTCAATCGAAAGTATTGACCGAGTTCAAGTTGTAAGAGTGTATTTGTGCGAAAGTTTGCCTTCTACCCAAAGAAATTCAAGGATATATAGATATATAACTTGAGACGTGGTCATTGTCGTCTAGACCAGTTAGGTGAAAAATTAAAGCTTCCGCCTTTTGTTGGGTGCTTCGACAAAATTTAAGCAAGGAGGACTCTTTATACTTTTTTTATTCTCTCTAGCTTTCAATGGTCTTTGCCATCATCATCAGGAGCTGCAATTACATTGATAGCAGTAGCAACAATCGTGTAAAATGAATTTAAATTAACTTACAGTAGTATGTGAGGATGTTGCTAATTGTTGTTTACGTTAAGGATGAGGGAAACACCCAGTAACATGGTGAAAGCTGGATAAATGGTACAAAAGGCGGAAGCTTTAATTTTTCACCTAACTGGTCTAGACGACAATGACCACGTCTCAAGTTATATATATATATATATATATATATATATATATATATATATTGGCGGCTTATTTGTATATGAAGGAAATACAACTGACAACCTGGCAAAATGCAACTGCTAGCTACAATATGGAAAGCAGCAGTAAATAAACCTGACGACGTCCGTTAGATAGGCACTGTTATCAAGGCATCTTGCAAACCTCACTTCTTCCAAGTTGCTAGTTGCATTTTAACCGGTATAGTGGAATTCTCACTCTTCAACGTCGATGATACAGAGCCAATGTCTATCCAAGGGAACATGTCAAAGCTTTTTTAACAATAACATTTTTTTTTACAGGTAGCGAAAAAGCACCCGATGAGTTTAATGATGCCAGCCGCTCTATGCTGTTCTTATGCCTACTGTTTGCCTGTGTCGACGCCCCCAAATGCCATCGCGGCTGCTCCGTGTAACATGCCTACCATTGAAATGGTTAAGGTACGCATTTTTTCCAATGAATTCGAATAGGTTAGGAGCCTAGTCCATATGTTTACTTTGCATTGTTTGTCGCCAAGTTTGCTTAGTTTTAGTGTATACTTTTGACTCATTTGTCTACCGGCGCCTATGGAAGTGACAGCGTTCAACATCATAATAATAGCAGCAGAAACATATATTAGACTTGTGTCGCTCTTTGCAAGTTATCTTCAAACACTCGCATTTTTTTTTTAAATAACACTTAGGGCCGTACCGTCAGTTGTTCCTACAATTGTGGGACGCCCTTATGGCCTCCTTGATTGTCATAGTCTTTTCTCTCCTTCCAGAATTTCTAGATTGCACCTGTTCGGTGTGAGCGTCAACGCTCTCCTATTGTGAAGTTATGTTTTCCATTTGAATTGAAGGAAATTTCAGGCTGATAAGACACCATATAAATCAAAAGCATGAACAGTTTGATGCAAATAGATGTTTGTGACATAACCTCAAAATAGAGCGCTGACACGAAAAAGTAGAAAACTATGAAAATCAAGGAGGCCATAAAGGCGTCCTACAATTGTAGGAACAACTGACGATACGGGCCTAAAAATAGGAATTTAATGGCAGAACTGTCAAAAAATCGACTTATGTCAAGTGCATTTTAATCCTGACTACAGACTGTGAGAATTAAGTGACAGACACATCGTTGATTGGCACCTTCCATTTAGTCTGGTTTCGTTTTTTGCCTACTTTATACGGGGTTTTCCAATAAGCATGATGTCTCATGACCATTTCCGTAAAGTCAGATGCAAATGTGGTATTATATTATAATGGGATATTTTCAAGGCATTATTTGCCTCCAAAAAGGGCAGGGTCTTTACACTTTCTCAACAACTATGCTTTAAATCAGATATTAGATGCTTTGTTGTATTTGAATCATAAATATGACATAAGACTCGTTCTTTAAAATGCAAACAAACTTTCGTGCCAAAATTGTTTCCTAGGAGAGCAGCAACAGTGACAGGGGCTGAGACCAATTTGCAGGACTAGTGACATTGATACAGAAATGTCACTCTCACTGTGAAATGCTCAAATCCAAATTTAGAAATGTATGAGAAGCAAATTTAATTTTTAATATTTCACTTTGAAAATATCGTAACTGTTTCACTAGTATGTCACTTGTCTTACAATTCGGTATCAGGCTTGGTCCCTGTCCTTGACCCTTGTCGCTGTCACGGCGCGAAACATCACCTTATAACCATTAACATATTCCACTAGAAGATACCCAATCCAGTCAAAAGCCATACCTACGCGAGAATAAGCGTACGTATCAACCACTTATTCTTACAACTATACACCCATCGAGCACCATCTTTAGGTGTCAGCGTTGACACCTCCTCAGCCTATAGCCGCATGTTACAAGATCTTAGGACGAGAGGTGATCTCAGAAGGGTTGATCATCTTTTTTGAGAATACGTTAATCAATAATGTAACATGTGAAACTTGTCACCAAAGATTACAATACCTTTGATAACAAGTATTATGGCCTCCTAGCAAGGCAGAAAACGCCGCTAAGCTAGATTTTGTAATATTGTTTTTTAAACAGTGCTAGTCAGCTTATGTAGTAAAAGTGAGTCGCTTTGGATGTGATTGTTTGACTGATATTGATGTGGCGATTGAGATATACCTCAGTATATGACTAATCTCTCAGTGTATGCAATTTATTTTAAAAAAAAAATGATGTCAACCCTAACACACAACTAGATGAGTATGCAAGGCTGACCTGGCTGCGCATATATCCTGTTTCCCTCAGAAGAGTTGGAGGTAGACCTAATTTCCACTTTGAAGACACTTGACACCCACGTCACAACACTAAAACACCAAAGCAATACTGAGACACAATCAAGAACCCTATAGTGAACACCACTACTGAAAAAAAGTAGCTAAACCGAATAGAGCTCTCCACGGAGCTGTGAACGCCTAGACATTCCGCTGCGCCGGCGGTTGCCGAGAGACTGAAGCGTGTGAGTGCTACCGGTCAACGTAAACATCGAGTCGCTTCGGGAGCAGACGCGCGGAGTGGGAGCTGGAAAGGGGCGTGGCTGTACTACCCGGCCGTACCGAGGTACAGCACTCGCACGCTTCGACGCTTCAGTCTCTCGGCAACCGTCGGCGCAGCGGAATGTCTACGCGTTCTCAGCTTCGTATCGAGCTCTATTCGGTTTAGCTACATTCTTTCAGTAGTGGTGTTCACTATAGGTTTCTCGATTGTCTGTCAGTGGTGTTTTGGTGTTGTGATGTGGGTGTCAAGTTTCTCCAAAGTGGAAATTAGGTATACTTCCATTTCTTCTGAGGGCAACTGGCTGTTAAACGTATTCCATAGTATGGTTTTAGGTTCAGATGTAACCTCTGTTAAACAGCTTTTGCTGTGACGTCATACCCACGATCGAAAGGATGTGATGAGCATTTGATTGAAGTTTTTCATATGAATGAAAAGACCCTTATCACAAAGGTGATCTTCGGTACAATGACATCTGTCTTCTAGGTGTTTTCTTTTCATTAACTCATTCCTATACAGGGTGTCCCAGAAGTCGACGTCAAGCCGAAACCGGGTGATAGGTAAAGTCATAACAGCTAGCAGAAAAATATTTAAAAAATTTTTATGTATGTGTTTTGAAAATTATAGGTCTTTGAAAAAAATATAGAAATTTCACACCCTAGGGCAGTCTGTCAACTCCTGTTACTACAAATATTAACTTTTTTGGATTTTATTTTTACAATGTAATGATGAATAATTCATCTTCAAACTGGTGTCTCAACCTTACTGCCAACTTTTCTCGTTCAGGAAAAATTGCCACTTGTTTCCCAACCAAGTATTCCAAAGTAAAACTTTGCTCAACTTTAACTGGCTGTACTGGAAAAAAATGTACTACGAGAGTTTGGCAAGTAACCTTAAAAGTTGGCGCATTTAATAACGATTCCAAAATGGTATAACACTTAGAAGATTACTCGTTAACTTATGCAAAAATTTTCAAAATTTCCTAATTAAACAGCGATTATGAAAACGCACAAGGACCCTTAAGGATAACTGTTTGCAAACAGTGGGCGTCAAAATGCTGCTGATGATGATTTACCTTTACAGCAAATGCTCAAACTGTTTTCCTTCAGCCGCAATACACGCTCGGCATCTTCTTAAAAAAGATCGGGTTATTAAACGAGCGAATCCACGGTTATTAACAAACTCAGCTGCTTCCAATAGTCTTTGCCGTAGCTCAGCTACATTTTGAATCGGCTTGAAATACACTTTTTCTTTTACAGTTCCCCAGTAAAAAAAATCTAACGGATTCAAATCTGGTGACCGGGCTGGCCACGGTATTGTACCAGACCGTCCTATCCATCTGCCTGGAAAGTTTTGATCGAGATACTCTCTCACTGAGAGTGCATAGTGTGCTGGGCAGCCATCATGCTGAAACCACATGGCCCTGTAAATACTCAGTGGCACGTCCTCCAATAAATTTTCTAAATGATTTTGCAAAAAACCTAAATAAACCTCAGCAGTCAAAGTCTCTGGGAACTCAAACGGACCGATTATTTTACCATTTAAAATTCCTGTCCAATGGTTTATCTTGAAGCGATATTGAGATTTATCTTCTCTCATCAAATGTGGGTTTGCTACGTGCCACTCGTGTAAGTTATGCAGGTTCATGTACCCATGTTTCTTAAATGTGGTCTCATCTGACCATAAAATTTTTTCAAAGAACCGTGGATCTTCCCTGTGTCTTTCTAACATTGTGCGACAAAAAGCAACTCGGGGCTCATAATCCCGGGGCAGAAGAGCTTGAACACGCTGTACGTGGTATGTATCGAGCACGTTTTTTTGCAAGATTCTATGGGCTGTACTTTTGGGCACACCTGTTAGTAGATGTCTTATGGGGATTCGGTCTCAAAACTTCCAAAATCCGCCACCAGAGGCGCTGGCGTCGCGCGCCATTGACAGGTTGTTGGACGGAATCTGTAATCGAAATTCATGAGTTGGGGATTCCGCCGCTAGATGGCGCTGTCAAACCAAACGGAATCTGTGTGTCATTGGACACCTGTCATGCGTCATTGGGCATCTCACGCATAGATGGCGTTAAAACGTCATCTGTCATACGTCATTGGACACCTGTCATTGATGGGTTGGGCATCTCGCGCATAAATGGCGTAGATTTGTTTGGCGGTGTACAAACCTAACGGAATCTATGCGTCATTGGACAGCTGCCATTGATGGGTTGGGCATCTCGCGCATAGATGGCGCCGATGTCGCACCTGTCTGGTGTTGGCGTGGATTACGGGGGGCAACGTGTATACAGGGGTGCATCGAAAAATAGCGGATCGATGGACCGACGGTATATCGTTAAATCGTATATAGCAAGGCGTGACCTAAATAGCGTGGTGGGCTCCTCTGGTCGGTCGGTCGGTCGGTCAGAATGTCTCATAACCTGTATACGATGTACTGTTATTATTATACAGGATGATACCGTTCAAAATGAAAATAGTATAGACATTCTGACAATTATTTCGCAAACCAGAGGTATTTTCAATAAAACTACAATAATACGTTTAATATTTTATTGAAAATAGAAAAAAACTACATAGGTAATATGATATTTGAAAACCAGTGGCGTAGACGTTCAACATTTCTCTGGGTACAGGAAAATTGTCCGTTGGTGTGGCATGGATTGGAATCAGCAACAAAGTTTCCAGTAGCACACGGTGTACCATCATACTTGCAAACATCAATAATGTTGGGAAAAACACCAAAAATGTGACATTTCTTGAGTAAAAAGTTTGCTTTCTGTTCTCCACGAACGTAGACATAGTCAGCCGCATATATCACCTTATTTTTAATTATTTCATTTAACTTGGAATATTTAACGTCGCCGGAAGAATATTTAAGCCCATGGAAATTCTTCTCCAAGTAAGCGACAGTTTTCTTGTCTTTAGTATTTAATGTAGAAAAAGGTTGCGGAGGTGTAAAGATGTAATGACTTTTCTTGAAACCAATTTCGATACATAGTTCTTTAGGTACGAATAATCCGTCAACTGTAAAGCCTTGAATGTCAACAAACGCGATCCTCATGATGTCTGATGCGGAACTGAGAGTCCTTCGTTGCTTACGAGATGGTTTTAATAACTTCGGTGAGGGGGAAGTACTCGATTAAGCAGTCATGTATAATGATGCAGTAGGCCTTGGTGTTGGTTGGAAAGCCAGTATCGGCTTCGATATCCAATCTAACATCAACAGTTGATGATTTCATGGTTTCCTCTTGTTTGGAACAGTCAATAACAAACAAAGCGCGATTTTTAAAAGCGGTATAATCTAAAAGACATCTCTTCAGAGGAGAAGAAGAAGTTGTATAGCTGGTTTGAAAGTCGCTATAGTTGAAATGAGCTTCAGTAAAGTGATTGTTTGCAAAGTCCAATTGCATACGTTCGTTGGGATAGTATTCACCATTTAAAGATACTCGAATACTAGCAGCATTCACGTGATCAAACAGGGTAGGGTCTGAGGTTGCGACGTCACGTTTACCGGTTTGGAAACATACTATAATGAAACGTGGTCTTTCGATTGCGGTGCTAGTTTTAACTGACCATATTTCTCTTCTCGCATCTGCGGTAATTGCAGGCAGTTCATTCAGATCCCATTTTCTAAACGGTATAAGTATCGGCTTATCAGTTTGAATAGCTTTCAAAAGTTGTTCTTTCACATCATCACTCGGGTAAATATGTTTGATTTTCAGTTCCATGCTTTCAATAGTTATTTTCGCTGTCGTCGTCGTTCCAGTTTTTTCCTTGATAATGATACAATCGTTATCGTTTCTAGCTCTCACAAATCTGAGAGTTTGTCTGCCACACGTAATCATAGGATAATCATTGAAAATGTTGAAAATATGTTTAAGCGGCATTAGCAAGCTAAAAGACTTGTTATGTGTTGACGCCATTATAGGTGTTGAAGGATAGTTCCATCCAGCTATAGCCATATGATTTGAGTCTTCCTCACTGTAACATACGTAAGCTCGGACAGTACTTACAATACCAGGATCACGTACTGTTTCAACTTCTCTAGCGGATTCACTGTAAGTGCAAGAGTCAAATAGGAAGGCACCAAAGTTTGGAGCTAAAGATACATCTCCTGCTCCTCCTCCTCCAGTTATTTCAACTTTTCCTTTGATAGATAGAAGGGAAGCGTTCATTGCAAAGAACGAATCTACTTGATTGATGCTAAATTCCACAACATCATTACAATTAAATGACTTGATGAACGGCGTATAAGATCTATACTCAGCCTTGCGAATAGATTCATCGAATGCTGGAGATCGATATAGATCAAACATCGGAGAAGTATGTGATGCTGCTGCTGCTGCCTCCTCAGTTTTTCTCTTTTTGTACATGATTCTTGTTGTTGTTGACATGATATCCAAGTGAGCGTAGAAACAGGATATTTGATGTAGTTAGTAGTAGATGTCGTCGCTTAGGTGCTTGGGGTAATACTGAAGTTGCCTTGGAAGCACCACTATGTCTTATAATCACTAATCCCATCTGCGCTTCGCTCTCAACTCCAACACAAGAGTACTAGTTTCACCTTGAAAGTTTACAGGACGACCGTCTTGATCTAAAGCCAACACTGTGATGTTGGTTATTTCTTGTTTCGGTATAACAGGTAGATATAGTAAATTTACAGGTGTTTCGACTATAGCGTATCCAGGATCGGCTGTCACAGCAAATTCGTAGATCGTGTGTGCAGGCGTGTCTCCGTCAAAGGCTCCCGACGTAATGTTAGCATCAAAGTGTATGGTTGATACTTTTATTATGTTTACAGGTAAATCAGAAGAATGCTTTTGACCAGGATTAAGAACTTTTTTCGAGAATCCCAATAGATGTCCAAGATTATTCGGTTCTGTAAAAACTATTTTATAATACTTGCTAAAGATTTCACATTGCAGTGTATTATTGTTAGGTTTTAGAGAAAAATAATCATCCGGAGGAGCAACTTCATTTTCAAGATTCATTTGCGTTCGTATAAATGTTTCTATGTCGGTAATTTCATAACAACCTGTCGGAAACTCGATGACTTTTAATTGACCACCACCACCTATCCGGTCGATATAATAAAATTTATCTCCTTTTTCAATATTCGGTATGGAATTGTATGAAGTAAAAGACCTAAGCGCCAATTCATAATCTTTTTTCGGATCCAACACTATCGGTGTTGAAGGACGAAATGAAAATATATGAGTAGTGCTATTGACTCTCAACAACTGCGACATGATGAATGAAAAAATATAGCTGTGTACTAAGCATTTATTCAAGTTTTTTTTTTGTTTATTTTCGAATGGATAATTTACAGAAATAACAATTTGCTTGAGCAGTAGCCGGTCCATCCCAATGTGTTGTCCAATCAGGTCTGTTGTAGTGAACATAGCATGGAAGTCGTATTTGAAGATCAAAATTGGATGTGTATTCTGCAGGCAGTTTGTGCCATATACTCAATAATTCTGCAGGTCTCACATTGCTTATTAAATATTCCAGCGGCGGAATATTCTTCTCAAACTCTTCTAATGTAAATTCCGATAATGTTTTATTATCCATCGTTGTTGTTGTTGTTATTGTTATTGTATAGAAATTTCAAACACAATTGTCCGCAATTAACTTGATTATAAGTTTGGTAAGGATCGTTGTTGTAGAAAATTTTAGCGTTTTTCAGATATCGAACAAGTTCCTGTGGAGGCTTCAGGTTACCAAATGAATCGAAATACTCAACGTTGTTGTTTATCTTTTTATAAGCTACCCAATGAGTTCCGTTGTTTTGTGAAATATCTAAGTTCACGACGGCGCATTCTCTTTTACGTGGACCGTCTCGTGGTAAAGTGTCACGCATGAAGACACCTCGGAAATGAGGTATGTTCAAGAGCTTCGCATATTGCTTTATTTCATAATCATAAAGCGCTTTCTTGGGTAGCTTGATGTTTAGTTTTTTTGAGTTTTTTTTTTGAGGTACAACCCATAACCACCTTTAGCATTTTTTCTCAAATACAATCCTTTGCCCAAAGACTCCATAGCTTTGTTATGGCGATGGTCTTCCTCCAATTTCTTTTGTGCATTCTTGGCATCAACGACCGTTTTGGCCACACCTGCAGCTCCCCCTACGAGCGCCCCCAAGGCACTTAATCCGGCGAAAAGGGGGATCAAGGGTAGGAATCCCCCAGATTTTCCTTCGATCGGAATTATTCTCGGTAGTCGAACTTTATGTTTTCCACCTGCACTCTTCACCGCTAATCTTGCCGCTTTAAGAGCAACCAATGCAGACTTTTTTAATGTCGTGGTGGTGGGAGCATTTTTCTTCAAGGACTTTGTGATTTTCGTGAGAACACCTCGTCGAAAAGATGATTTCTTCTGCCCCATACCCAATTTTCGCTTAACTTTCATTGCGGTAGTTGTTAGCCAAGCTGCAGTCTTTTCTCCTAGTGAAGCGTCAGGTGCTTTTACACGTTCCCAGGCTCGGTTCTCAAGAATCCAATCAGCTTTGTGCCTGTCTTTCAAATTTTTGTATAAGGCGTATGCAATATCGTGGTCTCTTGCAGCACGATCCAATGGGTTCTTTCCAGGATCTCCTCGTGCTAACCTCTTCTTTAATTTAGTCCCCGCTGAAAATATACATATACATGTGTGAGAATGAAAAAAAAAATATCCTAATCTGTCGCACACTTACGTCCCAGGAACTGATACGAAGGTACGTGGAGTTCTATCGGAAGATTATTTATCAGAGAGTTTACAACACCTTCACCCTTGTACGTTAACATGAGAACTGTTGATGATGCGTTAGCAATATCTACATATATACTTTTACACATTCCTTATTCGAACGCCACACGATGAAGGTTGTTCAACAAGAGCAGTCATTACCCATTGATAACTTGGATTTTACAGCAAAAACTCAACATAGTAAACATGGTAAATTGTTACCGAATTCGTTTCGCGCTATCATCTGCGGACCAAGCGGATGTGGAAAAACGAACGTAATGCTGGCGCTGCTTTTCCATCCAAACGGTGCTAAGTTTAAAAATGTTTACGTTTATTCAAAATCGTTGTATCAACCAAAGTATCAACTGCTTCAAGAAGTGATTTCCGCTGCTAAGGGTGTTGGCTATTTCCCATTTAAGGATAACGAGGAAATTATAAGTCCAAGTAAGGCTAAAAATAGCTCTATATTCATATTTGACGACGTGTCGTGTGACGGTCAGCAGAAAATTCGAGAGTATTACTCCATGTGTCGTCATAAAGATATCGATGCTGCATATCTCTGCCAAACATACTCTAAAATTCCAAAACAGCTCATACGAGACAACTGTAACATTATAGTACTATTTAAGCAGGATGAAATTAATCTAAAACATATATTTGATGAGCATGTATCTCCAGATGTTACTTTTGATGAATTCAAAAAGATGTGTTCGGAATGTTGGGCAGAAAAGTACGGTACGTTAGTTATTGTTAAAGACTTTCCTCTTAATTATGGTCGATACAGAGTAGGATTTGATAAGTACATAAAATTGTAGGCTTATCATGTACGCCATCATTCAGTAACATGATGTCAAAGGACCAAGTTGCCGTTGCTAGTCATAAAAGAAAGATCGCAGAACTTGCTCGAGCTATACGTAAAAAGTATCTTACTTTAAAGTTAGGTCGAACTGCAGAAGATGAATCTATTAGAAAACTTTTCAAACCAATATCTGAACCTCTTAAGCAAATAGCTAAGACTCAGCAGCATCCTTCATTTATTATTAAAAAAGAGGAAAAATTGAAACAGGATGATGATGATGATGATGATGATGTATTCACACAGAACCCAAACTATCTCAATTTAGAAGACGTGGCTTCAACTGATGAACAAGGTAATATACCGCCGAGACCTGAAACACCACCACTACCTGAAGAAATGCGTCCTGCTGATTTTTCACAAGAAGCAATAGAAGAATACTTAGATCAATATCCCCCAATAAGCCATAATTATTTACAAGATTTTTGGACACAAAACGATAAAATTGATAAAAATTATGGACCTATATATACCGACAACATTGGTTGGATGTTAGGTAAACGCCGAATTAAATTTGATAGAGCGACTGGCCAAATACAGATATTACCTGAGGGGACAAACTTAGCAGGTACATGGTTTCGTGGCACACCTGGGCTGTATCAACTTTTATTCTATAATGACCCAAACTATGCAGATGCAGATTTACAACCCTATAAAAATCTATTGCAAAGTACCGGTGTTCATTTAGATTCGCTTGGACGCCTAAAAGGTTCGACAGGATTTAAATATAATCACATTATTAAGCCTCTCTTTAAAGATGTGCAGAAAAATAAAGGTACAATTGTCACACGATCAACATCTACAAAAATACGTAGTCCACTTAGTCGATCATTAACAAGATCCACTCCCTCAACAACAACAACAACAACAACAACAACATCATCAACATCAAAACCGCCAACAGGAAAAGGTATCGGTGATTACTTGACATACAACGAGGAACCAATCGAATACGTGTACTGGGATGATCCCAATGAATTAATCGATCGACTTAAACTCCTTATGGCATCTCAGGAAGCTGGCAATACGTCGCATGATAATGAAATAGTAGCCATCCTCAACGAGCTAAAAGAAGCTAATATAATACAGTAATCTAGTTCCTTGGTCTTTCATTTACACGATGAGTCTTGATAAATTCGGACGTCGCTTTGATAAACAAAAGACACTTCCGTATATGCGTACACCGCCAAAGTTAACACTACCCCATACTTCTGATGGAAATGTTGACTTCAAGAACGTAAAGTTGTGTAATATAAAAGATCCCACAGATAATTCAGATGCGGCAACTAAAAAATACGTAGATACTTCAGTGATTGATTTAAAAAAAATAACAGCAAAAACAGATCAAATAACAGAGTTTATTTCGAGAAATCCGCCTACTTCTGGTAAACATATGGCAACAAAAAAATATGTAGATGACTCTATTGCAAATATAACAACAAGAATAGAACAGGAGTTGGCTACAATTAAGTCTCATACCGATTTGACTCCAATACGGAAAAATATCATTGATTTATCCTCTGAATTACAACTTTTGCAAGGACGCACATCATATATATCATTGAAAACATTCGATCTTGCTAAGCGTATAAAGCCGATGGAACAACAATTTAAAGCGTTAAAACATGATGACGTACGCCAAGGAGAAGCTACAACTAGTTAACGAGCTGCACAAGCCTGCTCGAAAAAATTATCTAAGACGACGTACCATCATTAAAGGCTTAGACGATTTATGGCAGACGGACTTGGCTGAAATGCGACCTTATGCTCATCAAAATAAAAATTTCAAATTAATTCTCGTCGTAATCGATTCTTTTTCCAAGTTTATGTGGACTAGACCGTTAAAGACAAAGACGGGTGAGGAGATAACTCGTGCGTTTTCGGATATCCTCGCACATACGGAACGTACGCCGAAAAATCTACAATCTGATCAAGGTAAAGAATTTTACAATAGTAAATTTCAAACTTTAATGAAGAAGCATGATATTAATCATTATAGTACATATAGCATCAAGAAAGCGGCCATTGCTGAAAGAGCCATAAGGACGTTGAAAAATAAACTTTACAAATACTTTAGCTTAATGGGATCGTATAAATGGATTGATATATTACAAAGCATTACCAATGAATACAATGGAACACGTCATCAAACCATCGGATGTAAACCATCACAAATTAATAAATCCAACGAAAAATGTATCTTAAATCGAAAATATACTCATTTAAAAATCGCGGGCCCGCGTAAGTTTAAAGTTGGTGACATTGTACGCATCAGCAAAACCAAAATGCTATTCGACAAGGGATACGTTCCAAGCTGGACAACGGAATTATTTAAAGTTACTAAAATTAATATTACCAACCCTGCAACGTACATGCTCGAAGATATGCAAGGTGCACCGATCAAAGGAGCCTTTTATGACGAAGAATTACAGAAAACAGCCAATCCAGATGTTTATTTAGTTGAAAAAGTTTTACGTCGTAAAGGTAAAAAAATGTACGTCAAATGGCTTGGCCTTGATGCAAAACATAATAGTTGGATTGACAATGATGCGATCGTCTAGGTGTATGGGGTGGGGGGGGTTTCTGCTAAAAGTGAGTTCTCAGTCGGTTGCAGTCAGTCAGTCAGTCAGTCAGGCAGCTAGTAAAAAAAAAATGGATACCAGTGGTAGTGGTTCAAGTTGCAGCGAGTTTGACCTCACCACCAGCAGCTCACACGAATCATCTGTAAACTACGACCGTGAGCTGGATGCTATTCTGGAAAGGTACGAAGAAGCGGCCAAGAACGAGGACCATTATCTGCTGTACACGCAGTTTCCAAATGGATCATACCAAATTGGATGCGGTCTAAGCCCAGCGAGATCATTTACTCCTGCTGTAATTGTGTGGAACTCATCACGGTTGAAACTATCTTTCAGTTCCTATGAGTGGGAACAATTAATCACCCAGCTCAATGTGGTAACGGTGAAGGAGACGGAGGAGCAGGAGGAGGAGAAGAACCTTCCTGACAAGTATGATCCTGTCGAAATCGAGTGCGGTGACTATTGCAGAATTCGACGACTAATCTATGATAGTACGAAAATTCTCGAAATAACCAAGCACAACATTAGTTTCTACCTCTCAGAAATGGACGTGAACGCTCTTTTAGAAGCAAATAATGAACTTTTAGTACCGTATATGTCTATGCTAGAAACTGTTGAATTTCCAAGCTATTATTATAATGCGCTTAAGATTGTTCGAGCTAGTTTTAATGATCAAAATTATACGTTTTCAGATGCTATTCAAAAATTGTATACATTTAAGCTCGTAGGCTGTACTTTACAACATATAGCGTTAGGACAACATATATTTTTCTATAGACATAGGATCGCTAATGATCTTGAACGATTTTAATAAAGTTTTTGTAAAAATGCATATCTGTCGTTTCATTATGATATACGTCACGTAACGTGACACGTGACGTGACGTGACACGTGACGTACGTGACGTGACACGTGACGCACGTGACGTGACACGTGACGCACGTGACGTGATACGTGACGCACGTGACGTGATACGTGACGCACGTGACGTGATACGTGACGCACGTGACGTGCACACTTTGTTCAAAAATACCAAAAAGATGTCTTGATAGCCCGAAGAACCGCGCCACAACATCAGAAGTAATGTTAGTATTATGTGTGTGCGTGTTTTTTTTTTTGTTTTTGAACACGCTAAGTTTTGAACTCCAACCACGCACTAACATTGCTTCTGATGTTGCACACCTCTGACGACTCAAGCTATCAGGACATCTTGTTGTTGTTGTTGTTGTGAACTCTTCTTACTAGAAAAATCTAACGAAATCAATAAAACATCTTTTTATAAATATTCATTTATTAAATCTAATTACATACATGTTTGAAAAAATATATATATATATATAAATGTTAGTACTACATACATGTTTGAAAAAAATATATATATAAATGTTAGTACAATAGATAGAGAGAAACTGGAGGACGGATGAACGCTTTTTATATATTTTTTTGTAATTTGTTTGCTGTGATGTTTTTTTTTTAAAACTCAATATCGCTGTCTACATCAGATTCATCAAATCGGATTCGGATGTTATTTCTAGACCTATCATGTAAGGCATCTCTGCAAGATTCCTGGTCTTTTAGTTCAAACACTACGCTTTTAAAGCAGCTGTGACACCAATTATACTTTTTTTGGTATACGTTCAAAATAATGTCATGTGCATCGTGAACCTCGTGAGAATGGTCATAGCAGGCAAATAAACGTTTATTTAAAGTTTTATGTATTTCTTTAAATTTAGATAAACAATTTTTACATACGTGTAGGTAATATTGGTCCAGCCAATATCCACTTGTCCATAGACAGTAACTAGAATAATCTTCAAAAACATAACCCCAATCTGATTTTCCTAATATAGTGTGAATTAAATTTGGATCTATTTCTTTGTGACATCTAATAAAGTTAATTCCTGTATATGAAGAATCAAGATCATTTTTGGCTTCTTTAATCATAGCGTGCCATTTATATAAAGGAAATTGTTTCACAATTTCCGTAGTTAATTTCCATGGTAGTGGAGACTGCTCCATGAATTCTACTGCTGATGATGTTATTGATTCGCAAATTTTTCTAACAGCTAACTCTGATAATGTTGGGGCATTCATCTATAACAAAAAAAAAAACGCTATTATAAGATACTGTAATGCCCCCACGGAAGTGTGTCAAAACTGTTCGGAATTAAATAACGTTTGTCGTCATACGGACTTAAACTAATTTTTGACTGTTCAACAGAATATACGTTGTGTGCATACGACCTGATACAGCGTTGTGTAGCTGTTTTTTCCTTAAATTCTTTCAAACATTCAACATAATCCTCAAATGCAATTTTATTTTTAACAACATTGTACTTAACCCCTTTAGATTTTTTAACCACCTTCCCACCCTGCACCTTGTAACTATACATTTTGCTTCGAAGTCCAACAAAATGTGTCATAATTTTACCGTTATTTTCATCTTTCATTAGACCCGGCACCTTTTTGTTCTTACGCAGTATTTTATATATGTTATTTTCAGGATAATCCGAAGTATCAAATTTACTGGAATCAGCTTTAATGATCTCCTCATATGCATCCTCACATTGCAATTCGTAGATAAAACTGTCTGTGTCCATGTACATGAGCTTACACCTTTCTGCACCCATTTTTGGTAGCATATAGGTGTAATGAAAATCGTACATGACTAGTTTCGATAGGTCTAGAATTGCCTGCCCTACATACAGAGGTTTGTTAAACGTTATTTCAGCCTTGTTCAATTCGATAACCACCAGATTTTCCTCTAAAATTGTGCGACTGTGGAACCGAAAACTCGAAATCAAGTTTGCTGCCCCATAGCGACCACCCCAAGATTTAACGATTTTACATACGCGGTGCTTACGTATATTTTCCATGGTCTTACCGAATACTGCATTATTCATTAATTTAAAAAGATTTTTTTCGAAATCATTCCGGGCTGCAGCTCTACATCGAGTATTCAACTCGATGTAGGGTTTCAGCCAGGCTGCTTGTTTAAATTGTAAAATTTTATGGATTTTCGTTAACTTTAACCCATTAGCTAGCATTTGTTTTAAATTTTTATAGTGAACCGTGTACTCTTTTTATCCGTAAGTGTTGCCATTAATTTCGGCAATTTTACCCCGCCGTCGCTGGGTGGTACGCTACGTTCTGCCGCAAACGGAAAATCTTTGTGTTTATCGTGCAGTTCTTGTGGGTACGATAGATCGACTTGTAGCACGTACCCTACGTCAGAGTCGTCGGGTATTGACATCACATCAAACGATGTTACATCATCTACCCATTTGAACCCTCCGTAGGGTAAGGGTTGCTGCATAGCCTTCCCATATAAGCTATTCACATCCAGGTACATAAGGTACTTGGACGGCTTTTCAGGATCATATTCGGGCATATATTTATTGTTGGCCTCCGAAAATCGGTTGCTACACACCGAAATTCCACCTCTTATAGCATTTTCGTAAAACATCACCATATCTAGATCCTTTAGTAGTTTCTAACTTACACCCAGTGTATTTGAGCATACAGTCCCACGTATATCCGGGCATTGTATAGTACCACGCAGGATCCAGACCATAGGTGGAGAAACATTTTTTACGCAATTGCTCAAAAACGTCGGCAAGAAGCAGAATATCTGTTTTTAAATATATATCAGAATACTCTCCTAATGTTTTAATGTTAAACTGTTGCCAAACAGATTGCGCATGAGCATACTTCTCGTCACTTACACTTTCATCGTTTAATTTATTGTAAAATTTTTCAATTGGGGCAAAGTCGTTTCATTTAATTTTTTTCAACGAATCATGTAATCGTAACAGAAAACTCCTTTCTGTGTTAATAATTTGAATTTATCTTCATCTAAATTTTGAAATTCCTTTGTAAATTTTCTTTTCTGATACTGCTAAAATTGAAGCTAATTCATCAAGAGACGCCCCCCTAAATCGAAAGAGTCTTAAACCGCAATTTAATGTTTTT
>CAVLJG010000010.1:9711606-10043038 GCA_963669975.1 Acanthoscelides obtectus
TACGACTTAGCAAAATAATGTTTGCATATTGTGCTGTTTACATTAATGATATAATCTGAAATGAAAACAATTGAAAACGTTGCCCTTCGTAATGATTTGTTTTTTTTCTGTAAAAAAATTACAGATAGAGAAAAGAGTGAACCTACTTGACGAAATTTTGCATCTATCATCTCGGAAAAGTTACGACTTCGCAAAATAATGTTTGCATATTGTTTTAGGTTGCTATTTACATCAATAAAATAATATTGAAAACGTTGCCCTTTGTAATGATTTTATTTATTTTTTTTTTCTGTAAAAAATCATAGATAGAAAAAAGAGTGAACCTACTTGACGAAATTTTTCGTCCATCCTCCCGGAAAGTTACGACTTGGCAGAATAATGTTTACATATTGTTTTAGGATGCTGTTTATATTAATAAAGTAATCTGAAATGAAAGCAATTGAAAACGTTGCCATTTGTAATGATTTTTCTTTTCTGTTTTTAGGGAAGGGTTCCGTCAGAGGCTTGCCTCGGCATGGACTCGACAAAAGCGCAAAGAGAACTGATTGGCCAACTTGAGGCGAAAAATAGAGAAATAATGAGGGAAATCGCCCGATTAAGGTATTGTCGAACACTTTTTCTCTTGACAAAGTTTACATGCGAGTTTGTTTCAGGAGACAACAAGAATTGGAGAACGCCGGACACGGGACTGACAATCCAGTATTGATGAACGAACTTCGGGCGCTAAGGATGAGAAAGGACGAGCTAGAAACACATTTGACCACCCTACAAGATTCTAGGAGGCAGCTGATGATGCAGCTGGAAGGACTGATGAAAATGTTAAAGGTTGGAATATGTGAATTTCTTTTCATATCATTTGGTAGTTTTACCTAGAAAGTTTTGTTCTATGATATTAATATATGTATATATACAGGGTGTCCCAGAAGTCGACGTCAAGCCGAAACCGGGTGATAGGCAAAGTCATAACAGCTATCAGAAAAATATTTAAAAAAATTTTATGTATGTGTTTTGAAAATTATAGGTCTTTGAAAAAAATATAGAAATTTCACACCATACGGCAGTCTGTCAACTCCTGTTACTACAAATATTAACTTTTTTTGGATTTTATTTTTACTATGTAATGATGAATAATGCATCTTCAAACTGGTGTCTCAACATTACTGCCAACTTTTCTCGTTCAGGAAAAATTGCCACTTATTTCCCAATCAAGTATTCCAAAGTAAAACTTTGCTCAAGTTTAACTGGCTGTACTGGAAAAAATGTACTACGAGAGTTTGGCAAGTAACCTTAAAAGTTGGCGCATTTAATAACGATTCCAAAATGGTATAACACTTAGAAGATTACTCGTTAACTTATGCACAATTTTTATTTAAAGAAAAACTAATGAAAATTTTTCAAAATTTCCTAACTAAACAGCGATTATGAAAGCGCACAAGGACTCTTAAGGATAACTGTTTGCACAACAGTGGGCGTCAAAATGCTGCTGATGATGATTTACCTTTACAGCAAATGCTCAAACTATATTCCTTCAGCCGCAATACACGCTCGACATCTTCTTAAAAAAGATCGGGTGATTAAACGAGCGAGTCCACGGTTATTAACAAACACAGCTGCTTCCAATAGTCTTTGCCGTAGCTCAGCTACATTTTGAATAGGCTTGAAATACACTTTTTCTTTTACAGTTCCTCAGTAAAAAAAATCTAACGGATTCAAATCTGGTGACCGGGCTGGCCACGGTATTGTACCAGACCGCATTATCCATCTGCCTGGAATGTTTTGATCGAGATACTCTCTCACTGAGAGTGCATAGTGCAGTGGGCAGCCATCACGCTGAAACCACATGTCCCTGTAAATACTCAGTGGCACATCCACCAATAAATTTTGTACATGATTTTTCAAAAAATCCAAACAAACTTCAGCAGTCAAAGTCTCTGGGAATCCAAACGGACCGATTATTTTACCATTTAAAATTCCTGTCCAATGGTTTATCTTGAAGCGATATGATATTGAGATTTATCTTCTCTCATCAAATGTGGGTTTGCTACGTGCCACTCGTGTAAGTTATGCAGGTTTTTATCGCTTCAAGATAAACCATTGGACAGGAATTTTAAATGGTAAAATAATCGGTCCGTTTGGATTCCCAGAGACTTTGACTGCTGAAGTTTATTTGGATTTTTTGAAAAATCATGTACAAAATTTATTGGTGGACGTGCCACTGAGTATTTACAGGGACATGTGGTTTCATCGTGATGGCTGCCCACTGCACTATGCACTCTCAGTGAGAGAGTATCTCGATCAAAACTTTCCAGGCAGATGGATAAGGCGGTCTGGTATAATATCGTGGCCAGCCCGATCACTTGATTTGAATCCTTTAGATTTTTTTACTGGGGAACTGTAAAAGAAAAAGTGTATTTCAAGCCGATTCAAAATGTAGCTGAGCTACGGCAAAGACTATTGGAAGCAGCTGAGTTTGTTAATAACCGTGGATTCGCTCGTTTAATAACAGAATCTTTTTTAAGAAGATGTCGAGCGTGTATTGCGGCTGAAGGAAAACAGTTTGAGCATTTGCTGTAAAGGTAAATCATCAGCAGCAGCATTTTGACGCCCACTGTTGTGCAAACAGTTATAATTAAGGGTCCTTGTGCGTTTTCATAATCGCTGTTTAATTAGGAAATTTTGAAAAATATTCATCAGTTTTTTTTTCAAATAAAAATTGTGCATAAGTTAACGAGTAATCTTCTAAGTGCTATACCATTTTGGAATCGTTATTAAATGCGCCAACTTTTAAGGTTACTTGCCAAACTCTCGTAGTACATTTTTTTCCAGTACAGCCAGTTAAAGTTGAGCAAAGTTTTACTTTGGAATACTTGGTTGGGAAATAAGTGGCAATTTTTCCTGAACGAGAAAAGTTGGCAGTAAGGTTGAGACACCAGTTTGAAGATGCATTATTCATCATTACATTGTAAAAATCCAAAAAAAGGTAATATTTGTAGTAACAGGAGTTGACAGACTGCCGTAGGGTGTGAAATTTCTATATCTTTTTCAAAGACCTATAATTTTCAAAACGCATACATAAAATTTTTTTAAATATTTTTCTGACAGCTGTTATGACTTTGCCTATCACCCGGTTTCGGCTTGACGTCGACTTCTGGGACACCCTGTATTAATAATTATTAGCACAAACCAGGTTTCTAAAATTTCAGCATTTTGCTTATACTCATCAATTTACCGTGCAAATTTATTCATTTTACAGTCGAATTTTGCAAACTCGTATCGAATATGAACATCTTTGATTTCGGCAATTTACATAATACTGTTTCCAAATGCCAATCCAATAAATTAGTCTACTAGTCTACAACAACTTGTTTGACCACCAGAAAATAAAGAACAGAAATCTTCTTTGTTCTTTTCTCGCTACGTCTCACATGCGTTTGGAACTTATAGTAACTAACAAACTTCCTAGCAAGAAGTTAACACAGCATAACGATTGAAAAATGGGCGAGAGTAACCTATTAATGCCAAGTAAGATAAAATGATAAGCAGTTATCAATCATTTCGTTAAAATTAAGTCACAGTATTCAAAGCTTAGCTCCGATTTCTATATTGCAAAGCTAAAGGATCAGGCTCCGAAAAATATTAATTTTCACATATCCTTCCAAGAACTCGAATATACAGGGTGTTTCAGAACTATGGGAACAAACTTTTAGGGGTTATTCAGTGTCACAGTAGAAAACATTTGGGTATCGGGACCCATATTCGGCGCTTGTGTTTTGACTCTTTGGTTTACGAAACTCCAGTAGAAACAGAGCAAGATTTAATTGGACGAATTAATTGTGGTTATGTTTTCATGTTGTTGTGTGTCGGGATGGTTTTGGACTTGTGGTATCTGGGAACAACACAAAGTGGAGGGCTAGATGAAGGGCAGCCTGCAAAATGATAACTGGTAGCTGAGAGTACACAGTGCTGAGAAGTTATTGTTCGTAATGATGGTCGCACCCGATAGCTGTTTTCTTCTAAAAGAAAAGTTATCGTCAGTAAGCACAAAATTAACCGTACAAATAAGGGAATTGCCGTTTACAGACGCGGACCAAAAATTACATATCACTATTCGCAGTGACGTTTAGGACTATATCTAACTAAAAATCAGATTGTAATAAAATCCAGTGCAGTGGATACTTATGCATTTTAGCAAAAATAGTTATACACAGTCTCAATGACCAGATATTACATACAGGGTGGCGCATCGAAAACGGAACAGACGCATTTACTGGCAGCTCAGCTTTTTTTTTTTGGAAAAACGCTCAGACCCGTCGATATTGTTTTCGAGGGGGACACAAGATTGGCAAAAATCACGTTAACACGTGCAGCCCCCTGGGCGGGGGTGACACCAACAATAAAATCTTAAATAGAAAGGGGGGCCGAGTGATACCTTATTCTAAAGGTCTTTCAATTCCCTTTATAATGATGTAAAATACATGAGCTTCAGTTCAGTAGTTTTGAAGATTTATTGATTTAAAGCTTAAAATAGTCTTTAATAGGTACATCAGATTAGCTTGTACTACTCTCAGAAGAAATATGACTAAAAAAATTTACTTAACAAGTAAATGCTTTTCTTCACTACGCCCATGGTTTGTTTATCATTTTGTTGTTGAAAATAGCTATTGGAGCGTTTTTTGTGGCAAAAAAGTTATTTCTTGAAGAAAGATAATGAAATATCTCGTACTTATTTTACATAGGACTTTAGTACATAGTTTCCGATTGATTTGACCAAACTTTGTTGCTAAAATAACTTGTAACGCTTTATTACATAAATTAACCATGGTATATTCCACAGCAGAAAGAGTTGACGTTATCGAAATATTTTTCGGAAATAGTCAGTTTGCTAGAACAGCAGAAATATTTAATCAGCAACATGAGAACAGTAACGTGCATCGAAAATATGTTCTAGAACCTGTAGCCAAATTTCGGAAAACTGGGTCAGTCGCCAATAAAAAACGCAACATTGAAAATCCCATAAGGAACGAAGCAATAGAAGTGGGGGTTTTAGGGCAAGTTTATGTAGATCCTACGTTAAGTACCCGCAAATTGGAGACAGTGTGTAGTGTTAGTCGACATACTGTCCAACGGATTCTAAAGGCCCATAGTTTTCATCCGTATAAAATTCACCTGGTACAAGAACTTAATGAAGACGATTTTGATCGGCGATTAGAATTTTGTGAAGATATGAGTGAACGAATTATAAACGATGAACACTTGCTTTTCCGACGAATGTTCCTTTTTCTTAAATGACGTAGTAAATCGTCATAACTGCTGATATTGGTCCGATTCTAATCCCAGAATTTATCATGAGGTTCATACACGGCAGCCACAAAAATTAAATGTTTGGCCTGGTATTTTTGGCGATCATTTAGTTGGTAATTTTTTCTTACCTGGAAATTTGACGGGTGAAATGTATTTGGAATTACTGGAAGACGCCATAGATCCTGCATTAACAGCCATAATTGAAAATCAGAATGATCGGCGGTACACTGCGAATAGGTTGATGTTCCAACAGGATGGTGCCCCACCACATTACGCATTACGTGTTCGACAATATTTGGATCAGACGTTTCCAGGTCGCCCAAGATCGCCAGATTTATCACCTTTGGATTACTTTATGTGGGGTCGTTTAAAAAGCACAATCTATGCTACTCAGCCAACATCATTAGAAGACCTGCGACAAAGAATTGTGAATGAATGCCTTCAAATTACTCCTCAAATATTGCAAAATGTGCGGCAACGTTTTGAGCAAAATCTTTATTATTGCATGGAGAGTCATGGTAGCCATTTTCAACATTTACTTGCCTAACGGGTCAGTTCATTCTTCATTTTTAAATTACTTTGATGCCAAATGTATTGATCTTCACTAATGCTGATACAGGTGTATTAGTTTTATTTAAGCTTTAAATCAATAAATCTTCAAAACTACTGAACTGAAGTACATTAATTTGACATCATTTTTCAAAAAAAAAAAATCTTGGCTGCCAGCAAATGCGTCTGTTTCGTTTTCGATGCGCCACCCTGTATTTGTAGTAAGCACAGCAACAGATACGTTATACATTCAACATACAACTTAAACTTATTCCGGTCGGCTGAAAAATGCATGATGATTTTGCGGGAGTGTCACGTCTGGTTAGGACTGGCCCTGACAGCTGCTTGAATATAAAGCAATAATAAAAAAAGCGATAACAGCTTCCAATCTACCCATAAATGCAGTTTAGTTAAAACTACACATCTCCAGTTCATTGCACGTGAAATGCAATGTTAGTTATTCCGAGATACGGCTAACCTTTATGCACGCGGCCACGGTCAGTTTGCTAGGTGCTTTAATTGCATAACAACGGATTTATGCACCGTAACACACGCCAGAGCGGCTTGCATACTACATACACCTCTTGCCGTTTCTTTTGATCCAAGATTATCGACCACAAGAAGTATAGTCACTCGCGGGAAAACTTCTCACAAAACCAGGTGTTTTTTTGGATGCTGCTCATGAAGTACTATTATATCGTTAGCCGAACCAGGCGGGTTATTTGTGTTGTCCTTTTTTTTCAAAGTTATAGATTCGATCTTCCCTGTTTTCGTTGCGGGAAATCACATCCGCGCCCGCCTTGTGTAAAATTAAGCTACATTACAGAAAAACTAGGAAAGTCGCATCACACACAAAACATTTTCGCAGTGCCTCACATCGAGACGCTGATTTATATTTTCTACTTGACATCGCAAATTAAATTTCTATAAAATTTAGGGCCGATTTCACCAACATTAATATTGTGGACCAATAGGAAAATACCTTATCGAAATGCAATTTGACGGAAGCTGTTAAAGGTCTCAGAATATCAGTGATTTCTATTAAAATATTGAATGAAATCGTGAAAATTTGACTATATTATAAACAAGACCACTTTTTGATTCCAACATGATGCTTTTGTCCAGAGAAAACAGGACAACTTTCATGTATTTATGTTATAGGTGTACCTTTGACCATCCGTTATCCCCTGAGCGAATGGGAATGGAAGAAATAATAGGTCGATTTTCTAGCTGTTAAACTTGGCAGCAGGTTTGGTCGTTTGTTAATTCATGGCAATCTCGAAATTTGTTAAGTTCAATATACTGTGTGTAGATATGATCATTATAGCTACACATACCTGTTGAATTGTGCGGATTTGCAAGAAAATAGAATATAAAATATATTCCAATCAATTCCTCATCTCTCTTTACATCATAATAGTAATCATTTGTTATACATTCATGGGTTAATGAATTTCTTCAAAGCAATCAAAACAGTATGGTCGTCCCCATCCCAAAACACCGATATGTGTAAAACATGTTAATCCCTACATCTCCGAGGTGCATAATGCAAATGTAGACATAGACCTAAAATTATTAGTAATTACTGAAAAATAAGAGCTAAAAAGAATTATAAATAGTGATAAAATATTGGTGGTTAAGGTTTTTGACTGGTGCCTGTGGGGATACAATATAGGGATGGCGACGATAGACGATACATTGATGTATCGAAAACATCGATACATCGGACGTAGAACATCGATCTTTACGCATCGATGGTTTCATGACGATATATCGATATCGAGTTTATCCTTAACTGTGCTACCATCTCTAAGCGAGGACTGGTAGTTTCGAAATTGAAAGGCCAGAAAGCTATTTAAGTGTTTAGTAGTATTTGAATGTTATTACAGACGAGCGCTGAGCCACTGAGTGGCCACTGAGCACTGTAGTCTTTTCTTCGTTCTGTACTTCCCCAAGGGATAGAATAAAATAGACTGAAAACAGCGCGTTTAATGATTTTCAGTTCTCAGATAAAGATTTTCCCCTGCCGGCCCTTGACATCGTTTCGAAATATGAAATTCTGGAAACGCTATAAAAATAAAAATGAATACACAAAGCCTACTTACCTATTTCTGACAAAAACAAAAACAACTGCCACATAACGATTGTCACCTTGACATCATTCTGCCATCTGTCAAAGTAGTGATGGGCGTGCCTGCTGCACGGTATACGGTATCGATATTCGATAAAATATTTTTCTTTCTACCATGAATGCGTGGAAAAAACAAAATAAGGAGAGATCTAAAATAAGGAGGTATTGAAGGCCTAAAATAGCCAGGCGCTAATAATTCCTGGCCGTATTTGAATATCTAAGCAGGCACAGTAAAACAAAAATAAGACTTGGAATTAATAAAGTTTATTTCGACAGTTGGCAGAGTTTGCTCCACTGGGACGAAGTGTTGACGGATCCCACAGAATTATGTGTCACTTGTCGATATGGTTAGTTTTAAAATATCAGGGGATAATCACCTGTTATTCAAATCAGTGTATATGTTTTGTGATTCAAATAACGTCTAATATAAATATAACCCAGAATATGTACTAAGTGAAAAAAGAAAAATATTGCAAATTTCTAGTTGTTCTGCAGGTTTTAGGTTTGCTGGTAGCTCTATGACATATATTTGGGTATTTCTTAATCGCTGGGAATATAGTGTGGATGTTTGCTAAGTTCCTGAACAACGAAAAATATTCAATTTTATGGATGTATGGATATTAAAAAACCAGAATGGTTTTGTGGGAATATCAATCTAAGGTGCCGTAATGGTTCTGATGAACGGCAAGTAAATGAATGAATGTTTGGAAACGAGCAATATCTATGAACTGTTTGTTAGAGCCAGTCATCAAGTAGGCGTTTAATGGCTACCTGCATGAGGTTTATAGGAAAAAACACCCAGTAGATGATCTTAAATCAACAATAGTAATTAAATCATTAATTTTATTCAAAAATCAGACATTTCTTAAAATTTTAACTGAATTATATGTAATTTCTTAATATTCAATAAGCTGATGATGTTTCAATGACAAGATGTCATCTCATACTTTGACAGTATTTTGTTTTCAACATTTCATAGCTATTGGTTGCTAAAATTTGTTGATTGGAACTTGAAGCTCATTCGCTGTATTTGACGGGCTGTTACCCTATAGGTGGGGAATAACGGACTGTTGTTGGTAAAATTGGCCCTTAGCCTATTGTTTACCTGTTAATTGTAATATACGGCCAGGGATTTTTTCATGTATCCAGCAAATTTGCATATGATTATTCCAAGATGAAGCATACGTCTGAAGTAAGTGGATTTGAGACAAGAAACGAGGGAAATTGTCATCAACACGAAGTATTAGCACAGAAATCCTCACTAACCACCTATAGACCTATACACTGCCGGTTCCCTCGTTTCAGATGTCACATCACAGCCAAGCTATGATTGCCCAAGCGTCATGACTTTTAGGCAACGCGTACAACTACACAACGAGTACACATAAAGTAAGCAGCTTGACAGTTTCATGTTGACGTCTTATAAAGGAAACCTACATTATGTCACAAAAAACCTATATACCTAACGACATGTCACTTTTTAAGATACGTAATACCACTGCCGGTCAGTCATCCGTCATATTCAGACACAAGTCCCTATGATTTTAGTAATTTTTTGGATCTTTTATCGTCAAATAGTGAGCTCTGTTTTACTGTTGGATATACAGGGTATTAATAAAGTATGTCAAACTAGAGCATATTAGCACTAAAAGATTATACAGTGCTTCTGCACGATTTCTAACATCTCTCAGGAGCGTCATAAGGTACGGTTTAATTTTATACCCACTATCTCCAACAAGAAGACTATCTTCATAAACATTTCTTGCCAAGTTTTGGTATAAAATGGAATTTCTGAATATGTGTGCTTCATGACCTGAGCCTGGACCTCGGTTGGCCGCGTGGGTCAGAGTGTCGTGCTACTGACCAGCCGGCCGGCCGGGTCGCGAGTTCGAATCTCGCCTTCGCCATGGATGTTGTGACGTCGTGTGTTTGTTCATAATTAGATATATTCTATGTACCAACCTAGTTTCTGGCTGCATGGCTTAGTCCTAAAGCCAAAAAAAAAAAAATGACCTGAGCCTGGCCACCTGATTACTATATTTCTAAATTTTAAATCAGCGTCGGCTATTGACTGTACTTTAAATGAAAAGAATTGTTTCCTATTCCTGAAAACTTCTGGATTTTCTCCACCAGGTGACTGAATATGGCTACAGTCAATAGCTCCTATGCAGCGAGGTAGTTTTGCTATGTGCTAAAAATGTTGACGTACATTCTGCAATTCATCACCAGCAGGCATTGATATGTATGTTGGTCTAAGACCGGCAACTGCTCGGCTACTCTTCTTACTACACGACAGGCATTGTTGATTTACTCACACCCTGATGATCTCCTGCAATTCGTAGGAATGAACAATTTGCATCAAAATCAAAAACCTGCTGGCTTGGTGACAGGCATTCATTTCTGAAACAGGAGAGTGTTGTACATTTTGCCTTTATCATGTATTTCTAAAATAAGACAAGATATATAAATGTTATGCTGTAAATTTCGTTTCAAACTAAGAGTGAGTTTGATGACGAATTGATACTTACCTATAAGTTGTATCTTATTACATCTTCAATTTCTTCAATCAGATTTTCCACTGTTCGCGGCGTTAACCGAAATCAACAAAAAAAGTAGTGATCATCATGCTCCTGAAAATAACCTGCGCGGGGCATAATTATTGTAGCCCTTCTTATAATGGGTGATTTTTTTGCTAGTACCTTTTTGGCAACACTGTTTTTGACAGATGACGCGTGAATCGTGTCTTGTGTCAATGTCAAACTTGTTCAGTTTGGTCTATAATTTAACCATGAATCGACTTACGAACGAACAACGCTAGCAAATTATTGAATTTTACTATCAAAATTCATGCTCGGTTAAGAGAGTGCATCGAGCACTGCTTCCAATTTATGGGCAATTTGGTCGGCCTACTGAGGGAGCTATTCGGAAGCTTGTGACAAAATTTCGAACCCAGTTTACATTATTGGACATTAAACCACCAACACGCAGACGTAGAGTGAGGAGTGAAGAAAATATTGCGGCTGTATCCGCCAGTGTTAGTGATGACCGTGAAATGTCGATTCGCCGCCGTTCGCAGCTATTGGGCCTCTGTTACTCCACTACGTGGACATTTTTGCGACAGGATTTGGGTGTAAAACCTTATAAGATACAGCCGGTGCAAGAATTGAAGCCACACGACCTCCCACAACTTTTCCAATTTGGTGAATGGGCGCTGGCAAAGTTGGAGGAAGATCTACATTTTTATCGAAAAATTGTGTTCAGCGACGAAGCTCATTTCTGGTTGAATGGGTACGTTAACAAGCAAAATTGCCGCATCTGGAGTGAAGACTAGCCAGAAGCATTGCAAGAGCTACCAATGCATCCCTAAAAAATCACTGTTTGGTGTGGATTATGGGCCGGTGGCATCACCGGGCCGTACTTCTTCAAAGACGACAATGGCCGGAACGTAACTGTGAATGGCGAGCGCTACTGTGCGATGATAACAAACTTTTTTTTGTCCAAAATGGAAGAGCTGGACTTGGCTGACATGGGGTTTCAACAAGACGGGGCCACATACCACACCGCATACGAAACAATGGCCCTATTGAGAGGCGAGTTCGGTGTACAGTTTATCTCACGTTTGGGGCCCGTCAACTGGCCGCCTAGATCGTGTGGTTTAACGGTGTTGAACTATTTCTTGTAGGGCCATGTTAAGGCTAATGTCTACAGGGATAAACCAGCAACTATTGACGCACTGGAAGCCAATTTTGAAGCCCTTATTCGTGAGGTACCGGCCGATATGTTGGAGAGAGTGTGACCTTGCGCATGGGCCATCTAAAGCGGAGCCGCGGCCAACATTTACATGAAATAATCTTTAAACATTAAATTATATCGACCGTTCTATCGACTCAAATAAAGATTTAATCGTTGTCTCAAATGTTTTGTGTTTTTTTTTGAAAATCAAATCCTGTACCTCTTAAAAAATCACCCGTTAGTTCTTTCTTCGCCGTTGCTAAATGCATTTATATCATAATTATCCCTTTTAAAACACAAGCTATTCAAAATATCGAAAATTCAACGCAGCGAAACTCAGAAAAAATGAGGTTAGATCTTTACCGGTAGTAGTTAACCAATACCCAAGACTTTGGTTAAATAAACTGAAGGTTGACCGGTGGTTATTGCTTAACCACACATTATGAAACAGGTATAATGTGGGTTAACCAACACCTTATTTGGGCAACCGCTGTTTGTGAAACGGGGCCTTAGTCTTCAAATTGACCGAGGATTCGATGGTTAAAGTTTGTCTACATACTTTATTAACACCCTGTATATCAGGTTTGACCGTTGAGTAGTCCTACTATTTGTACATCGATCACTCTAGTATATATACTGCACGTCTTGTGGTTTCTTTTGATTAACCCGCTTGCACTTACGAGGTTATGCCAAATTGGTAATTCCGTTTATATAACTGTAAGTTTAATTGGACGCAATAAATTATACTAGTTTGACCACTTTTCTTAAATGAAAATTGTAATCTTATAGTTATGCATCAACTCAAAACATTAGAATTCCAAGCAGTGACAGGTTAATAACTGTAGTTCACATTAAGAGTACTGTGGATTGCTTCCTGTAAACTCAAAAAAAGGTGTGTCTGTCTATCGGTCTGTCGGAGAGTTTAATTTTATAACCGCCTATAACTTGAGGAGTACCTCTCGCAACAATCCCTCAAAGTCGTCAGAGGTGAAAGTTCATCCTTTTAGCCTTCGATCTAAGATTTGAAAGTTGCAGTTGGATACAAAATATAAAGCGTATTATTAACCCTGGAGCGCTTAGGCGAATAGCACGGCTATAGTTGCTTAGGCGGGGTTACCAATAACCCCAGTGATATATTCCTATTTAATGAACAAAATATAAAAGATGGACACTTTTGTTTCAATAATAAAACATTTATTTCAAACACTCGGTACATATTTCAGCTCGATGATTACTGCAAACAGCCTTGAAACATTTCGCACAGGCAGTTTTTGTTTTTCGGTCATTTGTTCTTGGACATAAAATGCAGCGAGTCTGTTTTAGCAATTTTGCTGGAGGTGGATCAACTTTTTCTTCTGTTTTCACATCTAGAATAATCATTATTGATTCTTTCAATTTTCGAGGTATTGGTTTGGCAAACGTCTTTGCATATGAGGCCTGACCAGTTGTAGTCCAAGTTCAAATAGGTATTTTCGACGAACACTTTTTTGTCTATCACGCTTAACAATTTGGAAAATAATGTTGGAGTTAATGCCTGCTTGATCCATTATAGCATAAAAAAGCGTAATGGCCACATGCGTGTTTTGCGGGATACCGAATATGTGTGCACCATCTGGTCAAAGGTATCGACACCTCCTTTGGTAGAATTGTAAAAATTTATTATCTCGGGTTTTTTATTTTCATCTATTGTACTACCAGAATTCATTGTCGATAAAAGTAGCACAGATTTAGACTTCTTGGGTGTGAAGGACACCAAGGTTTTTTGGTTGTCGAATCCAAATTGAGAAGACATAATTTCTTTTCGTTTGTTTGGGAGAAATGATGGAGGAATTTCCCTCTTGTTTTTTCTGAGAGTACCCACAATGGTCAAATTGTAGTCAACAAGCATTTTGTCAGCCAGTGGGATGGAAGTAAACCAATTGTCCATCGTCAAATTGCGTCCGGTTCCGTGAATGAGTTCTGTCAGTTTTCTTACGTAATAAGCTGGGAGAGGTTCTTTATCTGGCCTATTTTCTTTGCCGATATATGGAATAGCAGTAACCATATAATATGTGCGTGAATCACACATCGTTACAACTTTGATTCCATATTTGTCAGGTTTTGATGAAATATATACTCTAAAAGGGCAATTGCCTCGAAACCCCAATAACTGTTCGTCGATGGTACAATAACTGTGAGGAGTATAGTATTTTGTACAGTTAGATATAAACATTTCCCATATATTACGTACTGGAGAAAGTTTATCTTCTCGGTCTCTCATGGTTTTGTCGTCAAATCTGAGGCAAGATATCAAAAATCTAAATCTTGTTTCACTCATTATGCATCGATACACTTCTGGTCCATGCTTTGACCACATTTCTGCTGTAGTTAGATGTCTTTTCTACAACCTGTCATATAAAGCAGTCCTATCAAAGCCAAGATCTCTTCAACGTCTGTCTCGTTAACAAAGCCACAATTAGCAACATATTTCCCTCTTTGTCGTTCTATTTCCATATTTGTATGCACCACTATAATATCTATAACATTCGCGCTTAAAAACAATGTTTCGCTTAGGTGTTCGAGTACGACATGGAAGCTCAGTGCTCCAAATATGTCCATTTTTTCCTTTTATTACTTTGCCAGGAAGTTGTTGTTCTGTCACTCTCTACTTCACTATCATCCGTTGAGTAGATGCTCTCCCTGTCGGACTGAATTGAAACATGTTCGTCATAGTCAGTGCCGTCATTATCTGAATCAGGTTCATTGTCGAGTTCTTCATTCCATCGTAACAGAGTTTCTTCAAATTTGGGATCATCTGGTCGGACAGCCATCTAAATAAATTACGTAATCTAGTGTGTGGAATAAAATAAAAATACCAGTTTAAGCTTACCTGGGGTTACTCGTCACCCCAAACACAAAATATCATATAAACTATTGCACTGAACAAAAATGTGCGACCAACAACACACACACTTTAACCTCAAATGAACATAGCGGGATCTCCGATGTTGCCAATTTATGCACAAAAAATTAGTGAACATTTGAATTTTCTTTGCGGTGATGCGAAACCCCACTAAGCATTACAGGGTTAAATGGGTGCACAAATATTATCATCCAGCTTCCATAACAAACTGAACTTATTAGTACCTTTCCTAGAACTCAATGTAAAATACGTTTGTTGATCGCCCTACATAAGAGCACCAGTGCAGCAAGAACACTAAAGCATAAATTCTCTTCCTCTTCCAGAATCAAAATACTTCGTGAAAACGAAAATAATAGCCGCAGATTTCACTGAGGGGCAAAAAGCGGTCGACATAGTTAAAGAGCAACTTGGAATTCTGCCCATTAATATTTTAGGTAAGTAAAAACGGCTCGCCCGGCAGTATGTGTCTTTTGCCACACTTTTAACGAATTATGTGACGACGTTTGTTTACTTTATACGGCCAAAAAGTCGTAAGCGGCGCTGCATTCTTTCGCCGGAGCTTTTTGCGTGTTTAGGATGAGCATGTCTTATTTTATGGAGGTGAGCAGTGGCATACCCGGGACTTTTTTTTAACGTCGAATCAGCCGCGCACGCAGAAGCCTAAATGCCAGGGCATCGCGGCTGCTATGAGGAGCTTAAAGAAACTTTGTTAATCTAGATCAGAGTTTCCCAAACTTTTTTGTGTCGTAGACCCCTTGCCATGTTTTTCCGTGTTGGGTAGACCCCCTACTTACCGGATATTGATTACCTGTAAATTTCTAACTGTAGTGAAGTTTAGTGTTAAAAACTTAAAGTAAAAACACATGTTAATTTATACATTTATTAATTGAATTTAAATTAAAACTACTCAAAATAAAATTTTGTATCTGTTATGTAAAATATAGGTAACATCAAATAAACAGTTGTCTGACCAATAAGTGCCCGCATTGGGAATAAGTGCCCGCATTGGAAAAAAAATAAAAGGGATAAAAAAGTGAAAAATAATAAAAAAAAAGTTTTTTACTTAAAATAGTACAATAAGCGAGTTCGTTTATTAATTATAACATAAACGTAAGTTCTACAATAATTTCACTGTTAGTTTGATTAAATTCCGCTTCCTATACGTTTAAGTTATCTAAAAATAGGCCAAAATTTAATAGTGTGTACCTATCCTTGAATTTTCAGAATAATTTAAAAAAAAATATTTTCTATAAAGGGTGGTTCTTTAAAAAAATCAATGCGGGCACTTATTCCCAATGCTGGCATTTATTGGTCAGACACCAATAAACATAACTATAAATAAAATAACATAAGCAATAAGTCAATATTAAATTGTGTTCAGCGACGAAGCTCATTTCTGGTTGAATGGGTACGTTAACAAGCAAAATTGCCGCATCTGGAGTGAAGACCAGCCAGAAGCATTGCAAGAGCTACCAATGCATCCCGAAAAAATCACTGTTTGGTGTGGATTATGGGCCGGTGGCAACATCGGGCCGTACTTCTTCAAAGACGACAATGGCCGGAACGTAACTGTGAATGGCGAGCGCTACCGTGCGATGATAACAAACTTTTTTTTGCCCAAAATGGAAGAGCTGGACTTGGCTGACATGTGGTTTCAACAAGACGGTGCCACATGCCACACCGCACACGAAACTATGGCCCTATTGAGAGGCGAGTTCGGTGAACTGTTTATCTCACCGGGGCCCGTCAATTGACCGCCTAGATCGTGTGATTTAACGCCGTTGGACTATTTCTTGTGGGGCCATGTTAAGGCTAATGTCTACAGGGATAAACCAGCAACGATTGCCGCACTGGAAGCCAATATTGAAGCATTTATTCGTGAGATACCGGCCGATATGTTGGAGAGAGTGTGCCAAAATTGGACCTTGCGCATGGGCCATCTAAAGCGGAGCCGCGGCCAACATTTACATGAAATAATCTTTAAACATTAAATTATATCGACCGTTCTATGGACTCAAATAAAGATTTAATCGTTTTTTCAAATTTCTTGTGTTTTTTTTTTTGAAAATCAAGTCCTATACCTCTTAAAAAGTCACCCGTAATTATCAAGCGTTTACGACTAGACTTATATTCAAGCTATTTGACTTCACTTGAAATCAAGTCAAGCTCAAGTGACAATTCAGTCTGTTGCGTAATTCCTTAATGGTGAGCGCAGCCCTAGAATGGACGCTGACGTTGCAGGTGTCGATAAAAATTGTTTTGTAATTAAAAATAGATCTGGGAAAACAGTTTTATGAATTTTCCAATACTCGTAACTATTTGCATTAAAATTCAAAACTCGGTTCATCGGTTGTACAAATAAATATCACTGAAGGCCTTTGCTAGAACAAAAATATGATTTGCCAGCACTTGTCAAGGAGTTTGAAAATGTCAAGCATCAACGTTTCAAGTAATTTTATTTTCAAGTCAGGTGGTTTCTAAAAATATCAAGCTACTTGCCTTGATCATTTTTGAACCAAAGGACGATTACTGGAAGGTGGATTTTGGGATGAGATGCGTTGAGAATCTAAGGTTCCCACGTCACTGGTACGTGGGTAAAATTTAATGCAGTTGAATTTATTTTTATACCTATGCATGCGAAGAGAGTATGTATTGTTCCCATTAGTGCATACGATTAATGTGTACAAAAGTACATGTGTCTCATGAAATGCATAAACTCTAACTTTTCAACCAAAACTTTGCAGCATGACTGTTATAATTCATGTCCCAAAGGAATGCAGTAGGGCTTTGTTAATTCTATATAGCATTATTTCTTTTACATGCCTTTTTGGTATAAACTCAATCGTTTAGAAACTTGGATCGCTCTTTTGAAGCTTCAAGCAAAGTTGAAGTATTAACTAGATCATCAAGTCGTGGTTGGCTCTGAATGTAAAATCATGTGAATGTGCGGAATATGCGCCTATTCAGAAATAAAAATATTCAAGTCACTGTACAACTTATATCTCACGTTTTGTATCTTACTTCAGTATGTGTTAGAGCTCTTGTTATATTATATCAAAGCCATAGTTTACTTTCGTCAATTCATGATTGGGTTAATACTTCATACATAAATATCAGAGCACCCCGCAATCACGGCTTTTTTGAAAAAAAAATTCTAACAAAAGTATGAAAAAAACTTGTTGGTGACTAAACGTGATCTATATAGCGGTCTCGGAGGTCACTTAGAGCTCAAGGTTGGAAAATCAAACAGCCCACCATTTTTGACACTAAATTCGTGTAGAACAAACATTCTTAACACAAGTTCGCTGATATCAATTCACTGATGACCTCAATTGCGACCTAAATAATGACCTCAGAGGCCAGTTATACGCATGGTTCTTAAACTCAAAAAGCAGCCACCACAATTCGTGCAGAGATCGAGATTCTTCAGAAGAATGATGATGATGTCAAAAATGGTGATTACGGCTTGAATTCAAATATTAAAGATGACATCTCCATTATCTGTATTCCCTGTGAGCTGAGCAACAACTGCACAGGAATCAGGGGAAATTTGTTCTTATGGATTGAAGCTTTTTTGTTAGATAGATCTTTCTCTGTCCGTGTTGGAGACGCCTACTCTTCTAGCCATCGTGTTACTAGTGGAGTTCCACAAGGATCTGTGCTAGGGCCAATACTTTTTCTTCTTTATACAAGCGACCTTCCCACCCGACTTTCTTCTATGTGTTCCATCTATGCAGATGATACTAAAGTCTATAACACTGCCACGAACTCATCGGTGCTTCAAGAATACCTCAAGCTAATCAGAAAGTGGTCAGAACTTTGGCTCCTGCCTTTAAGTCTCTCGAAATGCTACGTTCTCCACCTGGGAAAGAATAATCCTAACCTAACATCTTCGACTTCGAAGTTGAGTCATTTATTTTAACAGTGAGCAGATCTGATCAAAAGAAATGTGTTTTTTCCTTTAACATTTTTCTGGTAAAATTAAAGTAACAAGGTTATAGCCCTTTAGAAGTTTGAGTACCGCCCTGTCTCAATAATAATATTATGTGCTCGTGTTTGGCGACTACGGATATAATCCGCCTTATCGGTTCATCGCATCGGAAACAAAAAAGCGAAATAATTTGAAACGCTTATCACGATGTTTTTACTACAATTTTATTCAGTTATATTCAGTCAATGTGTCAGTCAGTAACGCGTGAGTGAGTAGTGGTGTTTGTGGGCGTGGCTCAAACAAAATAAAAAATGGCACATGTTTACGAAAACGAAAATGCTAAACTTGTGGACATGACTCTTATTTACGGGGGGGGGGGGGTTGGCGTTGAGAGTCTTTACAAAATGCTGCCGCCGCATCACGGATTTATGCGGATCGGTTTCCCAATAGAGTGCAACCAACCCCTCGTGCCTTTGTTAATGTAGTACAAAGGGCTCGTGAATCTGGTGACTTAAGACCTCGCAGGGGAGGGCATGCCTTTGCTCCAAGACCGCACGACTTAGAGACTGTTTTTCTTCACACAGATCTTGGTCTGACAGTTAATGACTGGCTCACCTGGTCGGAGCACATAACATAACCTCTAAGGCAAAGCGGTTGTTATATGTGATGGAAAGATCATTTAGCGGTTGTTACCGTTAGTACCTCCTCCTTCTTGTACACAACTTTCGTACGACCCCTACTGGAGTTTGCTGCTCCGGTATGGGATTCAAACCTTGTTCGCGATAGCAGCTTATTAGAGGCCGTTCAGCGTCGTGCTACACGTATGCCTTATGGCACACGTAGGCCGAGTTATGAAGACCGCCTCGAGTTATATAACCTGCCTGCTTTTGCTGATAGAAGAATGCGAAGAGATCTCATCATCACTTTCAGAGCACTGCATAGTTTGTTTGGTGTGGACATGTCGCATCTGTTTCGTCTGGCAACGAACAATCTCAGAGGCCATAACTTCAAATTGCAGAAGGAAGCTTTTAGAACCTCTACTCGTCAGTGCTTTATCTCAAACCGTGTCTTCGATGCATGGAACAAACAGTCTTCCATCTTATGTAGTGAATTAGGCATCCGTCAACAGTTTCAAAAACAATTATGGTAGACACCGCAGTGCTTAACATATTGTTCCCATTCTGTATATGTCTACTTCAGAAGTGCTAAGATTGTCAAATTGTTATATTTCTTTTGTCTGTACACTATTATCTATTATGTGTTTGAGTGCATAGTACTTGTACTCAACTCAAATTTGTTGTTTAATAATAATAATAATGTACTTGTACATAGTCGAACAATTCGTAAGCTATTCAAGTTCCTACTACATTCAAGGATTTATGTTTGCAGTGAACAATGTAGGGCGCAATTATGAATATCCCATGTACCTGACAGAGGTGTCCGAAAAGGATATCCAGGACATCATATGCATAAATATAAGCGCAGTGACACTGATGTGCAGAGCATTCATCGAAGACATGCATAGTAAAGGTCGCGGAGCCATTGTAAACGTTTCTTCAGGATCAGAATTGCAGCCATTGCCGCTAATGACTGTATATGCTGCTACCAAGGTGAGGATGCTTAAACTATCAAGACATGAGTAATTTCATTAGTTTAATAAGATTTTGTCAATTTGCAGTTGCTTTGGTTGAAAGCATGATTTCTGGAAGGTGATGGGATTATCGTAATACTGGCGTGATGTTAAGGCTTAAGTATTCATCTTATATTTTCTGTTTCCAAAACACGATGCTTCAGTATTCTGTGTCTATGTTATCCACACGGCTCGCAACCTAAAATCCACCAAAATAATGGTATATCCTGATGGACGAGATTTAGCATGCGTAAATTATTCACAATAAATAATAACACAAACTGCTAAGATTTGGGAAATACTACACAAAAATATACAATGTCGCTTACTTATTTATTTTTTGAACTGATTAACTTAGTAAACTAAAATTGAGCATGATGAAATTGATTCATGCATACTATATACAGGGTGGCGCATCGAAAACGAAACAGACGCATTTACTGGCGGCTCAGTTTTTTTTTTTTGGAAAAACGCTCAGACCCGTCGATTTTGTTTTCGAGAGGGGCACAAGTTTGGCAAAAAATCACGTTAGCACGTGCAGCCCCCTAAGCGGGGCTGACACCACCCCCAAAATCTTAAATGGAAAGGGGGGGTCGAGTGATGTCTTATTTTAAAGGCCTTTCAATTCCTCTTATAATGATTTAAAATTAATGTACTTCAGATCAGTAGTTTTAAAGATTTATTGATTTAAATAAAACTAATACATCATCATTACTGGAGATCAATACATTTAGCTACTCATATCTTCACAAAATTGTAATCGTCGATCAAAATCGTGTTCATTAAGTTCTTGAACCACGTGAACTTAATACGGATGAAAACTATGGGCCTTTAGAATCCGTTGGACAGTACGTCGACTAACACCACACACAGTCTCCAATTTGCGGGTACTTAACGTAGGATCTACATAAACTTGCCCTAAAACCCCCACTTCTATTGCTTCGTTCCTTATGGGACTTTCAATGTTGCGTTTTTTATTGGCGACTGACCCAGTTTCCCGAAATTTAGCTACAGGTTCTAATGATGTTGGCTGAGTAGCATAGATTTTGTTTTTTAAATGACCCCACATAAAGAAATCCAAAGGTGATAAATCTGGCGATCTTGGGGGCCATTCAATGGCACCTCTCCATCGATCTGGAAACGTCTGATCTAAATATTGTCAAACACGTAATGCATAATGTGGTGGGGCACCATCATGTTGGAATATTCGCATAGTACTGCCGATCATTCTGATTTTCAATTATGGCTGTTAATGCAGGATCTATGGCGTCTTCCAGTAATTCCAAATACATTTCACCGGTGAAATGTCCTCCTGTGGTACCTCATTCCAGCCAACCACCAACTTCTCTCGAAGTGCTTCTAGAGTCTGAGGAGGACGTTGCAAATTGAGCAATCTCCTACCCATCATATCCCACACGTGCTCAATTGGGGATAAGTCGGGAGATCTTGGTGGCCATGGTAACAATGTGACATCATTATGTTGAAAGAAGTATATTGTGACTCTTGCAACACGTGGTCGGGCATTATCTTGTTGGAAAGTTAGATCTGCCAGGGTGTCAAGATAGGGTAAAAGATGGGGCTCTAGAACTTCGTGGATATAACGCTGCTGGTTCATGTTACCTCTGATGAAGTTTAAAGGTGACCTGGAACCATAAGCTATAGCACCCCAAACCATAACTCCAACAGTCTTTCAACAAAAAACTGTGGATTCCTCCTTACACCACGTCGCCTTCTAACCCTGGCACGACCATCGTGCATGTCTAAACAAAATCGAGACTCGTCACTAAAGACAATACTGTTCCATTCCTGATCCCAGAGTGACCGTTGTCTGCACCACTCAAGGCGATTACGTCGGTGTTCTCGAGTTAAAGGGAGGACCCAGTGTGGCCGGTATGAAAACAAGCCAAAACTTCTCAATCGTCGGTAAACACTTTGCATGCCCATAGGTCTTCCGTGTTCTGCAAACCATTCATTTGCAATGGAGCTGGTAGTGGAGAAACGGTCCCTTAAGGCCAATAATCTTAGGTGGCGATCTTCACGGTCTGTTGTTCTACGGCGGCGTCCAGTGCCCCTTGCTCTTTGCGTACGGCCTTCTCGAAGCCATGCCTGAGAACACCTAACCACAGTGTCTACACTTCTTTGCACTCTAACTGCAATTGCCCGAAAAGAAAGTCCAGCTTTCCGAAGTCCCACTATACGGCCCCTATTAAACTCACTAAGTTGACGAAATCGTACAGGTCTCCGTACTCTAGACATCGTAACCGATCGTAAAGGATGTCAAGAACCAAAATCCGCCAACGTTGATTCTTTACTGCGGCTGAAATATTCATTTTTAGAGCGTTAGTGACTTAAAAAAAAGCAGTATAAAAACCGGAATGTCCAACTGATAAGGCTGAACATTTTTTCACTTGTTATTAACAGTAAGATAAATACATTCACCAACTTTTATTAAAATAAAACCATTTAAACTGGATGTTCGGATTTATATGTCACTTAGTATATGTACTAAATTCCTGTTTAAAATAAGTACGAGATATTTCCTTATCTTTCTTCAAGAAATAACTTTTTTTGCCACAAAAAAACGCTCCAATAGCTATTTTCAACAACAAAATGATAAACCATGCGCGTAGTGAAGAAAAGCATTTATTTATTAAGTAAATTCTTTTAGTCAAATTTCTTCTGAAATTAGTACAAACTAATCTGATGTACCTATTAAAGTCTACTTTAAGCTTTAAATCAATAAATCTTCAAAACTGCTAAACTGAAGTACATTAATTTTATATCATTATAAGGGGAATCGAAAGACCTTTAAAATAAGGTATCACTTAACCCCCCTTTCCATTTAAGATTTTAGGGTTGGTGTCACCCCCGCATAGGGGGCTGCACGTGTTAACGTGATTTTAGCCAAACTTGTGTCCCCCTCGAAAAAAAAATCGGCGGCTCTGAGTGTTTTTCCAAAAAAAAAACTGAGCTGCCAGTGAATGCGTCTGTTTCGTTTTCGATGCGCCACCCTGTATATACAATGTCAGCGTAAAAATAACAATTGAAAGTTTCAAAATGGCGAATCGCTGCCATTTTGCAATTTTTTTAATTGAACGAGGGGTCGTGTGATACCTTATTTTGAAGATCCTCATGAGTAGTTGACAACACTAGGATATGAATTAGCTATCTTTCAAAATGGCGGCCTCAAATCTGAGCGCTTTTACATATTGGCTCGCTTACCTAACTCCACAACTAGTCATGAAAACGTACGTTAGTATGTTATATCAATCAAGTTCTTTTGAACGCGCAATAAAATGTTTTGCATTTAGTTTATATAGAAATTTAACATATCTTGACAATTTCTTAAATGGAATGTTTTATATTTTATTACTTATTCGGATAGACCAGATCAGAATGTATGAAACTGATATGACCTTCTATAGCGGTTTGATGATTTATTGTTGAGTTATAAGCCACTCAGTGTACAAAAGCGCCCAGATTCCCCTCTCCCAGAATGCTGATTTCTTATATTGGGGTTATAAAGTTCTCGAGAAGAGCTCTAAAAAAAAATAAATGTAACACACGACTTGTATTTCATTTAAAGAAAATGCCCAGTGGCCATCTTAAAATTTTCAACTGCCACATTTACGCAGAAATATAGTCACCGTGCATATTTTTTTTTGCACCGATTTTCCACTTGCTAACTTGACCCGTTTGAAAATTAGATAGGAAAGGTGACCTTTTTGAAAAGCAGTGCAAATAAAAGCTGAACAAAGTGAGTGAAAGTATAAACGGAAACACAAATTAGGTAATGGAAATAACAAGACGATATTAGGTACTAGAATCATATGGGATCATGTCATAAAACTTAGAATGTTTTTTAACTTCTTGGAGCAGCATCGACTTAAGATCATCGCTTATTCGATTATACAGGGTGTTTCAGTTTATTGTTGCATAACTTTAAGATTCGATAGAACTTTTAAAATTAATGCATAAAGTCTATGTAAACATGGGTCGAAAAATGCGTGGCTTCCGAAATACAGGGTGTTTAAATTTACTTTCTAAAATAGGTTTTTTTAAATATTTCTAACAATATTTGATGTATAACAGTGAAAATTGGTATACAAGTGTTTTTTGGTACGACAAAACGAACCATGGGCATAGTTTTACCGTAGCCGCTAGAGGGCGCTCTCTACTGTACCTGCAGTGTATTAAAATGACCGAAAATTTTTTCTTAGTGCATTTTTTTGCTGCTTGAATAAAAAAACTGATTCCTCGCACTTTTCAACATAAAAAAGCACTCTTGTGAATTTTTGTTATAGTTAGCCGTTTTTGAGATATTTCAATTTTTAAGGTTCGATGCATTTTTAATGATTTATGATAAAATAACGTTAAAAAGTCAGTATCTCGATAATTTTTAGAAGTAGGCTGTGCCTGCAAATATTTTTGAAATTGAAAGCAGAATAAGGTTAAACGTCAATTGTTGTCTGTTGAAACCTGAAAGGTCTTTTTTGCAATTGTGAATGCACGAAATTTAGTTTCTTTTACCGGTTTTATGAAAATGCCATTTTTATTCCCCAATCAAGAGTTAGCGGATATTCATTTTGTGTATGGCTTTGTAAATGGAAACGCAGCAGAAGCAGCCAGAGAATACGCGCGAAGATTTCCAAACAGACGACATCCAACTCGCTCAGTATTTGTAAGAGTGCATCGCCAAATAATTGAAAATGGTTTTGGAAATCTCCAAAGGGATCAAAACATAAATGTTCGTCAGCGCAGATTTACCCGTATGATTCTGCGTGAGTTTGATAGAGATCCGATCACAAGTGTTAGGAGAGTTTCTGGTGCCTTGGGAATTTCAGCAATGACCATAGACGTCCTTACCATTTGCAACCTGTGCAAGGACTACAGCCAGGGGACGGAGTACGAAGAATCACATTTTGTCAGTGGATTCTTGATAGAACTGATAATAATAGGGAGTTTTCAAGTAACGTTTTATGGACCGATGAGTCATGCTTCACTAGACGTGGAGTGGTAAATTTTCGTAATCAACATATTTGATCGCATGAAAATCCGCATGCAGGTCGGGAAAGAAATTTTCAGCATGAATTTAGTGTGAACGTGTGGATTGGTATCTACCGTAATCGACTATTTGGACCCTACCTTTTGCGTGCAAGGTTAAATGCTGCGACCTTCTTGGAATTTTTAAAAGCTGAACATGAAAATATGTGGGATGATGTTATGTTAGATTTAAGAATATTGGCCTGGTTCCAGCTTGATGGTTGTCCAGCTCATTATTCGAGAATAGTTAGAAACTGGCTGGACGAAAATTATCCAGAAAGATGGATCGGCCGTGGAGGACCAGTCGCCTGGTCTCCACGATCCCCTGACCTAAATCCATTAGATTCCTTTGTGTGGGGATTTCTAAAAGAAAAAGTGTACCAGACTCCCGTAACCACAAGAGATATGCTAATAGACAGAATCAGGAATGCATGTGATGAAATAAGGCCTTATTTGAATAATGCTATACCACGTTCGATCATTCGTAGATGTGAATTGTGTATTGAACAATTGGGTTTACATTTCGAGCAACTACTTTAGATTTTGTATGTTTGTCCTAACTATCCAATAGCATTTTAGTTGTAAATAATTAATTTAGTTCGTTAAAAATAATATTTTAAAATTAAACAAATTAATATTCTGTTTTTTGTGTTTATTTGGAGTTAGGAATTATTGCTGTGTTTAAAACAAAATCTAAACGATCATCTTAATTACTTGTAATGCCCAAATCGAAAATGTAAAAAAATATTATTTTCCCATAAATAATTAAAAATGCATCGAACCTTGAAAATCGAAGTATCTCAAAAACGGCTAACTATAACGAAATTTCAAAAGAGAGCTTTTTTATGTTGAAAAGGGCGAAGAATCATTTTTTTTTGTTCAAAATGCAAAAAATTGCACCAAGAAAGAATTTTTGGTCATCTTAATACACTACAGGTACAGTAGAGAGCACCCTCTAGCGGCTAAAGTAAAACTATGCCCATGGTTCGTTTTGTCCTATCAAAAAACCCTTGTATTCCAATTTTCACTATTATACATCAAATATTGTTCGAAATATTTAAATAAAACTATTTTAGAAAGTAAATTTAAGACTTTATGCATTAATTTTAAAAGTTCTATCGAATCTCAAAATTATGCAACAATAAACTGAAACATCCTGTATAGACATACAGAGTTGCAGACGAAGAGCCTTTGAATAACGTTGCGCTATGTGAAGGCAGGCAGGCAGTTTCAACCTACAATGATGTATGTTATGTCAACATAATTGTAGGTACCAGGTTTATGAGAACTTTGAAAGGCCCTTCGACTTTTAACCAAGCAAGACTGAACATGTGATACAAGCGACAACACTTTCCATGATGTAGTGGCGCTGCGGCATATTATAATCAGTTAGGGGACTAACGAGCAATCGCAAATTATTCGTATCTAAGGATAAATAGAAATGTCCTTTCCTTGTCATTTGATGTGCATCCGGAATTTTAACGTTGGATCCAATCTTTGACTACGGGTCAATAGCTAATCCCAGAGCCGACACTAGGCTTAATATCTTTCACTTTATCTTTGGCTTTTAAAACTATCTGCCCACTAATTACAATGCATTTGGAATCAGAAAACAGGCGTAGATAATTTCCAAGAAAAATATGCAGTGTATTTCCATTTGAAAAATTACAACTTCATTCGATTGCACTTTTCCGCTATAAAAAAGATACTGCATTGAGAGCCGTATATTAGCGTATAGGTACAATTTTTTATAAAGCTTTTTCCTAAGCAGGCTAATAAAAGGAGTTAAGGTCAATTTATAGTACAATAATGACAGCATTACCCATTTGACTTAATACGCTACAAAACAATCCCGGTATTATCATACAACCACAGACGCATTTATTTCAAAAGGAATTTATTTAAACGTTATCTGTCATTTTTTACTCTAGGCCTACGTTAGGAGCTTTACGGCCGCTCTACGTTACGAATACGGAGGTTCCGGCATCACGATTCAGCACTTGTCACCGCTCTTTGTGAACACCAAAATGAACGCGTTCAGTTCCAAGCTGCAGAAGAAGAGCTTTTTCGTACCAGACGCGGAAGAGTACGCCAGATACGCTGTTATGACGCTGGGGAATATGGACGAGTCCAGTGGATTTTGGTCACATGGGATTCAGGTATAAATCTACCAACTCTCAGTACCCTGCTCCACGTTAATATATACTTTAAATTACCCGCAAACAAGTATACTAAGTGACATATAAATCCGAACAACCAGTTTAAATGGTTTTATTTTAATAAAATTTTGTATAAGTACTTAATGAAGCATAATAAGTAAATGATAAAAATTTCAAAATGATTGCACTGCTTTAAAGCCCTTTGACCTTTAGTAATGTGTGGATGCACCCTGATGTGCTACGCATTCTCCAACGCGCCTAGGCATGCTTCTGATTAGGTGGTCAATGTCCTCCTGTGGTATCTCATTCCAGGCAACCACCAACTCCTCTCGAAGTGCTTCTAGAGTCTGAGGAGGACGTTGCAAATTGAGCAATCTCCTACCCATCATATCCCACACGTGCTCAATTGGGGATAAGTCGGGAGATCTTGGTGACCATGGTAACAATGTGACATCATTATGTTGAAAGAAGTCTATTGTGACTCTTGCAACATGTGGTCGGGCATTATCTTGTTGGAAAGTTGGATCTGCCAGGGTGTCAAGATAGGGTAAAAGATGGGGTTCTAGAACTTTCGATGCGCGTTCATGTTACCTCTGATGAAGATTAAAGGTGACCTGGAACCATAAGCTATAGCGCCCCAAACCATAACTCCAACAGTGTGATGAACATGTCTTTCAACAAAAAACTGTGGATTCCTCCTTTCACCACGCCGCCTTCTAACCTTAGCACGACCATCGTGCATGCCTAAACAAAATCGAGACTCATCACTAAAGACAATACTGTTCCATTCCTGATCCCAGTGACCGTTGTTTGCACCACTCAAGGCGACTACGTCGGTGTTCTCGAGTTAAAGGGAGGACCCAGTGTGGCCGGTATGAAAACAAGCCAAAACTTCTCATTCGTCGGTAAACACTTCGCATGCCAATAGGTCTTCCGTGTTCTGCAAACCATTCATTTGCAATGGATCTGGTAGTGGAGAAACGGTCCCTTAAGGCCAATAATCTTAGGCGGCGATCTTCACGGTCTGTTGTTCTACGGCGGCGTCCAGTGCCCCTAGCTCTTTGCGTATGGCCTTCTCGAAGCCATGCCTGACAACACCTAACCACAGTGTCTACACTTATTTGCACTCTAACTGCAATTGCCCGAAAAGAAAATCCAGCTTCCCGAAGTCCCACTATACGGTCCCTATCAAACTCACTAAGTTGACGAAATCGTACAGGTCTCCGTACTCTAGGTATCGTAACCGATCGTAAAGGATGTCAAGAACCAAAATCCGCCAACGTTGATTCTTTACTGCGGTTGAAATATTCATTTTTAGAGCGTTAGTGAATTAAAAAAAAAGCAGTATAAAAACCGGAATGTCCAACTGATAAGGCTGAAAATTTTTTCACTTGTTATTTACAGTAAGATAAATCATTCACCAACTTTTATTAAAATAAAACCATTTAAACTGGGTGTTCGGATTTATATGTCACTTAGTAATTAAGTGAGAGTAAACGCACGGCATGGAGAACGACTCAGTGAATTAAGATTTATGGATTTCAAAATTTGTGAGCGAAATTGAATAACGTTATTATTTATTCCCAAGAAAGTGGCGGAAAGATGAACTCGATAAGCAAAGTTTCGGGGCCGTTTTTTTTTCCACTGAATCCTCGCCACTCATGCTGGGGTCTCCGAAAATACAACTGCGTTGCTCATACCACGGCGACACCCTTCACAGTATATTTACAAGTTTCATCAGAATCGGTACAGAGGTCACTGATACTACGGCGTGACGAAGAGTCAGACGCCTTGCAAGAAGTCCTTTGAAAGTAATTTACTAAGTGACATATAAATCCGAACACCCAGTTTAAATGGTTTTATTTTAATAAAATTTTGTATAAGTACTTAATGAAGCATAATAAGTAAATGATAAAAATTTCAAAATGATTGCCCTGCTTTAAAGCCCTTTGACCTTTAATAATGTGTGGATGCACCCTGATGTGCTACGCATTCTCCAACGCGCCTAGGCATGCTTCTGATCAGGTGGTCAATGTCCTCCTGTGGTATCTCATTCCAGGCAACCACCAACTCCTCTCAAAGTGCTTCTAGAGTCTGAGGAGGACGTTGAAAATTGAGCAATCTCCTACCCATCATATCCCACACGTGCTCAATTGGGGATAAGTTATAAGTTATGTTGAAAGAAGTCTATTGTGACTCTTGCAACATGTGGTCGGGCATTATCTTGTTGGAAAGTTGGATCTGCCAGGGTGTCAAGATAGGGTAAAAGATGGGGTTCTAGAATTTCGTGGATATAACGCTGCGCGTTCATGTTACCTCTGATGAAGATTAAAGGTGACCTGGAACCATAAGCTATAGCACCCCAAACCATAACTCCAACAGTGTGATGAACATGTCTTTCAACAAAAAACTGAGGATTCCTCCTTTCACCACGTCGCCCAAGGTGATTACGTCGGTGTTCTCGAGTTAAAGGGAGGACCCAGTATGAAAACAAGCCAAAACTTCTCATTCGTCGGTAAACACTTCGCATGCCAATAGGTCTTCCGTGTTCTGCAAATCATTCATTTGCAATGGATCTGGTAGTGGAGAAACGGTCCCTTAAGGCCAATAATCTTAGGCGGCGATCTTCACGGTCTGTTGTTCTACGGCGGCGTCCAGTGCCCCTTGCTCTTTGCATACGGCCTTCTCGAAGCCATGCCTGACAACACCTAACCACAGTGTCTACACTTCTTTGCACTCTAACTGCAATTGCCCGAAAAGAAAGTCCAGCTTCCCGAAGTCCCACTATACGTCCCCTATCAAACTCACTAAGTTGACGAAATCGTACAGGTCTCCGTACTCTAGGCATCGTAACCGATCGTAAAGGATGTCATGAACCAAAATCCGCCAACGTTGATTCTTTACTGCCGCTGAAATATTCATTTTTAGAGCGCCAGTGAATTAAAAAAAAGCAGTATAAAAACTGGAATGTCCAACTGATAAGGCTGAAAATTTTTTCACTTCTTATTTACAGTAAGATAAACACATTCACCGACTTTTATTAAAATAAAACCATTTAAACTGGGTGTTCGGATTTATATGTCACTTAGTATATTTACAGATATTTTGCGCCTAAATATTAAAGTTATCTGTAGGTCTTCTTTGTAGTAAAAAAAACTCTAGAGAGAGAAAGAAATCTACTCTACTCTCTGTCTGAGATAAAACTACTCATTGAAAACAATCGCACTTCATCTACATTTTTTTTGTACAAGAAAAGTAAGGCAAAGGCTAAAAGAAAGATAAAAATGTACTAAACTAATATACCCTTGTTCTAAAAAGTTATGGCAGCTCAAAAATCACAATCATGATCAATGTAATAGAATTTGTCATGTAGGCACTGCCACCATATTTGAATACGTAGAATGTCCAATAAAAACAAGAAGTCCCTAAGAATTTCAATAAGCAATAATAAATATATAAAGATCTATGAAATTGCTAATTAGAATGATATTTTCCCCGTTCGCATCAGGTTTTTTTTCCAAGGGGAAGGCTTCCACCAATTTGCAAAACTGCAACAAGATGCAACCAACTGGAGGAGAAAGGATGATGATTCTCGTCTCTTTCTATTGACTAAAAGAAAGCAGATATTGAACGAACGTCATCAGCACACGCATTAAGGCACGTGGTCCGAAGGTATATAAAAAAAACTTATCGCTGAGGGTAAAAATCCCATAAAAAAAATGAAAGACGTAGCACCCAAACCAAAATGACTAAACCTAAGTTACACAAAAAGAAGGGTGCTAGTCCATGAATTGGCGCTTGGGGCCTAATATCCCAGAGTCCGGAAAATGACGAAACGACCCCTGCACCGCAACCTCAACGGAAACAGAAAAGCGAATCACGCCGAACACGTAACGTTCTAGAAGAAGGTATCTTGAGTGGCCTTGAAGAACCAACTAACTGAGAAAAACTACAGAGTTTTTTTGCTGATCGTCAGCACCATACGGAATCGCTGAGGAAGAAAGATATAATACGTGTGAAATTATACAGTCAATAAACTATTAAATTTTCCAAAACAAAATCATTGAAAAGGGTTTGGCCTAGGAAAAGGCACCCTATTATCAATAAAGAGAAATTCAAATTACGGCTAAGTGATAAATAGTTAAAAAAAAGATTACGTGGTTTTGGCACGTGACAGCGTCTCGGCCTTTTTCGTTTTAATCAGTGGTTCTCGAAATCAGTGGTGGAAAGTTTTCAAATGAACACCCTATATAAGTAACGATTCCATTCTTTTATGACATGCTTAATCTGTCTCTTTTTAGAAATTCTTCATCAAACTTCCACCGGTATGGCTCAGGACCTACTTCGGAGCCAGAATGAATTTGAAATTCAGGAACGACTACCTGGAGAACAAGAAGGCCGTCAACAACAACAAAAGTGAACATTTTTCACAAACAGAAATGTATAAATCTTTTAAGGAGACGTAGCATTAAGCAAAACTGTAGTAATGTAATCATATTGCTTTCATAGTAACATACAAGAATTTTTACGGAAATAATCATTTTGAGAAACGTTTGTTGAATTCTGTATATACGAGGGTGGTTCCAGAAGTACCCGACCCAACGAAGAAAGCACAAAAATTTTGTAAAAAAATGTATTTATTTTTCAACATAATCGCCTTTGAGCTCTATACACTTTTTCCAGCGATGTTCAATAAGTTCGATACCCTTTTTATAATAAGAACTGTGTTGCTCCTCAAAATAGCCATTAACTGCCGATATCACTTCTTCATCGTTGACCACTGAGCCATTTTTTCAAGTTTGGAAACAGAAAATAATCCAAGGTGGATAAATCTGGTGAATAGGGTGCATGAGGTAGCAATTCAAACTTTATTTGGTTAATTTTGGCCATTGTAATAACGGACTTGTGAGCTGGTGCATTGTCCTGATGAAACAACACTTTCTTCTTAACCAAATGCGGCCGTTCTTGCTTGATTTCGTCGTTCAAACTTTGCAATAAGTTCGCATGATACTGGCCGTTGATAGTTGTACCTTTTTCAAGATAGTCAATGAAAATTATCCCACGCGCATCCCAAAAAACTGACGCCATGCAGATGAAACGGTCTTCGCCTTCTTTGGAGCCGGTTGTCCCTTTTGAGTCCATTGTTTTGATTGTTCTTTTGTGTCGGGTGTGAAGTGATGTACCTATGTTTCAGCCATGGTTATGAAACGTCGCAAAAATTCTGGTTTGTTGCCGTGAAACTTCGCTAAACACTCAATTGAAACATCTTCTCGACACTCTTTTTGCTCGATTGGCACCCATCTTTCTCATGTCCAAATTTTCAGATAATATGCGACGAACTGCACTTCTTGAAATGTCTACTATGTCTGCTAGCTCGCGCACTTACAGTCGACGATCATTCAGTACCGCTTTGTGAATTTTCTTCACCATTTTTGGAGTCGTCACCCCATTTGGCGATGCTGGTCTTGGCAGCTCATACGGCCTGGTTTAAACTCTGCTACCCAATATTTTACTGTTGTAAACGAAGGAGCTGACTAACCCAGGTTAGAATCCAGTTCAGCTTTTATATTGGTTGGCCTCTGAAATAAAAGTATTGTACCACATAACGATGACCAATTTTCTCCATTTTCACAAATTCACTGAAAACTGAACTGAAGTATTGATGGCTGCCAAACAAGTACTAAGCAACGTGGCCTCTTCAAACTTGACACATATGCTTTATAGGTTGCATGCTTTCTAATACAACGATATTTTTCAAACAACTATCGCCATCTATAGGTCAGGACGGGTACTTCTGGGACCACCCTCGTAGTTTATAGGTGAGTTTCTGTGATCAACGCGGTGGTACAAAATAATCTTGTGACTTGTTCGGATACTCATACTGCTTAATTGAGTCACACCATTAAAATATGCGGACAGCTTAAAACCGATTTTACAGAATCCTTACAGAGCGAGTATCGTAATAGTCTTGTTAGTTGGTGTCTTTCCAAGTTGATTCAAGATGAAATAGTATGGCAAAGCTATAGCGCTAGCCAGTGAGACAACCGTTCACTTAGCCATTTTTTAGTCATGTAAGTTAGATTTGTACGTATTCCATTCACTGAATAATATAATTTCTTATATCGTTATCCTTAATTTTTTGTGTATTAAATGAAGTACCAACTACCAGCTTTGTAAGAAATACATTCTGTATAATAAACAGTGCTTTTCTTTAATGTCCCCCTCTTTGATTTTTTGAACGGATCAATTCAAAAAGTTGAAACTTGAGGTAATGAAACTGATGCGTGGATACCATATTTTAGAGTGAAATTTACAGATGAAAATGTTAAGATGGACGTTGGGCGCCATCTTGGAAAAAAAATTGTATGGAAATGGGGTCCTTGTGGTACATCATTTTGAAGCTCCTGGCGAGTAGTTTATAACCCTTGAATATAAAGTCAATACCTTTACCTACTAGAAAATAGTGGTACATTGAATAATTACTTGAAAACAAACCCACTAACATGCACATCTCTACAAATATAATTGTAGTTCCCTGCCGTATCCACAGCAACAGCGATAAAAACTTGTTTTGTTACTTTTTCTTGACAGTGACAAGAATATCAGTATAAAAACAAACATCATTATGTGTCATCTGAACTAAGCCCAATTTTAAGTTCCACGTTAATTTTACTGTGATTTTTACTGTAGTAACAGAAAGGTGCTTTTTTGTACCATTTTCATAAACGTTATTTCTAAAGAGCACTTTAAGTGTTAATTTTAATAAAGTTGATTTTAAATAATATGACTTGCTTCAATTGCCCGTCATTTAGGGTATGCCGGTTAACATTGTTAAATTTAGACCAAGATCTATTTATTTTACACATTTCCGGTGGAACACCAGGTACTCTAGGTACCCTAGGAATTGTATTCATTACCTAGGTAAAGTTTGTAATGGATAATAATCATATTTCATACATTGCCTGAGCGACCCAGGTATTCTGTACAGGGTGGCGCAACGAAAACGAAACAGACGCATTTACTGGCAGCTCAGTTTTTTGTTTTGGAAAAACGCTCAGACCCGTCGATTTTGTTTTCGAGGGGGACATCACGTTAGCAAGTGCAGCCCCCTAAGCGGAGGAGACAGCACCCCCAAAATCTTAAATGGAAAGGGGGATCGAGTGATACCTTATTCTAAAGGTCTAAGAAAATAGGAGCAACTAAATGATCGCCAAAAATACCAGCCCAAACATTTAATTTTTGTGGCTGCTGTGTATGAACCTCATGATAAATTCTGGGATTAGAATCGGACCAATATCGGCAGTTATGACGATTTACTACGCCATTTAAGAAAAAGGAATATTCGTCGGAAAAGCAAGTGTTGAATAGAAAATATTCATCGTTTATAACTCGTTCACTCATATCCTCACAAAATTGTAATCGCCGATCAAAATCGTCTATATTAAGTTCTTGTACCAGGTGAATTTTATACGGATGAAAACTATGGGCCTTTAGAATCCGTTGAACAGTACCTCGACTAACACCATACACAGTCTCCAATTTGCGGGTACTTAACGTACGATCTACATAAACTTGCCCTAAAACCCCCACTTCTATTGCTTCGTTCCTTATGGGATTTTCAATGTTGCGTTTTTTATTGGCGAATGACCCAGTTTCCCGAAATTTAGCTACAATTTCTAGAACATATTTTCGATGCACGTTAAGGCGAGAATACACATGCCAGTAAAATAGCATGCCAACTTGTATGCTAACTACTTGTCCTACGACATCCCAAAATACACATGCTAGTTTTGGATATGCCAGTCTGTGAAAACTTTCCTTTATCTTCTTTAACTCTTGGTGGTAGGTTGTTCTTAGGTTTTTTATCTTATTTTTCATAAATTTCAACGTTTACTTGTTATCAGTCATTTGCTTCAATAAAGACTTGTAAGCATTGTCTCTAGCGATTTTATTTTTATACAATGGAGATCATGTATTCCATAAACACGGATACTCCCTATACTGCATAACAAACAATAAAGTCTTTTCGTCTCCCCAATGAGCCATTTTGCCCGGAACTAAACAAATAGTTCTATAGTTCAAGATTCCGTTTTTCACATACGAGTTTCTGGTAACGATGTCGTTCACACACCTTTGAACATGACTCGCATGTTTTCTCCTCTACATTCCCTCGACGAAATCCTGCTACTGGCACTCAAAAACCAAACGTCTTGCGATCTACTGGCGTGCTATCTTCTAGCGTGCTTTCTTGCTGGCAAAGAAAGTCACACATGCAAGTAGCACGCACAATCCAGTAACTGGCATGCTTCTGTGCGTGTAACAAGCATGTGTATTCTCGCCTTTACTGTTCTCATCTCGCTCATTAAATATTTCTGCTGTTCTATTAGCGCACTGATTATTTCCGAAAAATATTTCGATAATTTCAACTCTTTCTGGTGTGGAATATACCATGGTTAATTTATGTAATAAGGCAAGTTATTTTAGCAACAAACTTTGGTCAAATCAATCGCAAACTATGTACTAAATTCCTATTTAAAATAAGTACGAGATATTTCCTTATCTTTTTTCAAGAAATAACTTTTTTGCCACAAAAAAACGCTTCAATAGCTATTTTCAACAACAAAATGATAAACAAACCATGGGCGTAGTGAAGAAAAGCATTTACTTATTAAGTAAATTCTTTTAGTCAAATTTCTTCTGAAAGTAGTATAAACTAATCTGATGTACCTATTAAAGTCTTATTTAAGATTTAAATCAATAAATCTTCACAACTGCTGAACTGAAGCTCGTGAATTTTACATCATTATACAGGGAATTGAAAGACCTTTAAAATAAGGTATCACTCGACCCCCCTTTCCATTTAAGATTTTAGGGTTGGTGTCACCCCCGCCCAGGGGGCTGCATATGTTAACGTGATTTTTTGCAAAACTTGTGTCCCCCTCGAAAACAAAATCGACGGGTCTGAGCGTTTTTCCAAAAAAAAAATCTAAGCTGCCAGTAAATGCGTCTGTTTCGTTTTCGATGCGCCACCCGGTATATTGCCTAGGTATTGTATAGAATACCTGAATTATACAGATTACCGGTAACATAAACATTCTGTTTCACGCATGGGTATCCCCAAGGGAGGGCGTATACCTCTCCTGGCTACTTCTTGAGAAGTAAAATGTACCTAGTGGGGTACCTGTTCAAGCAACGGGTAGCGTGTGTTTCCTTGTTTCGTTTTCAAAACATCCGCGAAAATTACTCGCTATACTACAACTATTTAAAACTGTAATGACTCATACGCGTGATCAACACGTGATCAGAGCTCGATCCCGGCTTCTTTCCAGTACAACCGTATAGCGTACGACATATGTCGTTTCTGTGGCTTTGCGGTGGTCAACAGCACAGACGGAGATGGAAATAATGGCTGATTGTTCTCCGCCGGTAGAACCAATGAAATCAAAGACGCGCCTCGACCGGCAGACTCATAGGCGTCGGCAACGCATTGGAACGTGTTTCGTTGAGCGATCGCGTATTGTGTGTTTTTATAAGAATTGTTGTATGATTGTTATTGTTGTGGATTCTGTGGTTAGTGTTTTGGTTATACTTAACCATGGAGAGTACAAATGGCACGAGTGGAAGTATTGAAAGCCAGGGAACAGGTAGACGGCTACGTAAAGCACTGAAGAGGGACGCGAAGGAAATCGTGCTCAAGGTGTTCAATTATCTGAACAAAACTATGTCGCAGGGAGATGCACTCGCGCGTTGTGAAAGTATAACAGGCGTTCCAGAGTGGACCATTCGCAGGGTGGTGCATGAAAGGAGAAAACTGGAGCTACTACTGATCCAAAGTTTAATTTGAAGGGACGAAAGGCCGTTAAATTGGATGACGATAGCAAAATGGCGTTAAGGCGAACCGTACATTCATTGTTCTTTAGGAATGAGATACCAACCCTCAAGGCTGTACATGCAGCGATCAAGGAAAATGAAATTATACCCCAAATGAGCGTCGAGGTAATGAGGAAATCCCTGCACGAAATTAATTTTCGTTACGAAACGCGTAATCAGAAGTCAGTATTGAAAGAGGGACCTGAAATAGTCGCCTGGCGTCGAAAATACCTACGCGAAATGATTGAATATAGGCGACAAAGCAGAAAAATCTATTATTTGGACGAGACATGGGTAAATGCAGGTCAGACAGTTAAAAAAACCCGGATAGATAAAAACGTAGTGAGTAACTGACAAGCAAGCATTGAAGACTTGTCAACAGGTCTTCGTGGACCGTCAGGGAAAGGTCAAAGATTGATCGTAACTCATATTGGTAGCGATAGTGGCTTTTTAGAAGAGTGTGACTTGATTTTCGTCTCTAAGAAAGGAGGTGATTACCATGACGAAATGAATGCCAGCTGCTTCGAGAGCTGGTTTCAAGGGGTGCTTCAGCGAGTTGAGCCCAACTCTGTGATCGTCATGGATAATGCTTCCTACCATAGCCGTCGAGCCGAACGTGTACCGACTATGGGATCTCGAAAAAGTGACATGCAGCAATGGTTGCGCGAAAAAGGAATCCCGTTTGACGATTCGTGTGTGAAAGCGGAATTCTATGAAAAAATGAAACAGCACAAACCTGCGAACATTAGTTACGTGACTGATGAGATGGCCCGTCAATGTGGTGTCACTGTGCTGCGGTTACCGCCTTACCACTGTGAACTGAACCCAACAGAGCTCATCTGGGCTCAAGTGAAGGGTTATATTGCGCGCCATAACACAACCTTCAAATTACCAGACGTTAAGGTTTCACTTGAGACTTCCATACAGCTAGTAACGCCCGAAGCTTGGCAGAATGCTATCCGTCATGTTGTGAAGGAAGAAACAAAAATGTGGCAGCTTGACCACCACATCGACACCATCATAGAGCCAGTTATAGTCAATTTCAACGAGGAAAGCGATAGCGACAGTTTATTACTCTCAGATGTAAGTGGAAGCGACGATGAATAAAGGTAATTCCCAAATTTTTGACTTACAATATGTTTCAAACCACTCTTTATTAAGCATGTGACAAATCTAGTACACCCATGTTCAACATTCATACCCCGCCTATGAACAGCCGACTACTGGTAGTTAAGTGATGTTCACGTGAACATCGATGAGTCATTACAGTTTTAGATAGTTATAGTGTAGATCTGAATTGTGGAGATGTGCTGCCTCTTAGTTCCCAGACGCTCAGGCCCACAGTAAAACCAACCTTGAAGTTTTTAATTAACTAGCTACAGGCCAAACGGCTTGATGGCTTTTGGCATTTGACGTGTTTTTAGATTCATTGTTTTCAGTTACTGCAGTAGAAACCTTTGCATGTTCATAATGACTAATAACAGTCACCATGAAGCCAGTGTTACGCGATAGTACCTTTTACTTATACGAATAGACATCGTGATTACATTCACCAAAAGTGTTTACATTTTTGAAAAAACAAGAAGCCTGTTAATCTAGTGGGTTAATGCACTCATGTGCAATAGACTATAGTAATAGTAAAATCATGACAAAATTTATGTGCATGATTTTATTCTCAATTATAGTTATTTCGTGAATTATTCTAGCAGATATGCGAAAATTCGATGTCACTATAATGATACATTACACCGCTTGAGGAGAAGTCTAATAGAATTTACCGTTTGTACTGTTATTGCGCTGTGTTTGTATAACAATAAAAATGTCCAAGCGCAGATCTCTGAAAGATAAGTAATTCGAGATATTACGAGCATCTGAATCGTGATATCAGATAAATATGTGAGCACCATAAGGTTAATGCGCGGAACTGAGATACACAGTTACACCTGAAAGCTATACAGGGTGACTTGTGATGTCACGTATTCCTGTTAAGGGGTGATAGATTAGGTCAAAAGCAACCGATTTTGTCCTATCATGTCTTATCCAAAAGTTAACCATTTTTGAGTTATTCGAATTTTAAGTTTTTTGATTTTTATTCCGATTTCAGACGGTTAAAATTGAAATACAACAAAAACTGCATGCTTGATTTTGAGTTTTTTGTTATCGTCGCATAGCAAACGATTTAAAATTACGCTTTTTAAATATATCATTTTCTTTTTTTTTTAACTAAATAATTCGATAAAATATGCAATTTTCTGTAAAAAATCTCCTAGTAATGAAATGTGCAAATTATGTAAATAATATCTCTATCTAACAAGCTTTCATTTGAGGTATTAAGCATTCAATTATCTGAAGTACATGCAGAGAAACAACAATGACACCCACAGAGGCTGGATTTTTAAGGAATTTGTATTACCTGTTTGAACAAGCCGTTACTGTTCTCAAAGGACTCGCATGCCATGATTGTTTTATGGCATCGGCTCGACGAGGAAGCGAGCGAGAAGAGCTGACTTAGTGGAGGAGCGAGAGAGCGAGAGCTGTTATTATTCATCATTGTAGTTACGCCATCGCCGCACGCCGACTGGGAATTAAGCATCCCACAAACCGGCGCGAAATAATCGCTTTGGCTGCGAAATTTTCGCGGCGATGAATTCGCGATCAGATTAAAACGCGGCGGTTTACGGACAGGCTCAGACTTGTGCGAAGCGAATGCGATTGTTCCAGCGTTTTCATCGCGGCGTATTTCAGTTCGCCTTTGACCGCGTTTTTGACGCCGTTCTTCAAAAATTCGCAATGGCGAAAACGGAATTATTGATAGAAATAGTGAAAAAGTATCCTTGTTTGTATGATTTGTCGAACGATGAATACAGGAATGTGAGAAAGAAAGACAAGATTTGGATGGAAATAGGAAAAGAATTAAATACAAATGGTATGTACCTAATATTTTTTATTAACTTGTTAAATAATTTACAGTCTACACAAATGTGAAAACGAACATTCTATATATTGGGCATAGGCATATCAGAATTAAAATAATTTACGAATTTGTCACGAGTAGAAAATGCTAGCCTTGCTGCCCGCCGAGGATCATTTGCTATATCAGTAAAAGCTCCAAGCACGGGTTCTGGGGGATCTAAGAATTGAAAATATTTGTCATCGCCACTTTTACTTCGTAAAAAATTGTGTAAAACACATGCCGTACGTACAATTAGAATAGTAGTATCTACTTTAGTTTCTAATGGTCTGTAAAATATTCGCCATTTTTGAGACAAAATACCAAACGCATTTTCCACGACCCTTATAGCTCGACAAAGTCTTACATTGTATTTCTCTTTTCTGACGTCTGTTAAAGTCTGCTTATAAGGAAATGGTCTCATAAGGTATGGTTTTAAAGCAAATGCTTCATCACCAATTAAGACGTACGAGCAGATTTCATTTTGCCCAGGGAGAAATCTAGGTGCAGGGACACTCATTAAATTTTGTTCAAATCGTTTTCCCATGTTTGAGGTTTCGAAAATACCCCCATCACTATTTTTTTCCGAAACCACCAATATCAACACATATGAATTTATAGTCCGGGCCAACAATGGCCATAAGTACTATTGAATATTTATGTAAATAGCACCAGTAATTGGAGCCACTGTTGTTAGGTCTCTTGATTGTTACATGTTTACTGTCCACGCTGCCAATGCAATTGGGAAATTCCCATCTATTTTCAAATTCTTCAGCACATTTTTTCCATATATTCTCTGTTGGTTCTGGTAAATATATATGCTCCATATGTCTGCATATCGCTTCACACACTTCGGTTACGATTGCACTCACTGTTGTAAAGCCAACTCGAAAGCTAGGCCCAATGGTATAGAAGGTGTCACCAGTGGCAAGGAATCTATAAAAAAAATCGTTTTTAGGTGATGAAGTAAAAAAAAGGTGAAAGAATATCAGAGACACATTTGCAAAATATATAAAATCTACCAAACCAAAGACGGGCCAAGCAGTGGGCAACATGAAAAAATGGCAGTGGGCTGACTACATGGAATTTTTCCGTCCTTTTTTGGCATTTGCCAAAACGTCGTCTAATGTGAAAGATATTGACGTCATATATTATGAGACTGCCGAATTTAACTCAAATATATATCAGGAAAGGGCTGGAAATGTAGAAACCGAAAATTTGGAAGACCGCGGCCATGGAGAAGATGAAAATGCTGATGTAGATGCAGAAGATGCACAGAACGCTTCGGCAACACAGACAGCACCACCTTCTTCATTGAACACTACAGCAGTGACTACTCCAGGGCACACCTTTCCGCAGACTGCAACTACACCAAAATATAAAACGAGCAGAAAACGCTATGAACCACCATCTTCGTCTGTACAACAGCTCATTAATAATTTTGAAGGTAAAAAACCTAAAAAAGAGAACGAGGCCATTGATTCACTTTTCTTGGCACATGCACAGACTGTGAAAACACTTCCCTTAAAGCGTGAAGCCCGAATAAAACTAAAAATAGCCGAATTAATAGCGCACGAAGAATTTGAACATATTGAAGAAATGTCTTCAGCGTCTACCCAGAATTCTGCAAGTATGTATGATAGTAGTATGTCGTCCTTCCCAAGCGGCACTGGGTTTACTCCAATAATATACCCAACAGAGGAGGCAAATTCTGCTTCGAATTATTTAGCAACATTTAATCCTAGTGGCAACATGTAGTCCAATTATTACAATAAAATATTTATTTCACGATCCCTGAAGTTTTCGTATTCGATAAGCCTACTAATTTTAATACATATAATTTTTTTACCTGAGTGTAATAGCAAGTCGTTCTTCTGGCGAAATAGCTTCACGATAATTTGTGTCAGATTTTCGTATTTCATCTTTCACCAAGTTCAATATTTCATCGAAACACTCTGAAGTCATTCTAAAGTATACGTAAAAGCGCTGTTCATCCAGCCGAAGTTGTGGCATCAAGGTATGGTATTCCCCAAATTTATTTCGTTCCAAGTTAATATCATGTACCCACTTCCTTCGTTTCCTAAACAAAATTGAAAATATTTGTTTTATGTACTTCGTTAAACTTAATACATACCCAACTATCAAATGGCGTTAAATAAACATAACTTACCGTGCATTTTGTTCCTCTTCTAAAGCAAGAAATAGAAGTGCCTCCTCTTCTTCTGAAGACGAGCTCATTGCAAAAGGCAAAAATAAACTGTACGCAACCTGTCGAAACCCTCACGTTCGCGGAGCGAATAAGACGCTTCGGTATGAATAAACAGGCGAAACAGATTGCGAATTTCGCTCTGAATTTCGTTGCGAATACTTCGCCGCGATTATTTCGCGCCGGTTTGTGGGATGCTTTGGTTTAGTTGGAATCAACTACTGCGTACGCGCACACGTTTTACGCACGATTATTATTTTCGAGTTTCCCAGTTCATTTCGAGTGGTTTCTTTATCATCATGGCAGACGCAGAAGATCCGCCAGGACCTCGCCATAGCGAGCACGGGCAAACTTTTACAAATGATGAATACGCAGACTATGGACTTTGTAAAAGCGATTCTGCAGCTGCCCGCCGTGAATATCGGCAACGTTTCCCGAATCGCCGAACACCTCATATTACTGTGTTTGACTCTGTGTATCGGCGCATCCGCCAAACCGGACGTGTTCAAAGGCAACATAGTGATGCTGGTCGACCCCGAGTCTATCCTCCTGAAGATGAAGAGGAAATCCTTCGGGTGTTTCAGGAAGACCCTACTACGTCTACGCGCATTGCGGCTGCTCAGTTGGGTATATCACAATACAAAGTATGGTTTACTGTGCATACTGCAAGATTATACCCTTATCACTACACGCCTGTGCATGTGATTGAAGAGGGCGATCCTGCAAAACGATTAGATTTCTGTAGGTACATGTTACATGCAGATACAGAAGATCTAGACTATTTTAAGAAAATTCTGTGGACCGATGAATCGAAGTTTGATAAGGACGGGATCACTAACTACCATAATGCTCATTACTGGGCTGATAAAGAAGCTTTAAACCCCCGAAAAATAAGACCGACGGGGTCTCAGAGCCGGTTTTCAGTCAATGTGTGGATGGTCATCATTGATGGATATTTAATTGGACCTCATTTTCTGCCCGCCAATTTAAATGGAGAAGTGTATGAAGAGTTCTTGAAAAATCACTTGTTTCCATTAATGGAAGACGTCCCATTGGCGACGAGACAAAATATGCGGTTCCAGCACGACGGCTGTCCCGCACACTACAGTAGATTAGTACGGGCGTATTTAGACTCTAAATTTCCAAATCAATGGATTGGCAGAGGCGGGCCCATTGCCTGGCCAGCAAGAAGCCCAGATCTCACACCGATGGATTACTATGTGTGGGGACATATGAAAAGCCTGGTGTACGATGTTTCGCCCGTATCAACTCGCGATGAATTAATTACAAGGATAATCAGTACAGCTCACCAAATAAAAAGCCGCTTAACAACTAGAGTTACCAAAAGTGAATTACGGAAGAGAATGTGGGCGTGTATTCTTAACAGGGGATTACAATTTGAGTAGAGTCTGTATAATACTAAAGGACATGTAATTAAATAAAAATGTAATTAAAATAAAAGTCTTTTATTTATCCTAGGTAATTATCGTTCGTACAACTTTACTCATTTTTTTTTTAATTTTATGTCTTTGTACTTGAGTTAGTTGTAACTTCAAATGAAAGCTTGTTAAATAGAGATATTATTTACATAATTTGCACATTTCACTACTATGAGATTTTTTACAGAAAAATCAAACATGTAGTTTTTTTGTATTTCAAATTTAACCGCCTGAAATCGGAACAAAAAATTAATAAAACAAAATTCAAATAACTCAAAAACGGTTCACTTCTGGATAGGACATTATAGGACAAAATCGGTTGCTTTTGACCTAATCTGTCACCCCTTAACAGGAATACGTGACATTACAAGTCACCCTGTTTAGAAAATTCATGCGATGGCGATTTTATCAGTGAATTTATTGCCTCTAATAATCGATGACGCTGATAAGTCTCTGGGCACATTGAAAGTTCCATTTGACTCTACTTGCTACAATTATGTCTCTTTTTGTAAAAAGCTGTCATTTAACTTGACCAGTATGTTTGTACATAAATAATACTTAATAATAACACCTAATAACGATAATAATAAAGCTCCCAACCTTATTTTGATAAATAAAAAGTAATTTCTGTATCTGATTACAATTTACAGTCACCCCGGGAGCTTTTCCCGTGCTGCAAAAGGAATCAGAACGAATGGTGAAAGCGATTTCATTTTTGCAGTATTCATCCTCTGGTATAAATGTATACGTGCATCTTTCAACCAAAGTCTTAACTACGAGTACATAGAATACGTCAATTAATAATTACTTATAATTCCATTTATTTTATTTCCTACGCCTGCTGCCGATGCCGAGGAAGTAATGTAATCGCCAAAAATTTTCGAAAATGTGATATGTTTTTTGACTGATTTATGACTTTTACATGACGATAAACCATGTCACTCATTTCTGCCGGTCTTTCTGTTTGTCCGTATAGTTTTTCAATCTCAAAAATATTACAATACATTTGTAGCGGTCAACAAAGGCTACTGACCGTCACTCTACGGGTGGGGGACGGTTTGACGTTGGTATATTTATATGCCTCCAACCCCAGTAATTCTACGTACATATTAGGAATATTTCCCTCATCACAGATGTCCCTTAAGACTTAGAAATATCTCCTGGAGGCGAGCATCGATACATGTGTCGTGGGCCTCCGATGGACAAGCGTTGTCGTCGGTGGTCGTATGCCACAGTCACAGTTGGCAATAGCTTCCGCACTGGTGTGGCCTGTGTGCACTGAGCATGGTGAAGCCAATATCGTCATTCACCAATTCCTCTCAGGGGAAGGAGAAAGGTCAATTAATGTTTTGTTATACAGGGTGGCGCATCGAAAACGAAACAGACGCATTTACTGGCAGCTCAGCTTGTTTTTGGAAAAACGCTCAGACCCGTCGATTTTGTTTTCGAGGGGGACGCAAGTTTGGCAAAAAATCACGCTAACACGTGCAGCAAGCTGGATGGGGGTGACACCAGCCCTAAAATCTTAAATGGAAAGGGGGGTCGAGTGATACCTTATTTCAAAGGTCTTTCAATTCCCTTTATAATGATGTAAAATGCATGAGCTTCAGTTCAGTAGTTTTGAAGATTTATTGATTTAAAGCTTAAAGTAGACTTTAATAGGTACATCAGATTAGTCTGTACTACTTAAAGAAGAAATTTGACTAAAAGAATTTACTTAATAAGTAAATGCTTTTCCTCACTACCCCATGGTTTGTTTATCATTTTGTTGTTGAAAATAGCTATTGGAGCGTTTTTTGTGGCAAAAAAGTTATTTCTTGAAGAAAGATAAGGAAATATCTCGTACTTATTTTAAATAGTAATTTAGAATTTCGGAAAACTGGGTCAGTCGCCAATACAAAAACGCAACATTGAAAATCCCATAAGGAACGAAGCCATAGAAGTGGGGGTTTTAGGGCAAGTTTATGTAAATCCTACGTTAAGTATCCGCAAATTGGAGACTGTGTGGTGTTAGTCGACGTGCTGCCCAACGGATACTAAAGGCCCATAGTTTTCATCCGTATAAAATTCACCGGGTACAAGAACTTAATGAAGACGATTTTGATCGGCGATTACAATTTTGTGAAGATATGAGTGAACGAATTATAAACGAAGAACATTTTATATTCAACACTTGCTTTTCCGACGAATGTTAATTTTTCTAAAATGGCGTAGTAAATCGTCATAACTTCCGATATTGGTCCGATTCTAATCCCATAATTTATCATGAGGTTCATACACAGCAGCCACAAAAATTATATGTTTGGACTGGTATTTTTAGCGATCATTTAGTTGGTCCTTTTTTCTTACTTGGAAATTTGACCGGTGAAATGTATTTGGAATTACTGGAAGACGCCATAGATCCTGCATAATTGAAAATCAGAATGATCGGCGGTACATTGCGACTAGGTTGATCTTCCAACAGGACCACATTACGCATTACGTGTTCGACAATATTTAGATCAGACGTTTCCAGATCGATCAACTGGTAGAAGAGGTGCCAATGAATGGCCCCCAAGTTCGCCAAATTTATCACCTTTGGATTTCTTTATGTGGGGTCATTTAAAAAGCAAAATCAATGCTACTCAGCCAATAGGTATCATTAGAAGACCTGCGACAAAGAATTGTGAACGGGTGCCTTCAAATTACTCCTCAAATATTGCAAAATGTGCGGCAACGTTTTGACCAAAATCTTTATTATTGCATGGAGAGTCATGATGGACATTTTCAACATTCACTTGCCTAACTGGTCAGTTCGTTCTTCATTTTTAAATTACTTTGCTGCCAAATGTATTGATCTCCACTAATGATGATGTATTGGTTTTATTTAAGCTTTAAATCAAAAAATCTTCAAAACTACTGAACTGAAGTACATTAATTTTATATCATTATAAAGAGAATTGAAAGACCTTTAAAATAAGGTACCACTTGACCCCCCTTTCCATTTAAGATTTTGGAGGTGGTGTCACCCCCGCTTAGGGGGCTGCACGTGCTAACGTGATTTTTTGCCAAACTTGGGTCCCCCTCGAAATCAAAATCGACGGGTCTGAGCGTTTTTCCAAAAAAAACTGAGCTGCCAGTAAAATTATCTGTTTCGTTTTCGATGCGCCACCCTGTATATGTTCGTCGCTTTTTTCTCAGGAGGGATAACTTGTGCCAAACATTATCATTTACCATCTGAAGACAGCGAAGCGTGGGAAATACAGAGTCGACTTTCTTGACGCCTTTTTTTTAGGATTCACCTTCCATTAGTTATAAAATGACGTGATTTCCTTCAACCTTTGATGAATCAAAATAGGCTCTATCGTTAATACCAGTAACAGTGATATGCCTACCAGAGTTTTTTTCGAGTTGGTAACAAAAGAAGAAAAAAAGATTTTTTGTAGCATTCGCCCTTCGCTGCTGAAATTAGCTTGCAGCCAAAAGACTAATAAATAAAGAACAAGAAGCTTCTCCTTTGGACTTTCGCATGCTGTGGGGCCATCTATTCGGCGCAGCTGAAAACCAGTCCAAAGACATCGAACCGAGGTTTGTATATAGCGTTGGGCAACTCTTCTTTCACTTTTCTCTTGATGCATATAGCAGTTTATATCCGATAGATGGCACATGCTGTTTGGGAATTTCAGCTTCAGTTGTTTCAGCGTCGATCATTGTAAGCATTTTGTCTAGTGCCTACCAACGAGCTTTCATTGTAGAACTAGAGAGGTGATGCAAGCCTGCGTACATAATATCTTTGAAAAGTCATTTGAATGATGCTGATGCCGGGTCATATGCTCATATCCAGAGAATTTGGTCGATAAGCTTTACAAAGACAGTAATTCATTTATGCTTGCAAGCTTTTGTCAACTGCCAGCTTTGAACATAGAGGTCAAGAGGTCAAATTCCAGGTAAGAAAGAAGGACTAACTAAATGATCGCCAAAAATACCAACCCAAACGTTTAATCTTTGTGGCTGCTGTGTATGAGCCTCATGATAAATTCTGGGATTAGAATCGGACCAATATCGGCAGTTATGACGACGAAACTATGGGCCTTTAGAATCCGATGGACAGTACGTCGACTAACACCACAAACAGTCTCCAATTTTCGGGTACTTAACGTAGGATCTGCATAAACTTGCCCTAAAACCCCCACTTCTATTGCGTCGTTCCTTATAGTATTTTCAATGTTGCGTTTTTTATTGGCGACTGACCCAGCTTCCAGAAATTTAGCTACAAGTTCTAGAACATATTTTCGTTGCACTAATTGTTTCCGAAAAATACATGTATTTTGATAATGTCAACTATTTCTGCTGTGGAATATAACATGGTTAATTTATGTAATAAAGCGTTACAAGTTATTTTAGCAACAAAGTTTGGTCAAATCAATCGCAAACTATGTACTAAATTCCTATTTAAAATAAGTACAAGATATACTAAGTGACATATAAATCCGAACACCCAGTTTAAATGGTTTTATTTTAATAAAATTTTGTATAAGTACTTAATGAAACATAATAAGTAAATGATAAAAATTTCAAAATGATTGCACTGCTTTAAAGCCCTTTGACCTTTAATAATGCGTGGATGCACCCTGATGTGCTACGCATTCTCCAACGCGCCTAGGCATGCTTCTGATCAGGTGGTCAATGTCCTCCTATGGTATCTCATTCCAGGCAACCACCAACTCCTCTCGAAGTGCTTCTAGAGTCTGAGGAGGACGTTGCAAATTGAGCAATCTCCTACCCATCATATCCCACACGTGCTCAATTGGGGATAAGTCGGGAGATCTTGGTGGCCATGGTAACAATGTGACATCGTTATGTTGAAAGAAGTCTATTGTGACTCTTGCAACATGTGGTCGGGCATTATCTTGTTGGAAAGTTGGATCTGCCAGGGTGTCAAGATAGGCTAAAAGATGGGGTTCTAGAACTTCGTGGATATAACGCTGCGCGTTCATGTTACCTCTGATGAAGATTAATGGTGACCTGGAACCATAAGCTATAGCACCCCAAACCATAACTCCAACAGTGTGATGAACATGTCTTGCAACAAAAAACTGTGGACTCCTCCTTTCACCACGTCGCCTCCTAACCCTGGCACGACCATCGTGCATGCCTAAACAAAATCGAGACTCGTCACTAAAGACAATACTGTTCCATTCCTGATCCCAGAGTGACCGTTGTCTGCACCACTCAAGGCGATTACGTCGGTGTTCTCGAGTTAAAGGGAGGACCCAGTGTGGCCGGTATGAAAACAAGCCAAAACTTCTCATTCGTCGGTAAACACTTCTCATGCCAATAGGTCTTCCGTGTTCTGCAAACCATTCATTTGCAATGGACCTGGTAGTGGAGAAACGGTCCCTTAAGGCCAATAATCATAGGCGGCGACCTTCACGGTCTGTTATTCTACGGCGGCGTTCAGTGCCCCTTGCTCTTTGCGTACGGCCTTCTCGAAGCCATGCCTGACAACACATAACCACAGTGTCTACACTTCTTTGCACTCTAACTGCAATTGCCCGAAAAGAAAGTCCAGCTTCCCGAAGTCCCACTATACGGCCCCTATCAAACTCACTAAGTTGACGAAATCGTACAGGTCTCCGTACTCTAGGCATCGTAACCGATCGTAAAGGATGTCAAGAACCAAAATCCGCCAACGTTGATTCTTTACTGCGGCTGAAATATTCATTTTTAGAGCGTTAATTAAAGCGTGAATTAAAAAAAAGCAGTATAAAAACCGGAATGTCCAACTGATAAGGCTGAACATTTTTGCACTTGTTATTTACAGTAAGATAAATGCATCCACCAACTTTTATTAAAATAAAACCATTTAAACTGGGTGTTCGGATTTATATGTCACTTAGTATATTTCCATCTGTATCGATTATAAACGAACGAATTTGCACTATTTATTTAAAAACCCCTATCCAACGGTATATCATTTAGTGTTACTCGTCTGCTTTGTGTTCGTAATCGAATATTCTAAACTTGTTGAGACATGAGGAGAAAAACTAAAAATCAGGACAGGCATCTTTTCGGTACATTGCTTAACGTCGTTCGGATATTTTTCAATTGGTATGCAAGGAAAAAGACATTCTGCGTTAAATCTTCTTCTTGTCATCATTAGTATTCTATTATCATTCAAATAGGTAATTTCTCATAGGTGTCCTTCTGATTTGACCAGACAATTTCGCTGACTATAATAAACCTGAGATCACCGCAAGAACGTATGCATATATGCATGTATATATTTTTACAAAAATCCCAAATAACATTTATTACAGTTCCTGAACAGGTTGAGTGGCCATCACTTATGGCGATAATGACGAAAATGCAAAAGTCCTTGTTGAACTTGATCCAGCGCGCAAACTTAATCCACAAAAATGTAAATAGCATTCTTCGGTGTGGCGTCACCTTATAATCCAGTGAATATGAATACAGCTAAAAAATATTATAAATAATCCAAAAGTATTACACTTTCCATCCTTGCGTGGCAGTGAGAAAAGGATTCACTCTAAAATGACATTCTTGATCATAGATAATGATTTATGGAGTTATCCCCACGTGACTTAATCTTGATAGGAAAGACAGGGCAAGGAAGAACTGGAAACGTTACCACGATACCAGCATAAACAGATGGTATTAATTCTATATTCCATGTGCATTAGAAGAGGTGCTTGCTTATTTGCCGCAGTTTCGTCAATAGGGATTCGAGCTTTATCATCTTGAGATATAAAAATACTTGATCTGGTCCAAGTATGGATGCTATGTTCTCTAAATAATGGATTGATGCTTCAGCGAACCTGCTATCTAAGTGGCTCTTGTGGTGATCAGTTTGAGCCCGAATGAGCTTAACAGGGACTGAAGATACATGTCTTCGTCCCTCCGCAGAATTAGATTTTCTGGGAATCAAACGAAGATATGTCCCACTGCGACTAATGTCAAATCCTATTTTACGTAATTCTTGTGAGAGTTCATCAAAGCTTTTACGCTGCGAATTGATTCCGTTCGTCTTCTATCATCTGCTGCACTCCCAAATAAAGCTATATCCGCGATTGTTTTCAATAGTGAATGTTGATTGCTTTCAAGATTAGGACGTCCCACTGAATCCCTCAGAGATGGTCTTTTTTTTATTTCTGGATTTTCATGACAAATATCTTATAACTTTTTTTTCATACCATCCCTGTGTGTCTTCTGGGCAACTGCGTTTTGAACCTTCCTGTTTAAAGACTGTTTTGCTGTTTTTATTTCCTCGCGCAACTTAATGATCTGCTTATCAACTTCAGCACGGCTTGGCATATTATCTCTGGCAGAATACAAGGCATTCAGATTTTTTTCGAGTAGAACAATGTTAATTTTCATAGCTTCCTGAGAAGGTTTTGCTCTCTGTTTATCTGTATTTTCATTAATTTCGTATTGCTGTTGTGATTCATTACCGGGTTCTACTTTATCTACTTCCTTTTTTTTATATTTGAAGCTGACTGTATAATTTGTATTTTTTCTGCAGGTTTACAGGATGCATAAAAATAAAAACTTTCTATGGCTTCTGCTAAAGATTCTCTTATTAAGCTACATAAATACAAAGTATGGCAATATATATGGTAAATACAAAACCCTATGGCTTTAAATCTAATATGTTTAAACGAGCAATTCGTTCCGGTCACAAAATACAGGGTGTTAGTATTCTGTATATATGTACAAAACTAACATCCTGTACTTTGTGACCAAATGACGGAATCAATCATAAGAAACAAATCTATAAAATAATGAATATTACCTCTATACTTTGAGATACGCCATATTTTCTAATCAGTACCGAGAAACTTTTGGCGATTTCTAATATTTCTAGTACTCATAGTTACCTAAAATGATTTCGTCACTCACCTTAGAAAAAAAACTTAGTAGATTGGATTTATTCTTAGTCGCCGCTGGCAATGCTTCTTCGATTCTCTTAGATACAATAATATCTAGTTCCTTGTCGGATTTTGCTTGTAATTTCGGCACACTTCGTTAACTAACTTTTGTACATTTTGTACTTTCGTATTTGTATGAGATTTTTTAAAACTTTCAAACAATTTTTGGTATAACTTGGATTTGTCTATGTGAAACGACATCTTATTTAAACATTAAACTTTGGCTAATGGAATCAATGGTAACACAAATGTGTTAACTTGCTTTACTATGCTTACAATACGTTTACTCGCTATAGTATGCAAACGAAACAATACACTGATAGAGGACATTTAGACAAGTGAACACCGCGCGGTAGTTCCCCTACTCGGTTCTAAAGTGAGTAGGGGAATTACCGCGCGCTGTTCACTAAACGTATGCATTATTTGCGGGAATCCCCGAAAATGCGTTTCGTTTTCAAGCAAAGACAATGTGAGGGTTGCCATTCGTGTAAAAAAGTAAATAACTACCGATGACGTAATCATCATCTAGACTCCCCTACCCCCCATGTCATCCAAAATAAGCAAAGCAAAGACCCCCCCGCCCCCCATAGCGCTCACGTAATACTTGAACGGCCTCCTTGTATTGCTCCACCCACAATTTTACACGGTAAATATTCGTTTTCATTCCTATCGCTATATCAGTCAAATCATCATGTCTGTTCATAAGTAACCAAAATCATCAACGTTGGGATAGAGGAATACATTTGGCATCACGGACATGCCGACTAGGAGGGACTCAGGGACTCCTTCTCCACCTTTCCTTGGAGAAATGTTTCTTCCGCTGACGCCTATGCGTTGACTATCGGTTCACCGATATCCCCATTGGGGGCGACGTAGAGCCCTAACATCGAGTACTGTCCGATGCTGTTCAGACTGTTCGAGTTATCCTCCATGATGCCGCCGCAGACAGACCCGCTTTCCATCCTAACCGTATCGAACTTCGTACATCCAGAACCGGCCGATACGACCGCTCCCTTGTCCCGAGAGTGTCAAGATTGTGGAACAATCTACAGGAGGAGGCTTTTCCCATTTCTAAATTCAACTAACAAAGTTTCTTCAAGCTCCTCATAGTATCCGCGGCGCCCTGGCATTTAGGCTTTTGCCTGCGCTGCTTCGGTGTAACAAAGTGCGGAGTCGATCCACTTGACAGCCTGACACCATGTCTTTCTGTTGTTGTTGACGAGGTTGTCGTCGCAGTTTGCAGTAATACATGCAATAATAATGATATTATTAGTTTTTCGAAATTACTCTGTTCAGACATTTTGTCTGAATTTTATTAAGTTGTCGAGGTGCCTATGACCAAAGGCTAGACAGATAGACAGACTGATCGACCGAAATGAGTGACATGGTTTTTCGTATCATGTCGTATCGTGCATATCATGTAACAAGTGGGTTTAAGAAGCAAAGAAAGGAACTTGTGCACATCGTGTGTGGGAGTCATGTGAATATCCTGAAGAGGATCCTGGAATGTAGCAAAAGCACTTTCAGCATGAGTTATGTTGTTGCACATACAAAAAATGGCATGTATGCAATAGCATAGCAGTATGCGTATGAGTAATAAAACCCATGGGTGATGCTCCGCATAAAATATTCACAGCGGACTACGTCTATTCAGGTGTTAGTTAATGTGGCAATCGTGTCTTTGAACTTCAGCCATATTTCATTGAAGGTGAACCATACTGCTGGCAATAATCCGGTGCGTACGAAAAAACTTATACTTTGAAAAGCGGTACTGTCGCGCAAGCTGTAGCCTACACTTTGTTAATCCGCGTTTTGAACTGCCTAGGGTTAGTAGAACTGGGAAAAACCTGCTAGTGTAGATTGCTCAACAATCTCGATACCCTGAAAAGCCGTCGTATCGGCCAGTCCTGGATGTACGAAGTTCGACACGGTTAGGATATAAGGCCGAAGTCAGGCGGGTCTGTCTGGCAAGCACATCGTACGGCGGCCTCATGGACGTGAGCTCTGAGCAGCAAAGCTCGCTGGCGTAGCGGTAGAAGAGTGCTAGATCGCCGACGGCCCGCCGATACAAAAGGGTTCCGAGGCTGTCCGTTAGAGAGAAGTCATCGATCAACCGGATAGTCCTCATTTGAACAGCATCGAGCATGAATAATGTAGTCGGGGCGCCAGCACCCCAAATCTGTGAGCAGTACTCAAGGCCAGGTTTTCCTTGGGCGTTGTACAAAGTGAGGTCATCTGGAGGCAGGTACGCAATAGCCCTAAACAATAAGCCCAGCTTTTTCCCAGCACCTGCCGCTATTGGCGAGATATTTTTGTGACAGATCAAGTCCTCGGAGATCTTAGCTCCGACCAATAAACGGCTCTATGGTAGAGCACGGCCATCCATCGAAACTGAATGAGCACTATTTTTATCAAATATAACATTGGTAGAAATTAAAAATCCGTTATCTATACTAAGTGACATATAAATCCGAACACCCAGTTTAAATGGTTTTATTTTAATAAAAGTTGGTGAATGTATTTATCTTACTGTAAATAACAAGTGAAAAAATTTTCAGCCTTATCAGTCGGACATTCCGGTTTTTATACTGCTTTTTTTAATTCACTAACGCTCTAAAAATGAATATTTCAGCCGCAGTAAAGAATCAACCTTTATCGGATTTTGGTTCTTGACATCCTTTACGATCGGTTACGATGCCTAGAGTACGGAGACCTGTACGATTTCGTCAACTTAGTCAGTTTGATAGGGGCCGTATAGTGGGACTTCGGGAAGCTGGACTTTCTGGATGCCGCCGTAGAACAACAGACCGTGAAGATCGCCGCCTAAGATTAATGGCCTTAAGGGACCGTTTCTCCACTACCAGGTCCATTGCAAATGAATGGTTTGCAGAACACGGAAGATCTATTGGCATGCGAAGTGTTTACCGACCACACTGGGTCCTCCCTTTAACTCGAGAACACCGACGTAATCGCCTTGAGTGGTGCAGACAACGGTCACTCTGGGATCAGGAATGGAACAGTATTGTCTTTAGTGACGAGTCTCGATTTTGTTTAGGCATGCACGATGGTCGTGCCAGGGTTAGAAGGCGACGTGGTGAAAGGTTTTTGTTGATGGACATGTTCATCACACTGTTGGAGTTATGGTTTGGGGTGCTATAGCTTATGGTTCCAGGTCACCTTTAATCTTCATCAGAGGTAACATGAACGCGCAGCGTTATATCCACGAAGTTCTAGAACCCCATCTTTTACCCTAGCTTGACACCCTGGCAGATCCAACTTTCCAACAAGATAATGCCCGACCACATGTTGCAAGAGTCACAATAGTCTTTCAACATAATGATGTCACCTTGTTACCATGGCCACCAAGATCTCCCGACTTATCCCCAATTGAGCACGTGTGGGATATGATGGGTAGGGGATTGCTCAATTTGCAACGTCCTCCTCAGACTCTAGAAGTACTTCGAGAGGAGTTGGTGGTTGCCTGGAATGAGATACCACACGAGGACATTGACCACCTGATCAGAAGCATGCCTAGGCGCGTTGGAGAATGCGTAGCACATCAGGGTGCATCCACACATTATTAAAGGTCAAAGGGCTTTAAAGCAGTGCAATCATTTTGAAATTTTTATCATTTACTTATTATGCTTCATTAAGTACTTATACAAAATTTTATTAAAATAAAACCATTTGAACTGGATGTTCGGATTTATATGTCACTTAGTATATAAAGGGAACAAGAACCTGAGAACTAGCGAAAACAAATCTTGGACATTTTTCAATAATATTGACCTCTTCACATTCATTTTAATATGATCAAGAGCAGACCTGCAAAAACAGTGTTCAGGAACGGTATCAAACTTCATTCCCTTTTGCTGATAGATTCGCCGCTACAGAATCGCTTTTCAAAAAAAGTAGTATTATTTACGATGACGCTACATTATAATTCTATCCAATACTGATCAGAATCGATGCAACTAACGGGTATTTTTTTTTTCGAGGTATAGAACTTTAAGTTGGCATTACTTTTGAAGATGGCGACCGATTTGACAGCTGTCAAGTGATTTGTTCCCAGTTTGGTTTGGCAATTCATCATGAATAGACTCACGACTGAACGCTTTTAAATTGTGCAGTTTTATTTCGAAAATAATAGTTCTGTGCGGAATACGTATCGCGCACTACGTCCGATTTATCGTCGACAAAATCGTCCCTCAGAGCAGTTAATTTGATTAACCATGGAACGTTTTCGCACCACGTTTACTCTAGTTGCTAACTCGCATCCCCACAGATGCCGTACGGTGCTTACAGAATAAGCTATTGCTACTCTAGAGCGTAGAATTGAGGAAGACCCGAATGAGTCCATCCGTCATCGAGCACAGGAATTGGATCTGTGTCCATTCGCTTTATGGAAGATTTTGCGGAAGGATCTTGGTTTGCGTGCTTACAAAATACAACTCGTGCAAGAATTGAAGCCAAACGATCATCAAGCAAGGCGTAGATTCGTTGAATGGGCCCAAAACGAGATTGCCGTTGTTCCCGATTTTCATGAGCGAATTTTGTTTAGCGATGAAGCGCACTTCTGGTTGAATGGCCACGTCAACAAACAAAACTGCCGCATTTGGAGTGAAGCTAATCCTCAATTCTATGTCGAAACACCGTTACATCCAGAAAAACTGACTGTTTGGTGCGCTTTATGGGCTGGTGGAATCATTGGTCCGTACTTCTTCAAAAACGATGATGGCCAGACCGTTAGAGTCTATGGTGCTCGGTATAGAGCCATGATTACTAACTTTTTTATTCCTGAATTGAACAATCATGATATCCAGGAGCTGTGGTTCCAACAACACGGCGCAACATGTGACACAGCTCGTGCTACTATCGATTTATTGAAAGACACGTTTGGTGACCCCTAAAAAAAAACACCCTTTATTTCCGAGACTCTGGAATTAGGAAAATGCCGACAGACAGAGAGGCAGACTGATGGAAACTATATATACTACACCTATTTAAAACTGTAATGACTCATACGCGTGATCAACACGTGATCAGAGCTCGATCCCGGCTTCCTTCCAGTACAGCCGTATAGCGTACGACATATGTCGTTTCTGTGGCTTTTCGGTGGTCAACAGCACAGACAGAGATGGAAATAATGGCTGATTGTTCTCCGCCGGTAGAACCAATGAAATCAAAGACGCGCCTCGACCGGCAGACTCATAGGCGTCGGCAACGCATTGGAACGTGTTTCGTTGAGCGATCGCATATTGTGTGTTTTTATAAGAATTGTTGTGTGATTGTTATTGTTTCTGTGGTTACTGTTTTGGTTATACTTAACCATCGAGAGTACAAATGGCACGAGTGTAAGTACTGAAAGCCAGGGAACAAGTAGACGGCTTCGTAAAGCACTGAAGAGGGACGCGAAAGAAATCGTGCTCAACGTGTTCAATTATCTGAACAGAACTTTGTCGCAGGGAGATGCACTCGCGCGTTGTGAAAGTATGACAGGCGTTCCAGAGTGGACCAATCGCAGGGTGGTGCATGAAAAGAAGAAAACTGGAGCTACTACTGATCCAAAGTTTAATTTGAAGGGACGAAAGGCCGTTAAATTGGATGACGATAGCAAAATGGCGTTAAGGCGAACCGTACATTCATTCTTCTTTAGGAATGAGATACCAACCCTCAAGGCTGTACATGCAGCGATCAAGGAAAATGAAATTATACCCCAAATGAGCGTCGAGGTAATGAGGAAATCTCTGCACGAAATTAATTTTCGTTACGAAACGCGTAATCGGAAGTCAGTATTGATAGAGAGACCTGAAATAGTCGCCTGGCGTCGAAAATACCTACACGAAATGATTGAATATAGGCGACAAAGCAAAAAAATCTATTATTTGGATGCGACATGGGTAAATGCAGGTCACACAGTTAAAAAACCTGGATAGACAAAAACGTAGTGAGTAACCGACAAGCAAGCATTGAAGGTTTGTCAACAGGTCTTCGTGGACCGTCAGGGAAAGGTCAAAGATTGATCGTAACTCATATTGGTAGCGATAGTGGCTTTTTAGAAGAGTGTGACTTGATTTTCGTCTCTAAGAAAGGAAGTGCTTACCATGACGAAATGAATGCCAGCTGCTTCGAGAGCTGGTTTCAAGGGGTGCTTGAGCGAGTTGAGCCCAACTCTGTGATCGTCAAGGATAATGCTTCCTACCATAGTCGTCGAGCCTAACGTGTACCGACTATGGGATCTCGAAAAAGTGACATGCAGCAATGGTTGCGCGAAAAAGGAATCCCGTTTGACGATTCATGTGTAAAAGCGGAATTGTATGAAAAAATTGAACAGCACAAACCTGCGAATATTAGTTACGTGACTGATGAGATGGCCCATCAATGTGGTGTCACTGTGCTGCGGTTACCGCCCTACCACTGTGAACTGAACCAAATAGAGCTCATCTGGGCTCAAGTGAAGGGTTATATTGCGAGCCATAACACAACCTTCAAATTACCAGACGTTAAGGTTTTACTTGAGACTTCCATACAGCTAGTAACGCCTGAAGCTTGGCAGAATGCTATCCGTCATGTTGTGAAGGATGAAACAAAAATGTGGCAGCTTGACCACCACATCGACACCATCATAGAGCCAGTTATAGTCAATTTCAACGAGGAAAGCGATGAGATGTAAGTGGAAGCGACGATGAATAAAGGTAATTCCCAAATTTTCGACTTACAATATGTTTCAAACCACTCTTTATTAAGCATGTGACAAATCTAGTTCACCCATGTTAAACATTTATACCCCGCCTATGAACAGCCGACTACTGGTAGTTAAGTGATGTTCCCGTGAACATCGATGAGTCATTACAGTTTTAGATAGTTATCGTATAGTGACAATCATTTCCGCAATCAGAGGTCGCTGAAAATATGAAATTCGGTACTTTTTGCGATCATAATTCCCTCGCTTATGAGTGGGAAGTAAAATGAGGTTCCAATAACGAGAGGGATAACGTTAAGCAACATGACGGGGTGTAAACGTTATGTTAATCATTATTGAAATGGGTAATAGGGGGGTCAAAGCAAGTCAAACAGGTCATATGACCCATGGTCCAAAATTGGAGGACGACATTTTGAACACCTTCTTTAAATACAAAGAAAAGTGCAGTGTGGATTTTAAAAAGAAAACAATGTATGTATCAAAATTGTTTTCCCTATTTATAAGTGGATTTTTTTAATACGTTCAATAAACTTTCCCACACCAGGTGAAGCGTTGAGACAGTTACTGGTAAGTGTTTTTTTTAATTGTTTGCATTTTACGAGTACATTATCAAATAATGAAATAATACCTAAGAGCCAAAAATAACAACCTCCATCTTTATTTACACTGCGTTTCGTCGTAATTTGCGCCTGGCATTGCGGCGTTGTCAGATTTTATTTTACTTTAAAGTCGCTTTTCTCTAAAAAAGAAATGCCGTTTTGATCCCCATGTTATATGAACATTTTTGCTCCTTTAAACCCCCTCTATCACCCATTTAAATAATGACTATCACAACGTTCACACCTTGTATAATCAGTGAGCATTTAATCAATTTTTAAAAAAACGTTAAAAATATTTGACATAAGTATCTTCAGATATCCTTTCACAATAATAGGCGTGTAAATTAGCAAAATCCTAGACGCATACTTTCATCATTACGACCAACAACACCCATGCGAATGAGTAACAAAGCAGCCGCGCTGACCAGCCAGTCCGCGACATTCGCACGACTTTTAGCCCTAATTTCGTTGACAGCTGATAAAAATCTGCAAGCAAGAAGTGTTAAGCAACACCGGTCCCCACTCGATGGAAAGTGAACGGCGCTGCGACCGTAGATTTCTTCGTCTTGAGGAGCAGTTAGTTCTTCCGCGCGACTGGTAAGAGAAACCGCAGAAGGCCGCGGGTGGAAATCGTACGCAATGCGCTTGTCGGTGATCGCGACTTAAAAGAAAACAACCACGCATCAACCGAAAATGAGAGACTTACCGAGGATTATCTAGTGAATGTTCTGTGTAGATTACCTTCTATTTCGTCAATTGCCATCCTAAAGGAAAATAGGGCGAACTTCAAGTAAGTATCACGCTGTATATTACAATCAATATCCAGGATCAGACTTCTTTTCTTCTGTTCGTTGTTTGTCAAAGCGATCCGTTGGACCTTCGCTATAAGGTAAATACCTCTTCGCTCTGTTAATCTGTCTGGTCGGGTTACTCAGATACCAGAAAAGTTCAAACGGAAGGGGCAAGAAGGAAAGAAATGAAGGAATAAATAGAACAAAAGCAAAAAGGAGTAAATCATTTGAAGCATAAAATATTTGAGTATTTTGTTGGTTTGACTACTCTGGTATCGCAGAGGCCTAGTGTGTTTGCAAACTTTCTCAGAGAAGGCTGCTGCGATATTCCGATTCATTATATTTTTTTTTGTGAGGGGGGAATGCGTTTATGCACCATACCATAGCCCGAGCTACGGCGTGTGTGGGACTCCAGGTTGTCTTGAGGAGACCACCTAATACCCACTAAAACCAAACCTCCGCGTAGCCCGACTCATCAGCGTCTCGGTAGGCCATGTGTTGTGCGTGACCTGCGGTCTGCTACAACGTCTCCTCATGTGTTTCAGTCTCTGGGAATGCCGGGTTGGTTCCCTTCACCTCGCACAGTTCTATCGATGTCGTTAAGCGAGCATCGATATAGGTTTGCTATGTTCTCTTGAAACTCTTGTTTCCGAAAAATCAAGAGTTTCAAGTCCTCTACTACTAGTATGTTACCAGGTCCTGATGGGTCCTGGTCCTGGTTGGTTCTGGTCCTGGTGGTTCCTGGTCCTGACAGGATCTGGTCCTCGTCCTCTGCTTCCACGCCGTGGGGGGGTCAGCAACCGCGGGTTCTCCTAGTCTCCTAGTCAACGTTCCAGTTAGCGGGTGCCAACTGGGACCTTGGTCTAGGGTACCTGGTTCTGCGGTTGCGAGGCCTCTCGTCCGGATCGTAGTCCATGAGGAATCGTAGCTGCTCGTTCGGGTGGTCCTGAGCTTTCTGGAAGGTCTTCTCCGCTTTTTTCCTCATGTACTCGTGATCATTATATTGTTGCTTCACTTGTTCTTTTACATACTTACATAGACCTGGGATGTCAAGGTTTATGTGAAGGGTTAATTTGGCACGTTCTATAGGGTGTTCGTGAAAGGGCATGAAGTTATATTTCGCAGTCGGTGTATATGCGGATTGGGTAAAATCGCCCATAAACTTTAGACGAAAACTTAAGTAAGACCTGTTCTATTTATTTACAGACCAAGGATAATCTAATGAACGTTTTGTGATTAAAAGAAAAACGCCGAGACACGTCAAGAGATTCGTCAAGGGGGACAACTTTTTAACCAAAAACTATTTCACCCCTTTCCACCCTCTGGGTCTCACGTAATAGCTTGTTTGAAAGGTCTTTCGTAGTTCTTTATTTTGACGTTGGATTTATTAAAATCAGTGGATTCGTTTTCGAGACAATCAGAAAAACTTTTATTTATCTTAATTTGTTCCAATAGAAAATAAAAACATACGAAAATATAACTTTTCACTTCAATAAGCGTTCAAAATGTTGCCCGTTAGGGTTTGCCAAATCTACAACTCGTTTATAATTTAAAACGGAAACTAACAACATAAACAGCAAATCGGAAGATTAAACGTGGCAACAACCGAATAACAACCCGAATTTTTTCCGCACTCTTTTCATCCTGAGCGAACTGTATTTATTGTTATAGCTGTTTAGTTCTTTGTTGTGATAGTGAAAATTAATTTCTTGATTCAGATTTTACTTCCAAAATGGTTTACACACTAGCCGGAGGAGTGGAAATGATTGTAATATATGGTGCCCAAAACAATGTGCTCGACAAGCTGCCGTCCCGTTTAATGTCAGACATCTGGGATAGATAAATTTACTCAAACTGGATCTGTTGCAAATAAAAAACATGATCATCGGAGGGTTTTGGATGAAGCCACTCAAGTTGAAGTTTTGGGTCATTTTGGCATAAATGCTAATACTTCATTAGGCAAAATTGTACCTGCGACTGGTCTTTCATTAGGCTCTGTACACACAGTTGCTAAACTCCATAAATGTCATCCACTCAAAATGAAAATATTGCAAGAGTGATTTCTATAGGCGAGTTGAGTTTTGTAAACAAACGACTGCAGCGGTTAATGATAATACCATTCATGTAAAAAATATCTGCTTCACTGATAAATGCACATTTTTTGTAAATGGATTTGTTAATAAGCATAACTGCAGGTATTGGATCAATGAAAATCCTCATGTTTTTGTAGAAGCGCATACCCAAAGAGGAACTATGGAAAGGCCTGCTAGATCTCCTGATTTGAAATCTATTGTGTTTACTGCCCAACCTGAAAGTTTGGAAGAACTCCGTCAACGCATCATCCAAAGCACATTATTTGAAATGTCCGTCATTGTTTGGCCAATAATGGGCAACATTTTGAACACTTATTGAAACAAAAAGTGATATTTTGGTGTGACTTGTTTTATATCGAAACAAATTAAGATAAATAAAGGTTTTCCTAATTTCCCTGGAAACTAAATCACCGATTTGAAAAAATTAAACGTCAAAACAAATTAGATCGAAAAACCTTTTAAACAAGCTATTACTCGTTACCCCTTGGGATTAAAAATTTATAAGAGGATGACCCTGGGTAGCACAGGGTGAAAAGGGTGAAGTAGTTTTTGGTTAAAGAGTTGTCCCCCTTGATAAATCTTTTGACGTTTCTCGGCGTTTTAGGAGGTTTTCAAATGTATATTGCCATTCTAGGAACAGTAGTAAAGTATCTCCACTGTATCATGTCGATGGATATCCAAAAGTAAAGCTATTGTCTACTAACAGACCGAATATAGTAAATATATGCTCCTCACCACATTGAAATGGGAATTAATACTAGAGACTTCTGGTGATAATTGACACGCCCAGAACAAGGGAGCTGAGTATTCAGTTCCAAAATAGCAAGTGCTTGGCCATAAAGCTTTTTGTGCATTCACCAGTCACATGTATAGGTTAATCTCATCCCAGGTCCTTAAAGAGCTCCGTAATCTTTAGACTACGTCCTTTGTATAGGTAGTTTTTACACTTTACACTTTCACTGACATCCCACACTTTCTACAAAGGCTCAAGTCGTTGCTTTTGATATCGACCAGTTTTGGCAAGCTGCCCTCTTATACAAACTTCCATCATATGACCTCCCAGAGAAACTTTGCTGACGGATGGCTGACTTCCTCCCTGTCCACAAGATATCCGTCGTAATTGACGGGTTGTCATCTTGATCCTTCAATGTCAACGCGGGTGCGCCCCAGGGATTCGACATTGTACCTCTCACATATCAACAATCCCCTTTTCTGCACGGTCAATCCGGTCCACAGCTTTGCTGACGACAGCACTCAACATGCAGGAATCCACAAAAAACAAGAAAAACAACATTCTAAAGTAACGTAAATAACGTGTATTTCACGTATCTGCAAAGAAAACGTTTACTCAAATGCAAGTAAGGATAATTTCGGTTTAGTCCTTGCCAAATTAGCACTGGTCACGCCACGACAGTCCTGAGTTGTGTGCTTCTTTTATGATGCTTCTGAAAGGTAGCCCAAAAACCTATAGGATTTAAATTTCGTGTTTGCGATGCGCACGACACGGTAGCGATTCCATCAGTTGGTGTTTCGATATGTTAGCTGCTTGGAGTCTCGCATTGCCTACCTCCAACAAGTATGCGTCTTCAAGACGTCGAGTATGTACCTTTTGGATGCCTTAAAAAGGTGCTTTTTCTCTAATAGGGGAACTGAAAGGTACATCAAACATAAATGTCTCAAAATAGAGTTTCATGCTTACCTTAATATTACATCTGCTCAAGCATGTCACTTACCACCACCCACGGTATCAAGACCAGACGGAGAATTACCCAGTGAATGTTGTATATTTCATCAATTGTCATTATAAAGGAAAACAGAACGAACCTCGAAGCATGTATCCACTGCATATTGGTGATTAGTATTCAAGAGGAGATTCCGATTGTACAGTTAGCCGGTGGGCTATTTTGTGTCTTACGAAGAGGTATTCGTACGTCATGGCATATAATAGACGAAACCATACAATTGTTTGATGATAACAATAAAGCACCTAGTCTTTGATGAAGGTCGTTTACCTTCAATAAAAGGGACAGCTCAGTAAACTGAATTTTATTAACACACGCACGAGTATAAACATGCTTTCTCACTTGAATTTCTCAAAATTAGATACTTGAAACGTACTAATCTGAGCCCTATTGAATCGGAAATTCACGCACATTACGCACCTGTTCAGTACAAAACGGTGATGGGAGCTTTGATAAATTTTGAGAACGTGTGTGGATTCATTTTGATAATCCAACATATTGAAAGGTGATCAACATAATTTAATTGCTCAATGAATCCGATGGTGAACAATTTGCAGACATAAAAATGCGTTTTTTTTTTCATGAAAGTCTTAATATACCGCCTATCCATCTTTTCATCACGGCACCAGATGTCTGGCGAACTGTACGTCACTTAACATAACATTTGAAAATGTTTGATATGTCATGAGTTCTGAGTAGAAAATTTCCATCTATCTCGATATAATTTTTTTTGCAACCGCTGTACATGTTTAGATAAAAAAACAAAAATCAAACTTCAAGGTATGCTTGAACATTTGACAACTTCATGTTTTATGTGTGATCTGTTTCTGAGAGTTTATCAAATTAATTTCAAAGATTACACATATTTTTATGTTTTAGAGATTAACTGTTTTTACTTCTTCTCAACTCCAGCTACATACTTTGGTTCAAGTCAAATGTTAAAACCATTTGGCTATGCTTATCTAGCGAGTAAATTAAACCAGCAATCATAATATGTTTAATGAGTTTGCAGATATTTTGGCTGAAACAGTACTTTTATTTAGAGTTCATTTGTACTTTGGAGCATCCACAGGATACATTAGTGTTACTGTACCTAGCCCAGAAGCAAGTAATTTGAAATTTCAGACTTGAAGCAATCCTCGATTCATGGAAAATCATTAATAATTTAACCCTACTCCTGAATTACTCGATTGGCTTCTGATCCTCCTTACGGCATGTGCCACAGAAATCACCATGTATAATAGGAAGTATGTATGTAGTTGATAATAGTTATTTATTATACCAGGGAAAAAAATACTAGATTTTAGCTTGAGGTTGTATTGTCTCCCGTCGCGCATCGGAGGGAAACAAAAAAAACGAAAGATAAATTCTAGTATTTTTTCCGTATATAATAAACAATTTTTTCTGTGGCAGGAAAAACGACGATTTAATACTGAAAAATTATATTATTACAATATTTAAGTCAGGAAATTATCAATGTGAACTTTGAATTTTGAAATTAATAGGCTATGATGTACTTATACCGACAATTATATTTAAGGAAGCTTTCAAGGTAATCAAATGGCCCCCAAGATCGCCAGATTTATCACCTTCGGATTTCTTTATGTGGAGTCATTTAAAAAGCAAAATCTATGCTACTCAGCCAACATCATTAGAAGACCTGCGGCAAAGAACTGTGAATGAGTGCCTTCAAATTACTCCTCAAATATTCCAAAATGTGCGGCAACGTTTTGAGCAAAATCTTTATTATTGCATGGAGGGTCATGGTGGCCATTTTCAACATTTACTTACCTAACGGGTCAGTTCAGTCTTCATTTTTAAATTACTTTGCTGCCAAATGTATTGATCTCCACTAATGATGATGTATTAGTTTTATTTAAGCTTTAAATCAATAAATCTTCCAAACTACTGAACTGAAGTACATTAATTTGATATCATTATAAAGGGAATTGAAATACCTTTAAAATAAGGTATCACTCGACCCCCCTTTCCATTCAAGATTTTGGGGGTGGTGTCACCCCCGCTTAGGGGGCTGCACGTGCTAACGTGATTTTTTGCCAAACTTGTGTCCCCTTGGAAAACAAAATCGGCGGGTCTGAGCGTTTTTCTAAAAAAAAACTGAGCTGCCAGTAAATGCGTCTGTTTCGTTTTCGATGCGCCACCCTGTATATATATTCCTTACATTCGATACATTTGTTCCAGAATTTCAGGATCGCCAACGGTAGTGGCCAGTTCGCGACAGGTTTATCTTGTATCTTGGTTACTTTTATGTGGGTATTACCAATACCTATACTAAGTGACATATAAATCCGAACACCCAGTTTAAATGGTTTTATTTTAATAAAATTTTGTATAAGTACTTAATGAAGCATAATAAGTGAATGATAAAAAATTCAAAATGATTGCACTGCTTTAAAGCCCTTTGACCTTTAATAATGTGTGGATGCACCCTGATGTGCTACGCATTCTCCAACGCGCCTAGGCATGCTTCTGATCAGGTGGTCAATGTCCTCCTGTGGTATCTCATTCCAGGTAACCACCAACTCCTCTCGAAGTGCTTCTAAAGTCTGAAGAGGACGTTGCAAATTGAGCAATCTCCTACCCATCATATCCCACACGTGCTCAATTGGGGATAAGTCGGGAGATCTTGGTGGCCATGGTAACAATGTGACATCATTATGTTGAAAGAAGTCTATTGTGACTCTTGCAACATGTGGTCGAGCATTATCTTGTTGAAAAGTTGGATCTGCCAGGGTGTCAAGATAGGGTAAAAGATGGGGTTCTAGAACTTCGTGGATATATCGCTGCGCGTTCATGTTACCTCTGATGAAGATTAAACGTGACCTGGAACCATAAGCTATAGCACCCCAAACCATAACTCAAACAGTGTGATGAACATGTCCTTCAACAAAAAACTGTGGATTCCTCCGTTCACCACGTCGCCTTCTAACCCTGGCACGACCATTGTGCATGCCTAAACAAAATCGAGACTCGTCACTAAAGACAATACTGTTCCATTCCTCATCCCAGAGTGACCGTTGTCTGCACCACTCAAGGTGATTACGTCGGTGTTCTCGAGTTAAAGGGAGGACCCAGTGTGGCCGGTATGAAAACAAGATAAAACTTCTCATTCGTCGGTAAACACTTCGCATGCCAATAGGTCTTCCGTGTTCTGCAAACCATTCATTTGCAATGGACCTGGTAGTGGAGAAACGGAAAGAAAGTTCAGCTTCCCGAAGTCCCACTATACGGCCCCTATCAAACTCCCTAAGTTGACGAAATCATACAGGTCACCGTACTATAGGCATCGTAACCGATCGTAAAGGATGTCAAGAACCAAAATCCGCCAACGTTGATTCTTTACTGCGGCTGAAGTATTCATTTTTAGAGCTTTAGTGAATTAAAAAAAAGCAGTATAACAACCGGAATGTCACTAAAGACAATACTGTTCCATTCATGATCCCAGAGTGACCGTTGTCTGCACCACTCAAGGCGATTACGTCGGTGTTCTCGAGTTAAAGGGAGGACCCAGTGCGGCCGGTATGAAAACAAGCCAAAACTTCTCATTCGTCGGTAAACACTTCGCATGCCAATAGGTCTTCCGTGTTCTGCAAACCATTCATTTTGCAATGGACCTGGTAGTGGAGAAACGGTCCGTTAAGGCCAATAATCTTAGGCGACGATCTTCACGGTCTGTTGTTCTACGGCCGCGTCCAGTGCCCCTTGCTCTTTGCGTACGGCCTTCTCGAAGCCATGCCTGACAACACCTAACCACAGTGTCTACACTTCTTTGCACTCTAACTGCAATTGCCCGAAAAGGAAGTCCAGCTTCCCGAAGTCCCACTATACGGCCCCTATCAAACTCACTAAGTTGACGAAATCGCACAGGTCTCCGTACTCTAGGCATCGTAACCGATCGTAAAGGATGTCAAGAACCAAAATCCGCCAACGTTGATTATTTACTGCGGCTGAAATATTCATTTCTAGAGCGTTAGTGAATTAAAAAAAAAGCAGTATAAAAACCGGAATGTCCAACTGATCAGGCTGAAAATTTTTTCACTTGTTATTTACAGTAAGATAAATACATTCACCAACTTTTATTAAAATAAAACCATTTAAACTGGGTCTTCGGATTTATATGTCACTTAGTATACATATATTCTAATATGTATATTTGATTGAAAAAATGCCAGAGATGCGATAACTTGAAATTTACTTTCAGGGCTAAAAACACTCTATCATCTAGTCCATGCGCTGTTTCAAGTATTTTCTAAAACTGAATTTTCCCTTTATGAAATGTCTTCCTGTATGTGTGGAATATAATAGTAGAATCTGTAGTGATAGCGTAATTTCGAATGAAAATTTCTGAGTCAACATACCTCTATTTGTATTAGGAATTGAATATTTGCAGAAACGTATCTACTGTCTTAAATTCAACATGCCTGGTTTCACCATTTTTTGTTCTCAAATTGTGCTCCCTGTATATATATAATCAAAGTGAATTAGGCCAAGCAATTTCAGCTCAAATATGTGTAATTAGAGTAACAGCCATAATTGTCTGAGTATTTCATGGTTTCCTAACTGAATTAATAGTTATATTTATAATTGTTGTGAGTACCCACTTTCTCATGCATTTATGCGTACAGCATTGAAACTCCTTAACAATGAAGACGTTTGGATAGTGGGAGGACATAATTACTAATGGCGTAGTATGGGTCTTGTTCTGATGTGACACGCCTTGAACGTTTACAGCTGCTCTTGAATATCTAAAACGTTCATCTGCGTATTTATGAATGAATGGACACTTGAACGAGAACTAAAGCAGATATGTTTATACAACTGCGACAGGTGCAAACATGAGTTATTAATACATACATGTCAGGAAATTCCAAAACTGGGCAGCTAATTATCTGTAATAGTGAAGGAATTCATGTTTTGGATAACAAGCAAGTACAAAAAATTATTGACAAGCTTTACAGTGGAGAACTTATCACATTTTTAACTGTGTTATATTATACTGCTTATACCACTTTTGTCCAGTTTATCAAGGTGGGACTGTCCAGTTTTCAAAATTTCTAACATTAGTACCTGCTTTTGGCAATAATTCATAGCTGTATCTGGTCTTTTTAGTTCTGTTCGTACAGCAGCCACCAACATGTCAGTGACCGTGTCGAATATCCCGCCACATGAGTTCCATCCTTTCTGCATGGAAAGTAAAACATAAGAATGAAAAAGGCATAGTTTCCAAATCTAAGTACATAAAAAATTATGAACCTGAATAAATGACGGGATGAAAAATGAAATTTACGATTATGTTAATTATATGTATGGGGGTTAAATAATGTTGTTTTAACTTTTCATCGGAAGCTAGCTATAAAACGCAACATCGTAGGAAAAACCGCGTACTACAGATGAATTCTGGAGAGTCTTTAATCCATCGCTTCCATTTGATGAACTTGTTCTTAAAGCACTGTTTCTTACAGTAATCACTCTGTACAGTACAAATAATTATTTCTTCCATAAAGCTTATCAAACATCAAAAAGTATTTCCTACCAATTTCAATGCAAATATATCGAGCTCAGCAGTCATTAGAAATTTCTCAATTTGAATATTTTAACCGAGTGAGGTGCGGTGAAATCATGGCAGGTAGTACCAACAACTGATGCGTACACAAAAACAAATACGCTTTCCAATTGCAGTTGGATCGCTAGCAACTGTGAAGAAATTCTCTTCGACCATATAAAAATGTTTGATTGAGTAAAGTGTAGTGAGTACGTACTATGTGTGAGGTTGCATTTTTGTTTGGAATGTTGTTATTGCAACGTTATTCATATGACAGTGATGTTTCGTAATATTCAAGATTGCCGAAGATGTTACTGGTCTTTTGATAACATTAAAAGGATTCGGCAAACTATGCGATGATGACAAAAATTTGAAAGATATTTATGAATTAGATTTCCCACACATAGTTTTTGAAAACGTTTTTTGGAAGTTGCATCACACATACATCACGAAAAACCAAAGGTCTGTCTTTTGGCATTTCAGAAATTCCTGGTCGTGAAATTCCTTTGTATAGCAAAAATATAGGTAGAGGACTGCAGAAAGTTAGGGTGTACCTGAGTTGTTTGGCTTTAGCACATCTTATATGCCTCTAACAACTGTAATTCTATTGATCGAGGGTGCATCCACACATTGTTAAAGGCTTTAAAGCAGTGCAATCATTTTGAAATTTTTATCATTTACTTATTATGCTTCATTAAGTACTTATACAAAATTTTATTAAAATAAAACCACTTAAACTGGGTGTTCGGATTATGTCACTTAGTATATTTTAAACTTTCATCGAATTTTTTGTTTTATTTTAGTACTTGATTATTTTTTAAAAGCCAAAATTACAAAATTTGTAAAGTTGGAACAGATCGATATACAATTTCAATTTTGTTTTTAATATGAACGCAGTGGAACAACTTATTAATTTTCAATGTTTTATGTGTCAGAGTGCTTTATTATTGATTTTTTTTTTATATCGAAACAGCCGCGCAGGCAGAAGCCTAAATGCCGGAACACCGCGGCTGCTATGATGATCCCAAAGAAATTTTGTTAATACGATTTTTGAACTGCCTATGGTTAGTAGAACTGGGAAAAGCTTCCTCCCGTAGTTTGTTCCACAATCTAGACACCCTCGGGACAAAGGAGCGGTCGTATCGGCCAGTTCTGGATGTACGAAGTTTGACACGGTTAGGATGGGACGCCGAAGTCAGGCGGGTCTGTCTGGCAGGCACATCGCGCGGCGGCATCATGGAAGAGAGCTCTGAGGAGCAAAGCCCGTTGGTGTAGCGATAGAAAAGAGCTAGATCGCCGACGGCCCGCCGGTGCGGAAGAGTCCCGAGACTGTCTGTTAGAGAAGAGTCATCGATCAGTCGGACCGCCCTCCTCTGGACAGCATCGAGCATGGACAATGTAGTCGGGGCGGCAGCACCCCAAATGTGTGAGCAATACTCGAGGCTAGGCCTTATCTGGGCCTTGTATAGAGTGAGAACGTCATGCGGAGAAAAGTACTTCTTAGCCCTAAACAAATAGCCTAGCTTTTTCCCAGCAGCTGCAGCTATTGAAGAGATGTGTTCGTGCCAGATCAGGTCCTCGGTGATCTGGACTCCGACCAGCCGAAATGAATGGCTCTTTGGTAGAACTCGACCGTCCATCGAAACTGTATGAGCGCTAGGACGCCTTTTGTTCGTCAGAGTACAGTACTGTGTTTTGGAAGCATTGAACTGTACAAGATTGTTGCGTCCCCAAGCAGTGATAGCCTCCAGGTCTCTTGTCAGAGAAGAAGTCGTCGCTAGTCTTCTTTTTTCCAGCTCAGCGGCAGAGATCGGCTTGTCACTCTGAATTCCTGCGTGTAGAGTACTGTCATCAGCGAAGCTGTGGATTGGGTTGGTCGTGCAGGAAAGGAGGTCGTTGATATGTAAGAGAAACAGTGTTGGAGCCAAGACCGATCCCTGGGGAACACCCGCGTTGACGTTGTGGGATGAAGAGGAGAATCCGTCAATTACAACGGATATCTTGCGGCCAGAGATAAAGTCAGCCACCCATATGCAAAGCTTTTCTGGGAGGCCGTAGGATGGAAGTTTGCTCAAGAGGGCAGCGTGCCACAGCTGATCGAACGCTTTCGTGATGTCAAGAGCAACGACATGAGCCTCACCATGAGACTGGATGAGTTTACTCCACAGTTGCGTGACGTAAGCTAGGAGGTCCCCTGTGGATCGTTGGTGCCGGAAACCGTACTGCCTGTCGCTAATCAAGCTGTGACGTTCGAGGTAGTCCAGAAGCTCTCGATTTATGCACCTCTCCATCACTTTACTGATAACAGAAAGCAGAGCTATAGGGCTGTAGTTGTAAGGGTCGGTTTTAGATCCCTTTTTTGGGATGGGCTGTATATGAGCAAATTTCCAGTTTTCTGGGAAGGTGCCGGATTCATAAGATATCTGGAAGAGACGCGAAAGAACTGGAGCAAGCTCAGCTGCACATCTCTTCAGTACAATGGCAGGAATCAAGTCCGGACCAGAAGCTTTGTTGATGTCGAGCGACAAGAGCACTCGTCTTACGGTCTTATGCCTGAATGTTACCTCCCGCATAGTGTGGGGAACCCTTTGAATTGACGGCACTTGGGCGTTGGTGGGGACGTCCATGGTGGAGTTGGCAGCACTCCCGCCTTGGCCTTTGAGTCGAATACAATAGTTCCATCCTGACACGTAAGTGGTGGAAGGCTACTGTGTGAGAAGTTCTTTTCAATCTGCTTGGCCAGCGTCCAGAAAGACCGACTGCCATTGCGCTGCGACATTACCCTGTGCCTAACTTTTATATCATGCTGGGTTTTGGCATTGCGAACCGCTTCGTTATATTTGTTTCTGGACTCGACGTCGGCTTGTCTGTTCTCTACAGTGGGGTTTTGTAAGTAGGTTCTGTGGGCCTTGATCTTCTGCTGGCGAGCAGTGTCACACGATTTGTTGAACCAGCCGTTGGACCCTGGTTTAGGAACTTTCACTGTGTGAGGGATGTATTCCTCCATTCCGACGTGGATAATTTCGGTTATTGAAGAACAGACAGTCGACGCATCCGCGTCAGTGAAACAGACATCTCTCCAAGGAAAGCTAGAGAAGAAGTCTCTGAGCCCCTCCCAGTCGGCATGTCCGTAATGCCAAGTTTTGCGGCCTGTGCGAGTTTCTGCGGCCACAGCGGCTTCTGACCGAAACCTAACCTCCACAACACCGTGATCTGAGTTACCCAGGGGGGACAGGACGGCAGTGCTGTAAGGGGCAGGATGCGTGGTCAGAAAGAGATCCAGCAGGCTACTGGCGTGTGACGAGACGCGGGGGAAAAAAGTAGGGCTCGTCACCAGCTGGGTCAGCCCTTGAGTAAGAGCGAACGCTTCGACTGCACGACCTGCTGCATCGGTCTTATTTGAGCCCAACCAAAGCTCATTATGGGCATTGAAGTCACCGAGAAGAACTACCTCTGAAGCGGGGTGATTGATGTTCAGGAAGTCGATCTGGACGGCGAGGTATTCGAGTAGGTCATCCCAGTTATGGTTCGAGGGAGAGCGATAAAGGCAGCAAATAAATTTGGGTGATGTTTTGGAGTTGAGGCGAAGCCACAGAATGTCCTTCCGGTCTGATTCCAAAGAAAGATCCCTGGAGCAGGAAAGACTGCTGCGGACAAATGCCACAACTCCCCCGTTCTTTCTCAGATTGGAGTGCACCTCGTAGTTTGGGAAGTTGAGATGGTTAATCGGTGCAGCCTCTGATATTTTTGTCTCCGCCAAGAAAAGCACGGCGGGACGATTGGATTGCAGGTAGTGATGAACAGCATCAATGTTGCTGTTGATCCCGCAGATGTTCGAAAAACAAATTTTATCTTCGATGTTGTTCCCTCGAGCCCACCCTCCACCCGGACATTCCGAGAGTGGAGTGAGTTTACGTCCGGAGTTTTTAGTGCTCGAGGGATCCATCATCATTAATTTCTTTGTTTTGGTAGATAACCGGCTGCATAGCTTAGGTGTGGAAACATGCGGACATTTATAAGACACCCTGGGAAAAGCTAGCGGGTGGTACTGCCTCGGTCGACTGGTCCTTGTCTACCACCTTCTTTTTACGTATTAGTGATGTTAAATAGACCTAAAGTGGCCCGTTGGCGGACTTGTACCGCCACCCTGCAATCGGTTGATTTGAAGTAGACAGAAATAGATGAATTTTGTACAAAAATGCCAGAATCGCAGACTTTGGGATTTTAAAGGACAACCAAATCCTGAAATGTAGCTTAAAATACATAAATTTTCTCTTCAAAAATTCCATAAACGCGCTCAACTTGAAATTCGAGTAATTTTCTGGGCTTCAATTATTGTAAGAAGGAACATGTTTTTCAGATTAATAAAGTTCCATGTTACAGATAGTGCTACCAGATTTGCTTAAAATTGTGGACGTGTCATTAAAAAAGCGGTAGATTTAACTTTAACCGCATTTATTACCAAAATTACCCATTATTTATCAAAATTTAAAATATATTATTAGGATTAAGTTAATAGACCTTCACTTTACTACTACTAGTACCTTACTAGTAGATTTCGTGAGGATTCTAGAGTGTTTGCTAATTGAACATCAGTATTTAAGGGGCCGATTTTTAGGTCCATTTGAAGAAGAAAACTTCATATGAACGTATCACCTAACCGTCTAGATCTTTGATATACAGAGTGGTAAATTTTTCAATATAGAAAATAAAGAGATTGAAATCTGTATTCATTAATCGACAGATTTGATCTCTTCAATTTTCTTAGTTTTTTATACCTAAAAAGAATAAAAGTTATTTCTGTGTATGGTGATATTGTCATATTAACGATATTGTTACGGTCGTGCAGGTGAGCTGTTTTTATTTTTTTAAGCGGAAATTGTGCATTGGGATTAAAAAATACAGCACTCAAATTTTCATAGAAATGATTGGGGATTTCAAGAATGACTGTTATTTTAAGAGAAATTAATGCCGTCCCATCATTAACTGTCAAAATAGGAAGGTGACATTCCATAAGAATGCCACTACTAGAAATACATCAAACATAGTGCATAAAAGCTAAAGTTCATTAAAATATCTAAAGTGGGACTTAAAGACATTACTAATACTTAATTTATCTTTGATAACCTCACCGAATCTGAATAGCAAAAGTTAAGACATTCAGGACATACGTTCACACGAAGATTTCTTAACGTGGAACCAAATATCGCCTCCTCAAATATTGACGTTCATTTAAGAAAAAGCTCGTATATACTTATGATTAAAATACTTTCTAACGTTTAAAGCTTCTTCGTTCTATTATTTTCCATTTTGAAGCAACCGCGAAGCCAGATGTTAAAGTATCGATACTGCTATACGAACTTTCTGTTCACCTGAAATTAGTGTTAATTTCGTTTACGATTTTAAGAATATTATGGAGGCAAAACTCATAAGCACTATAACTAACTAGCGATTAATCTTTAACTATTTCGCCTTAATGTTCCACAGTCCCAAAGCATGTCCAAGAGAGGAGCACTGATCCTGAATGTACAATCAAAACAACTGCTATTGTCTGGCCAAGTGATACAACAGCTTTAAAAATAGCACACAACTTATACCTGATTCACCTTATGTAATACCACACGACGCGGTTTCGAATAAATAGTCGCTCCTCAACTATTTAATAATCGTCATTTTTAGCATCCATATAGATGGGTCATCATAGATAAAAATTGGGGAAACCTTTTCTTAGAACGAATTACAGTTTTAGTAGCTTCGAGTTCGACATCAATTCATCAATTTGTACCAAGGCGGTCCGTGGGTCCTTTGCCTTTACGTGAAAAGCCAGGAACTAGACAAAGACAGCAGAAGCAGTAACTCGTATCAAAAGCTCTATCACTATGCTTTTCGGAGGACTCTCTGATGTGTGAAATATGTCTAGTTGATGGGTAGAACTTCCGAGCTTGGGAGCGTATAAACATACTGAAATTAAAAAATGAGATGTATCGATCCATCATCTATAACCTCCCACTGGCCAATTTTTTATCCCTGAAAAAACAACTACAAAGCTCTTTCGTCCTTGGCATAGTAGTAGCCCAGTGTTTCTGGTACTTTTCAGGCTATAAACGGGTCAAGGATTAGCGACATACAGACGGACAGACCAACAGACAAACAGACAGGCGGACATGAGTGACATGGTTTTTCGTGATGTACATGTCACATAACATCCAAAAAACATAATATCAAATTTTTCGCGATTTCAATACTTCATCGCCAGTAGGCGTGAGAAATTAAAAGTATGAACAATAGAAATAATAGCCTTGAAAAATACCATCTTTTAATTATAATTATAAATTCATTTGGTCAAAATTTCTCTAGATAGGTTACTGAAAGTATGGTACAACTGATTATACAAATAACATATTTGTATTTCAGTGACTCAATTAGTATTTGTAAACGATCATAGGTATCACTCAGTACTCAGTCCCAACAAAACAATTTTAAAAAAGGTGGTGTCACCATTCAAGTACTCAACCTCCATTTGTACGTCGAAAAACTCAACAGAGGCAATGCGTTGCCAGGCAAACCGAAGCTTGCACATACAAATAAAAAAATAGCATTTTACATTCCTGTGCTACCGTAACTGGACTATGACATAAATAAAGTGTAAATTATCGGTTGATAGGTATAACAGTATTTAGAGTAGGTGGCATGAATAAGTGACGCGTTCACAGTTGTACAGCGATCGCGTTCATTTACTTCAAATGGAAAACGCGGTGGTACCAAGAATTGATACTATTTTACGCGTTACTATGTTTTATGTGAGATTTAAAAATAACTACAAATACTCATTGTTTTTACGAGGATAATAAGTCCTCATCTATTACATAGAGATATTTAGCATTAGTGTGGAGCTGAATTGAAAAAGTGGTGATATATATGTTGTTGGTGGTGGAGCTTAATAGCAATTGAAACAGCGAAAAAACCCAAAGGCTCAAGGGTGTGAAATCCTATATAGGCAAGTGGTTACTTGGCTGCTACAAGCTCCTCTCTATTCTCCATTGTCTGCCAATGCTTTTCTTAGGCACAGAGTAATGTGCTCTCTAAACTTAAGTTTAGAATCGACCATCAAGTACAAATCCTTCACGGAATCCCTAAATGATATTATATTGTCCCCTAGTTTGAGCTTAATATTATTTTCTAATACGTTTCTGTAGGAATCGCTACAAAACAATATAGCCGTCGATTTGCTAGGGTTCATCTTTAACAAGTGTCGTCAGAGTAAAGATGATATTGACAATAACTTAGCGACTCCATGAAATTAAAGGTATACAGGGTGTTTCAGTTTATTGTTGCATAACTTTAAGATTCGATAGAACTTTTAAAATTAATGCATAAAGTCTATATAAATATGGGTCGAAAAATGCGTGGCTTCCGAAATACAGGGTGATTGAATTTACTTTCTAAAATAGTTTTTTTTAAATATTTCGAACAATATTTGATGTATAACAGCGAAAATTGGTATACAAGGGTGTTTTGGTACGAGAAAACGAACCATGGGCATAGTTTTACTGTAGCCGCTAGAGGGCGCTCTCTACTGTACCTGTAGTGTATTAAAATGACCGAAAATTTTTTGTTAGTGCAATTTTTTGCTTTTAAAATAAAAAAACTGATTCTTCGCACTTTTCAACATAGAAAAGCTCTCCTGTGAGTTTTCGTTATAGTTAGCCGTTTTTGAGATATTTCGATTTCTAAGGTTCGATGCATTTTTATTTATTTATGGGAAAATAATATTTTTTTTAACATTTTTCGATTTGGGCATTACAAGTAATTAAGATGATCGTTTAGATTGTGTTTTTAAACACAGCAATAATTCCTAACTCCAAATAAACACAAAAAAACAAAATATTAATTTGTTTAATTTTTCAATATTATTTTTAACGAATTAAATTAATTATTTACAACTAAAATGCTATTGGATAGTTAGGACAAACATACAAAATCTAAAGTAGTTGCTCGAAATGTAAACCCAATTGTTCAATACACAATTCACATCTACGAATGATCGAACGTGGTATAGCATTATTCAAATAAGGCCTTATTTCATCACAGCATTCCTGATTATGTCTATCAGCATATCTCTTGTGGTTACGGGAGTCTGGTACACTTTTTCTTTTAGAAATCCCCACACAAAAAAAATCTAATGGATTTAGGTCAGGGGATCGTGGAGGCCAGGCGACTGGTCCTCCACGGCCGATCCATCTTTCTGGATAATTTTCGTCCAGCCAGTTTCTAACTATTCTCGAATAATGAGCTGGACAACCATCAAGCTGGAACCAGGCCAATCTTCTTAAATCTAACATAACATCATCCCACATATTTGCATGTTCAGCCTTTAAAAATTCCAAGAAGGTCGCAAGCATTTAACCTTGCAGGCAAAAGGTAGAGTCCAAATAGTCAATTTCAGGTTTCAACAGACAACAAAACTAACTGACAACTAATTGACGTTTAACCTTATTCTGCTTTCACTTTCAAAAATATTTGCAGGCTCAGCCTACTTCTAAAAATTATCGAGATACTGACATTTTAACGTTATTTTATCATAAATAATTAAAAATGCATCGATCCTTAAAAATCGAAATATCTCAAAAACGGCTAACTATAACGAAAATTCACAAAAAGCTTTTTTATGTTGAAAAGTGCGAAGAATCAGTTTTTTGATTCAAAAAGCAAAAAATTCTACTAAGAAAAAAATTTCGGTCATTTTAATACACTACAGGTACAGTAGAGAGCGCCCTCTAGCGGCTACAGTAAAACTATGCCCTTGTTTCGGTTTGTCGTACCAAAAAACCCTAGTATACCAATTTTCACTATTATACATCAAATATTGTTCGAAATATTTAGAAAAAATTATTTTAGAAAGTAAATTTAAACACCCTGTATTTCGGAAGCCACGCTTTTTAGACCCATGTTTATATAGACTTTATGCATTAATTTTAAAAGTTCTATCGAATCTTAAAGTTATACAACAATAAACTGAAACACCCTGTATATGCTATACAATAATGGACCCAAAATACTGCCCTGGGGCACCTCTGATGTAATTGTAACTGTATCTGATATGTTCCCGTCCAAAGTCACGCACTGCACCCTCTCAGATAAAAAAGAACTTGTTAATGCATAGACTGGCTGCTCTAATCCAAAATATTTCAGAATAGCCCTAGTATCTCATGATTAATCATGTCAAATGCTTTCGTGCAGTCCAATAACACTAAGACAGTAGCATTTCCCGCATCCTGTTCTCTGATGACATCATCCACACGATCTGTTAATGCTGAGGAACAACTGTACCCAGTTCTAAGCCCTGACTGTCTAGAGATGATATTGTTGGCAAGTTGTATAGCGATTGCATTTTCCAAAAGTTTAGAAAGGGTCGGTAAAAGCGAGATTGAACGTAGTTTTGCAACTATTTATAATATGGGTAATATAAGGAGCTATAAAAGGCAACATTATGAAATCAGGGTAACGTTCAGGCAGCGCCAAAAGCCTTCGTCTTGATACTGAGGATACTATTTAAAACAAAATCTTCGTCGATTAGGTTAGATGAGAAGGTTTTATTAAGCAAGGAGTTATTGTTATAGAAATGCAACAATTCTTGTTTTGGAGTATTATTTTGTGATATTTGGACCCAAAAAAATATAACCTCTCATTTTTTCATTCGTTGGCGATTTCAGTACTTCCTCTAAGTGGCGCGGGAAGTAAAAATAATCGATAGACAAATAATTTTTGACTAACATTACTGTTATGTGTATCTCACAAAATATTTGGAAAGAGGAATAAAATTAAAGAGGTGGAAATAGTTCTACGAATATGAGACATTTTTTCATAAAAATAACAACTTAAACTACCGGGAAAAACAGTGCATGGAATCATCCAGAAATAAAACCAGTAAGAATAATGATTCATCCGATTACCCAATCTCACGAAACTAGGCATTTGACTTGCTCCAAATCTCTTAAAATTGGTTCAACCAAATAACAAACATTACGCTAGTTCTCTGACGTGTTAATCTATAATAGTGCATTCGAATCGTGCCTGCCAGCATTATACAATCATAATTCCAATGGTATATCAGAAGGAATTCAGTCTTAGCGCTGGGTAAGACCAACACTCCTTTCACCTTCTGTATTAAGCCAGCCGTACACGCTAAGGAAAACCTGACGAGTTTGCCTTTGCTGGCACAGCTTGAGCTGACAGGGAGTAATGCACACACACGTATCGGTGAACCTGGTGCTCAACTGAAACCACCAATTCCGTGTGGTTCATTGAAAAAAGGAATCTACGGATATCCCATTTAAAGTGATGCAAGGCATAGTTATTGCAAAATTATGGGGATTTAAGCAGAAGTACTATCACAATTTGGCTAGTACACGAGATGTCGTACATACCATCGTAGCAGTCTCTAGTCATAGTAGTCAACGATCATTCATCCTGGTCAGAGCATATATACGTACACTTCGTAACAACCAAACCCAAGAAGCTTTTATACATACTGGAGAGGCCTTTCAAAGGATCTGCCGTCAACACAGCATAATTCTAGTTCTGCCCCTGTATGGGAAACTATGCTTGTGCGTGACAGAAATCTTCCTGAGGCAATACAGTGTCAGGCAGCTCAAATCCCATTTGGAGCTCGCAGACCCTACTGGAAATTGCAAAAGCATCCGTTTAGAACGACGTGGTTAATGCTAAGTCAGTGAATAGCTTCAAAGTGTATCATGATTGGTGGAAAAGTGAACAAACTTTATAGCTATGAACTTTTTGTTTTTATTTTATATATTTCCGCCAGTTGTCCGTAGAATACGTTTTTTTTTTGTACATGAGGTCATAGTATTGCACTCTGCTCATTTCTATTTTGTGATAAGAATAGTAATTAACTATGCATATGAATGTATACCTGAACTATTATCGGCAGTGACTCCCTTAATTCAAAAGCAAGATACACTAACGAGAAAAGCAATGTATTCTCTAGGAACTAGCTCGCGAACGAACTTCCAGACAAGATACAATATCAATGTGAAAGCGCCGCCTCCCAACATTTCAGCAAATAGCCGGAGTTGAGCAGCGCCGGGAACGGCTACCATTTGGATAGGTTACCGCTTCCGAACACCTCGTGTTGCTGATATACAGCAGACGCTCGATAACGTAAACACGGGATAATGAAAACTTGCGCTAATGTAAACACAAACTTCGTTCTATAGGATCAAACGGAACGCGCGATAACGTAAATAATGTGTACGCTCGATAACGTAAACAACTCTCGGCGCACGGAAACAGCGCGACGGCAAAATGCTGAAGCCTCGATGATTTATGTCAGGCGTCGGGGAGTCCCCGATTTATGATGTAGAGTGTAGGGGATTCACCTCTGCGATAAAATACGACAAACTCGGTCAGTCGTATGATCGTTTAGGATACGTTTATACGTACGTAAGTATTTCATTTCAGTGAAAATCATAGACGAAGTTGCACTAGGTGCGGGAGTGACACAGTTAGCAAAAAAATATGGAGTATCGAAAGCAACAACCTGTAAAATTAAGCGTATGAAACTCAAATTTTACAAAGAACGTGCAATACATTTGGAGGTCTGGGAAAAAGAAAAACTTTAAAAAATGCGAAGGCACCTAAAATGGAAAATTCCCTGTATAAGTGGTTTTTAAAACAACAGGAAAATCATGTCCCAGTTAGTGGCGAAGTACTTAAACAGAGAGCGAGACTGTTAAATGAAAAACTGAAAGAAACTGAAAATTTCGTAGCTAGTGATGGCTGGCTACCACGATTCAAAACAAGATATGGAATTCGCCTGCTGTCTATATCTGGTGAAAAATTATCAGCACAACCACAATTAGTGCAACGATTCAAAGAGAAACTGATGAAAACAATTACCGAGCTAGATTTAAGAATGGAACAAATTTACAACGCAGATGAAAGTGGCCTTTATTGGAAAATGTTACCAGAGAAAACCTATGCTGCATCATTTGAAAAATCTGCCCCGGGAAGAAAGCCGGAGAAACAACGAATAACGTTTCTAGCCTGCACTAATGCTAATGGTTCACACAAAATAAAGCCAGTGGTAATTGGGAAAGCAAAAAATCCGCGCTCATTTAAAAATGTTAATATCCCTGTTGATTATGACTGTTCAAAAACCGCTTAGATGACTGGCAGTATATTCCTGAAATGGTTCCACAGGTGCTTTGTCCCTCAGGTATGACAATCAATTATCATAAATGCTCTATTCATAATTTGAAGATGTGTTTTCAATTTGTAGGTAAAAGGTTTCCTAAAACAACAGAAGCTTCCAATAAAAGCGCTGTTACGTAATTTACGAAGAACTAAGATATCCGTGTATGAAACTTCTTTTCTTTCAGCCCAATCTAAAGCTTAGTTAAAAACTTGTATAGCTTGCGCGTCAGTCACTACACTTCTGACTTCAATGGGATCGTTCTCATCATCCTCACTGTCCATATCCTCCTCCTTATCAGAATCATTCGTCTGCTTATCTTCGTTCCATAAATTAATATCAGCAGGAGTACAAACAATGTTGGGATTCACTGTTTTCAATAAATCAACAACATCCAATGATACACTAATAACATTATCATTATTGGATCGTAAACGTTCTCTAATTACGCTTAAGGGGACATCGTCTTCTTCATCATCTTCATTATTGGTACAAAAGAGATTGTTCCAACATTTTTGAATAGTTTGCTGGTTAAGTTCATTCCAGGCCATATGTAAATCTAAAACAGATTCTCGTAATGTTACTTTTTTTACAGCCTCAGATAAGTTTTCAGGATTATTTGATAAGACCGACGAAAGTAGAAACTTCCTATAGTATAGTTTGGTGAGTCTTATTATATTCTGGTCCATCGGTTGAATTAACGGTGTTACGTTGGGCGGCATGTATATGACGAAAATTGACCCTGCTCCTCAGTTGTTGCTCGGGAGGATGACTTGGCGCAAATTTACGCAGACAAAAATTGTTAATTATTTTTCTTCTAATTAAAAAAATACTTATCGCTGTTAGAATATTTGTTTATTTTGTTATAAATAGTATGTATTAAACGTTTCTTTTAATAAATCAAATATTATATAAATCACGTTCGCTAATGTAAACATTTCGATAATGTGAACCACACTTGGATTAAATTAGTTTACATTATCGAGCGTCTGCTGTATTTGGTTTCTCATTGTTTTATTGATATGGAAGCTTTAAATTCGAATCCTCAACGTAAATTGTCCGTTAAATAGTAGCTACGAGATTTAGACGTTTTCTAACAATCTCGATAATGTGGGGTACACTTTTGTTTCGTTTCGAAATACCTCGTTTTGTTTTTTGTGTTTATTGTTTTCTTTGTTATAATGGATGTTTTAAATTTAAATACTAAATTGACACACACGTACTAGACGCAGCTATGTGATGTACACGTTTTCTAACAATCTCAAATAACATTTGTTTTCACCAGTTAATATTAATAAATACCTAGGCAACCCTAGGTGTGTAGATGTCCTCCTTTCTGGAGAACTATTTGTTGGTATCGCAGACAAAAACCAAACGGAAAATGAGCTGGAAAATAGTAGCTGATAAAGTTAAAAAACTCATGTTTTCAAATGAAAATTTGTAGTTTTTATTATTTTGATTTTAGTACTGTTTGAATTTCTCCATGAGCCTCAATTGGTGATCTTTTTTTAAAACAGTTAGCTAATTTTTATTTCTTCCAGCCTTTATATCTAACAGCATTTATCAACTTTTAATTCCAAGCAAGCAGTTGTACAACCTTCTGCTTACGGTTGAGTTTTGTCACCTCTGTTCTACTTCATTCTGGTTCGTTCAGTGACAATTATATCGACTAGATCATCGGGATCCTGTAATAACAGTCTTTTGTAGTAAATGAGTGAACGAACTTTTCAAGGAACTTAGTGCAATCACATATATCGTCCTATTGGACTACTCGTAGTTCCATCGCAGACTACACATCACTATTTAGTTAGTACTAATAAGGTTAAAATAAGTCACAAGGAAAAAAGCAGAAATGATTGGATGACCAAAGGACTAATAAAATCTGCAAACGAAAAAGAAAGACTGTATAAAATCATGAAATATTTACCCACGAAAGAAAATATAGATCATTATAATCAGTATAAAAACAAATTTATATAACTTTTGAGAAAAGCAAAAAAAAATTACTATATAAAACAATTGAATAATAATTCACATGACTCTAGACACCTATGGTCCACTGTCAATGATATATTCAATAAGTCATCCTATTCAAAAAACAATATTAATGAAATAAAAACAAAAACAGGACAGAAAACAAACAATATTCAGCAAATATGTGATGAGTTCATAGAATTTTTCACGAATATAGGAGAAAACTTAGCAAATAATATCAAACAAAATGCTGATATTCATCTGCATGAAACAAGACTGAATAATTCATTTGTATTAACTGAAGTAGACTATCAGGATGTTTTCAATGCCATTATGACTCTAAAAAATAAAAAAAGCCCTGGAGTTGACGAAATTAGAGCTGAACATCTAAAGATACTGGCCAAACAAATAACAGAACCACTTGCTTATATCATTAACAAATCCTTCCAATCTGGAGTATTTCCATCAGCTTTCAAGACAGCAATCATCATACCTATCTATAAATCTAATGATAATACGGACGTCACTAACTATCGACCTATTTCACTTATATCAAGTTTAGCTAAAGTTTTTGAGAAATTACTCCTTAATAAAATGATTAATTTTCTTAATAAATTCAAAATTCTAAATTCAAATCAATATGGTTTTATAGCGGGCAAATCTACAACAGATGGGGTATTAAGTATAGTAGATGAAATAACCCAAAATATAGAGGGAAAAGTACCATCGATATGCGTATTTGTGGACTTACAAAAAGCGTTTGACACAGTTAACCACAATATAGTTTTGGAAATCTTAGAAAGAATAGGTTTTCGTGGAAAGATGTATACTTTAATGGAAAAAGAAAAACTTTAAAAAATGCGAAGGCACCTAAAATGGAAAATTCCCTGTATAAGTGGTTTTTAAAACAACAGGAAAATCATGTCCCAGTTAGTGGCGAAGTACTTAAACAGAGAGCGAGACTGTTAAATGAAAAACTGAAAGAAACTGAAAATTTCGTAGCTAGTGATGGCTGGCTACCACGATTCAAAACAAGATATGGAATTCGACTGCTGTCTATATCTGGTGAAAAATTATCAGCACAACCACAATTAGTGCAACCATTCAAAGAGAAACTGATGAAAACAATTACCGAGCTAGATTTAAGAATGGAACAAATTTACAACGCAGATGAAAGTGGCCTTTATTGGAAAATGTTACCAGAGAAAACCTATGCTGCATCATTTGAAAAATCTGCCCCGGGAAGAAAGCCGGAGAAACAACGAATAACGTTTCTAGCCTGCACTAATGCTAATGGTTCACACAAAATAAAGCCAGTGGTAATTGGGAAAGCAAAAAATCCGCGCTCATTTAAAAATGTTAATATCCCTGTTGATTATGACTGTTCAAAAACCGCTTAGATGACTGGCAGTATATTCCTGAAATGGTTCCACAGGTGCTTTGTCCCTCAGGTATGACAATCAATTATCATAAATGCTCTATTCATAATTTGAAGATGTGTTTTCAATTTGTAGGTAAAAGGTTTCCTAAAACAACAGAAGCTTCCAATAAAAGCGCTGTTACGTAATTTACGAAGAACTAAGATATCCGTGTATGAAACTTCTTTTCTTTCAGCCCAATCTAAAGCTTAGTTAAAAACTTGTATAGCTTGCGCGTCAGTCACTACACTTCTGACTTCAATGGGATCGTTCTCATCATCCTCACTGTCCATATCCTCCTCCTTATCAGAATCATTCGTCTGCTTATCTTCGTTCCATAAATTAATATCAGCAGGAGTACAAACAATGTTGGGATTCACTGTTTTCAATAAATCAACAACATCCAATGATACACTAATAACATTATCATTATTGGATCGTAAACGTTCTCTAATTACGCTTAAGGGGACATCGTCTTCTTCATCATCTTCATTATTGGTACAAAAGAGATTGTTCCAACATTTTTGAATAGTTTGCTGGTTAAGTTCATTCCAGGCCATATGTAAATCTAAAACAGATTCTCGTAATGTTACTTTTTTTACAGCCTCAGATAAGTTTTCAGGATTATTTGATAAGACCGACGAAAGTAGAAACTTCCTATAGTATAGTTTGGTGAGTCTTATTATATTCTGGTCCATCGGTTGAATTAACGGTGTTACGTTGGGCGGCATGTATATGACGAAAATTGACCCTGCTCCTCAGTTGTTGCTCGGGAGGATGACTTGGCGCAAATTTACGCAGACAAAAATTGTTAATTATTTTTCTTCTAATTAAAAAAATACTTATCGCTGTTAGAATATTTGTTTATTTTGTTATAAATAGTATGTATTAAACGTTTCTTTTAATAAATCAAATATTATATAAATCACGTTCGCTAATGTAAACATTTCGATAATGTGAACCACACTTGGATTAAATTAGTTTACATTATCGAGCGTCTGCTGTATTTGGTTTCTCATTGTTTTATTGATATGGAAGCTTTAAATTCGAATCCTCAACGTAAATTGTCCGTTAAAAAGTAGCTACGAGATTTAGACGTTTTCTAACAATCTCGATAATGTGGGGTACACTTTTGTTTCGTTTCGAAATACCTCGTTTTGTTTTTTGTGTTTATTGTTTTCTTTGTTATAATGGATGTTTTAAATTTAAATACTAAATTGACACACACGTACTAGACGCAGCTATGTGATGTACACGTTTTCTAACAATCTCAAATAACATTTGTTTTCACCAGTTAATATTAATAAATACCTAGGCAACCCTAGGTGTGTAGATGTCCTCCTTTCTGGAGAACTATTTGTTGGTATCGCAGACAAAAACCAAACGGAAAATGAGCTGGAAAATAGTAGCTGATAAAGTTAAAAAACTCATGTTTTCAAATGAAAATTTGTAGTTTTTATTATTTTGATTTTAGTACTGTTTGAATTTCTCCATGAGCCTCAATTGGTGATCTTTTTTTAAAACAGTTAGCTAATTTTTATTTCTTCCAGCCTTTATATCTAACAGCATTTATCAACTTTTAATTCCAAGCAAGCAGTTGTACAACCTTCTGCTTACGGTTGAGTTTTGTCACCTCTGTTCTACTTCATTCTGGTTCGTTCAGTGACAATTATATCGACTAGATCATCGGGATCCTGTAATAACAGTCTTTTGTAGTAAATGAGTGAACGAACTTTTCAAGGAACTTAGTGCAATCACATATATCGTCCTATTGGACTACTCGTAGTTCCATCGCAGACTACACATCACTATTTAGTTAGTACTAATAAGGTTAAAATAAGTCACAAGGAAAAAAGCAGAAATGATTGGATGACCAAAGGACTAATAAAATCTGCAAACGAAAAAGAAAGACTGTATAAAATCATGAAATATTTACCCACGAAAGAAAATATAGATCATTATAATCAGTATAAAAACAAATTTATATAACTTTTGAGAAAAGCAAAAAAAAATTACTATATAAAACAATTGAATAATAATTCACATGACTCTAGACACCTATGGTCCACTGTCAATGATATATTCAATAAGTCATCCTATTCAAAAAACAATATTAATGAAATAAAAACAAAAACAGGACAGAAAACAAACAATATTCAGCAAATATGTGATGAGTTCATAGAATTTTTCACGAATATAGGAGAAAACTTAGCAAATAATATCAAACAAAATGCTGATATTCATCTGCATGAAACAAGACTGAATAATTCATTTGTATTAACTGAAGTAGACTATCAGGATGTTTTCAATGCCATTATGACTCTAAAAAATAAAAAAAGCCCTGGAGTTGACGAAATTAGAGCTGAACATCTAAAGATACTGGCCAAACAAATAACAGAACCACTTGCTTATATCATTAACAAATCCTTCCAATCTGGAGTATTTCCATCAGCTTTCAAGACAGCAATCATCATACCTATCTATAAATCTAATGATAATACGGACGTCACTAACTATCGACCTATTTCACTTATATCAAGTTTAGCTAAAGTTTTTGAGAAATTACTCCTTAATAAAATGATTAATTTTCTTAATAAATTCAAAATTCTAAATTCAAATCAATATGGTTTTATAGCGGGCAAATCTACAACAGATGGGGTATTAAGTATAGTAGATGAAATAACCCAAAATATAGAGGGAAAAGTACCATCGATATGCGTATTTGTGGACTTACAAAAAGCGTTTGACACAGTTAACCACAATATAGTTTTGGAAATCTTAGAAAGAATAGGTTTTCGTGGAAAGATGTATACTTTAATGGAAAAAGAAAAACTTTAAAAAATGCGAAGGCACCTAAAATGGAAAATTCCCTGTATAAGTGGTTTTTAAAACAACAGGAAAATCATGTCCCAGTTAGTGGCGAAGTACTTAAACAGAGAGCGAGACTGTTAAATGAAAAACTGAAAGAAACTGAAAATTTCGTAGCTAGTGATGGCTGGCTACCACGATTCAAAACAAGATATGGAATTCGACTGCTGTCTATATCTGGTGAAAAATTATCAGCACAACCACAATTAGTGCAACCATTCAAAGAGAAACTGATGAAAACAATTACCGAGCTAGATTTAAGAATGGAACAAATTTACAACGCAGATGAAAGTGGCCTTTATTGGAAAATGTTACCAGAGAAAACCTATGCTGCATCATTTGAAAAATCTGCCCCGGGAAGAAAGCCGGAGAAACAACGAATAACGTTTCTAGCCTGCACTAATGCTAATGGTTCACACAAAATAAAGCCAGTGGTAATTGGGAAAGCAAAAAATCCGCGCTCATTTAAAAATGTTAATATCCCTGTTGATTATGACTGTTCAAAAACCGCTTAGATGACTGGCAGTATATTCCTGAAATGGTTCCACAGGTGCTTTGTCCCTCAGGTATGACAATCAATTATCATAAATGCTCTATTCATAATTTGAAGATGTGTTTTCAATTTGTAGGTAAAAGGTTTCCTAAAACAACAGAAGCTTCCAATAAAAGCGCTGTTACGTAATTTACGAAGAACTAAGATATCCGTGTATGAAACTTCTTTTCTTTCAGCCCAATCTAAAGCTTAGTTAAAAACTTGTATAGCTTGCGCGTCAGTCACTACACTTCTGACTTCAATGGGATCGTTCTCATCATCCTCACTGTCCATATCCTCCTCCTTATCAGAATCATTCGTCTGCTTATCTTCGTTCCATAAATTAATATCAGCAGGAGTACAAACAATGTTGGGATTCACTGTTTTCAATAAATCAACAACATCCAATGATACACTAATAACATTATCATTATTGGATCGTAAACGTTCTCTAATTACGCTTAAGGGGACATCGTCTTCTTCATCATCTTCATTATTGGTACAAAAGAGATTGTTCCAACATTTTTGAATAGTTTGCTGGTTAAGTTCATTCCAGGCCATATGTAAATCTAAAACAGATTCTCGTAATGTTACTTTTTTTACAGCCTCAGATAAGTTTTCAGGATTATTTGATAAGACCGACGAAAGTAGAAACTTCCTATAGTATAGTTTGGTGAGTCTTATTATATTCTGGTCCATCGGTTGAATTAACGGTGTTACGTTGGGCGGCATGTATATGACGAAAATTGACCCTGCTCCTCAGTTGTTGCTCGGGAGGATGACTTGGCGCAAATTTACGCAGACAAAAATTGTTAATTATTTTTCTTCTAATTAAAAAAATACTTATCGCTGTTAGAATATTTGTTTATTTTGTTATAAATAGTATGTATTAAACGTTTCTTTTAATAAATCAAATATTATATAAATCACGTTCGCTAATGTAAACATTTCGATAATGTGAACCACACTTGGATTAAATTAGTTTACATTATCGAGCGTCTGCTGTATTTGGTTTCTCATTGTTTTATTGATATGGAAGCTTTAAATTCGAATCCTCAACGTAAATTGTCCGTTAAAAAGTAGCTACGAGATTTAGACGTTTTCTAACAATCTCGATAATGTGGGGTACACTTTTGTTTCGTTTCGAAATACCTCGTTTTGTTTTTTGTGTTTATTGTTTTCTTTGTTATAATGGATGTTTTAAATTTAAATACTAAATTGACACACACGTACTAGACGCAGCTATGTGATGTACACGTTTTCTAACAATCTCAAATAACATTTGTTTTCACCAGTTAATATTAATAAATACCTAGGCAACCCTAGGTGTGTAGATGTCCTCCTTTCTGGAGAACTATTTGTTGGTATCGCAGACAAAAACCAAACGGAAAATGAGCTGGAAAATAGTAGCTGATAAAGTTAAAAAACTCATGTTTTCAAATGAAAATTTGTAGTTTTTATTATTTTGATTTTAGTACTGTTTGAATTTCTCCATGAGCCTCAATTGGTGATCTTTTTTTAAAACAGTTAGCTAATTTTTATTTCTTCCAGCCTTTATATCTAACAGCATTTATCAACTTTTAATTCCAAGCAAGCAGTTGTACAACCTTCTGCTTACGGTTGAGTTTTGTCACCTCTGTTCTACTTCATTCTGGTTCGTTCAGTGACAATTATATCGACTAGATCATCGGGATCCTGTAATAACAGTCTTTTGTAGTAAATGAGTGAACGAACTTTTCAAGGAACTTAGTGCAATCACATATATCGTCCTATTGGACTACTCGTAGTTCCATCGCAGATTACACATCACTATTTAGTTAGTACTAATAAGGTTAAAATAAGTCACAAGGAAAAAAGCAGAAATGATTGGATGACCAAAGGACTAATAAAATCTGCAAACGAAAAAGAAAGACTGTATAAAATCATGAAATATTTACCCACGAAAGAAAATATAGATCATTATAATCAGTATAAAAACAAATTTATATAACTTTTGAGAAAAGCAAAAAAAAATTACTATATAAAACAATTGAATAATAATTCACATGACTCTAGACACCTATGGTCCACTGTCAATGATATATTCAATAAGTCATCCTATTCAAAAAACAATATTAATGAAATAAAAACAAAAACAGGACAGAAAACAAACAATATTCAGCAAATATGTGATGAGTTCATAGAATTTTTCACGAATATAGGAGAAAACTTAGCAAATAATATCAAACAAAATGCTGATATTCATCTGCATGAAACAAGACTGAATAATTCATTTGTATTAACTGAAGTAGACTATCAGGATGTTTTCAATGCCATTATGACTCTAAAAAATAAAAAAAGCCCTGGAGTTGACGAAATTAGAGCTGAACATCTAAAGATACTGGCCAAACAAATAACAGAACCACTTGCTTATATCATTAACAAATCCTTCCAATCTGGAGTATTTCCATCAGCTTTCAAGACAGCAATCATCATACCTATCTATAAATCTAATGATAATACGGACGTCACTAACTATCGACCTATTTCACTTATATCAAGTTTAGCTAAAGTTTTTGAGAAATTACTCCTTAATAAAATGATTAATTTTCTTAATAAATTCAAAATTCTAAATTCAAATCAATATGGTTTTATAGCGGGCAAATCTACAACAGATGGGGTATTAAGTATAGTAGATGAAATAACCCAAAATATAGAGGGAAAAGTACCATCGATATGCGTATTTGTGGACTTACAAAAAGCGTTTGACACAGTTAACCACAATATAGTTTTGGAAATCTTAGAAAGAATAGGTTTTCGTGGAAAGATGTATACTTTAATGGAAAATTTTTTATCAAATAGACCGCAATCAGTAAAATTATTAAGCTCATATAGTAAAGAAATGTTTGTTAAATGTGGTGTTCCACAAGGTACAATTTTGGGTCCTCTGTTATTTAATATTTATTTAAACGATATATTCAAAATTAACAGTACTGGTAAAATAGTCAGTTTTGCAGACGATACTGCTATACTCTATAAAGGTAAGGATTGGAACGACTTAAAAGATATTATCCAAAATGACTTTTGCAAAATTATTCAGTGGTTTAATAACCGAAAATTAACAATTAACTTTACTAAAACTCATTTCTTACCATTTTCATCACTATCTAATCATCTACCAAAATATAACCACCTTCGGTTTAAGGTAAATGATAAAAATATAAAAATCAATAGAGTTAATGATACAAAATATTTATTAATTTATCTAGATCCCCACTTGAGATGGGATGTACATATTTCTCACATACTAAAGAAAATTAGATTCATAGCATATAAAATAAAATTTCTAACCGGTATATTAACTGAATATTATCTACGAATAATATATCAAGCTTTAGTCGAGTCACACATAACATATGGTATAGTAGTGTGGGGTGCTGCATGCACGACATACTTTAACGATTTAGATGTACTTCAAAGAAGAATTTTAAAATCAATCTTAGGCAAATCAAAATTATACCCAACTAATGACTTATATAATGATGCACAAGTATACGATACTAAACAACTTTACTTCTTACATACCATCACTCATTATCACAAAACTATTAGTGAACACGACATAATTAAACATAATCATAAAACCAGATATAAATTACGCGCAAAAAATGTTCCTAAACCAAACAAATCCCTAATGAAACGATGTCACCTGTATATAGCTCCAAAATTGTATGAACGTTTACCAAATAATTTAAAACAATTACGCAATACATTAGGCTTCAAAAAAAATTAAAAAAATTTATTAACACGATTGGGAAAAATCAAATTAATAAAATAATCTCAAATATTACACAATAAATGCTCTACCATTCTTACCAATAATTTCTTTTTTCTCTCTATTTTATTATATTTTGCAATTCAACATACATATGATCCATGCACAGGCGTTGTCCTCCTATGGATATATTATATTTATTTACTCGTTTCATGTTCCCTGTATTTTAGAGTAAATAAATATTATTATTATTATTATTATTATTATTATTATTATTTAGATGAGGTTTCCAGCTACAAAATCTGAAATTGCTCGTCAGCAAGCAAGCAGGAGACTATTTATGTCTTAAAGTCTATTGAATGCATCCACTCAAAAAACAGTAGCATACTTAGATGAGCGTTGAATTACAGACGTTTTAATAGCGTGGCTTGTAGGATGATTTAATCGAAGAAAATCAACTCAGATAAAGCTCTTCAGTACCCACTGTCATTTCAAAAAGTTTCATCTAAATCACTCAAGAAAATTCTGGGAAATTAAAAAAAATACGTATAAAAAATAAACTTGGACACTTTGCGTCTCAGAAACGAAGCTGCAAAGTAGCTTCTGTATTATAAACCAATTCAGATATTCAACTGTATACGTAAAAACTGTTAAAAACATTAAGGGCCAATTTCACCGACATGAATATTTAACGGTCCCTTGGACCAATATGAAAAGGCCTTATTGAAATGCAATTTGCCAGAAGCTGTCAAGGCTCTCTGAATATCAGTGATTTCTATTGAAACGTTGAATAAAGTCGTGAAAAAACGGTTGCCTTATAAATAAGGGTACATTATAGATGTAGTATTATGTCTTGTGCTTTAGAATTAGGGTACGTTCGATATAATTTCAAATTTTTATCATTTCAGAAAAGGCGGTCAGTTATTCAAGCGGGACCAATGCGAATGCGGCAAATAATAGGTCGATTTTCTAGCTATTACATTTGGTAGGATGTTTTCACTGTTTTTGACGACTGTTCATGCATGGCAATCTAGTTTTGTCTGTATATCACGTACGTACGTACGGTCACGCGTGTAGAGGTAATCGCGTAGACGAGAATCCCTCAACAAGCACTAGAGACGTGGCTAGAGAAGTGCAAGTATCAAAAACTAAAGTGTGGCAAACTCTGCGTGAAGAGGGGCTGTATCCGTTTCACGTCCAACGTGTACAAGCCCTTCAAACTGACGATTTTACAGCAAGAGTGCGGTTTTGTTACATCAAAAACAATTTTAGCCGATTTATGTTCTAGAAATGTACACGAAATGTAAACAAACAGCACATTCTGTATTTATGTGTCCTAAAACATCGATATTTGTAAAAGTATCCGCATCCACCTATTATTCATCGTCTAGATATTATAAGACAGAATCAAAAATAGCTTTTTATGAAAATATATCTCCAAACACTGTTATATTTTCTTATTATTTATATTATTATAACATGACTGGGATATCAATTGCTTTTAATGTGATCTGCAGTGTTGCCGAACCGGAAAAAAACGGAATCGATAAATAGGCACGCACACAACATGCTTTTTGAGGGCATAGTTCCCTATTACAACTTCTACAATGTGCATGCTGGTCGCTCTTTCAAAGTACTTTGCAAACCATTCTGGAACCTCTCATTCTAATTAAATATTTATTTTGGAAACAGACAGGTCTCGGTTTCTTGATTGCTTGTTCGGAGATGAGGTAATGACGGCTTCCCAAGGTTTCAGGGTATAAGCTACACACTCAGTCATTAGCGTGTATGGCTCGCCTTATAGCGGGAGATTCGAACGGTGGATAAAGCGGGTAACCTTCTGCTACAGTAAAATGTCGCCTGAAGGCTGCCTGCTAACCGTATCGTACCGTTCCGTGCCATACTATAACACCTTTGAAAAATTAGACGGAGTTATAATAACGTAACCAGATCGTTCAGAATGCGATATATTTACATTTGTGTTTGGCAACTATTCTAATTACGTTTGTATTGTTTTCGTTTCCGGAGGAAGTTAATTATGATTATGAAGCAGGTCTTTTGTTCAAAGAAACTTTGTCAGCCCTGAAACCTTTTTGAGGATATATTATGTTTCTTAACGCCCGGTAGTGTCGCCAGATAGATAGTTGTCGGTGGAATATACAGGGTGGCCTCAAGGTTGGAACCTTTCTTTATAGAGCGTACAGCTCAGGCAATAATAAGCGTGTCAGCATGTTTTTTAATAACACATACCCCAAAACTTTAAGGTAACCGGGATATTAGGTTCAAAATTCAACAAATTAGCCAGTGCAAACCTGCCACCGCTAGAGCAATAACGTGTTTATTGATTTCATCTGAGCATTTTCAAGGTCATATTGATATTTCGCGAGTTTCTTTGCATCAGAGATGCATATGTCCGCAAAGTTGGGGTTTTCCTTTACACGACGTGTAGATCTTGAAAATATAAGCAATTTTTCTTAGTACCATATACACCAATGTCTTAAGGGAACCGAGATAAAGGGCTCTGCAACATCAAAAATATCTGAATACCGTCCTGTAGCCGCGACATCACAGAGTGGTACAAGGTCACTGGCTCAACCCGACGACAGAACTGGGTCGGGGTCAGTGTGTCAGGTCAGTATGCAACCTTCTACCGACGGTTACGGTCACAAGTGTAGAGGTAATCGCGTAGACGAGAATTCCTCAACAAGCACTAGAGACGTGGCTAGAGAAGTGCAAGTATCAAAAACTAAAGTGTGGCAAACGCTGCATGAAGAGGGGCTGTATCCGTTTCACGTCCAACGTGTACAAGCCCTTCAAACTGATGATTTTCCAGCAAGAGTGCGGTTTTGTGAGTGGTTGTTGCATCAACATGACAATAATCCGGACTTTTTGAAGTGCATATTGGTGACAGACGAATCTACGTTCACGCGTAATGGGGTGAATAACTTTCGCAACACTCATGTTTGGTCAGTAGAAAATCCGCACGCTGTCCGTCGGGCACATTCTCAACAAACACTTTCGGTGAATGTTTGGGCTGGCATGGTGAACGGTATGCTCATTGGACCATTTATTCTCCCAAATCGATTGGACGGGATGCAATACCTAGACTTTTTACGCAACATTTTGCCTTCCTTGTTAGAAGATGTGCCATTAAGTGTAAGACAATCAACGTGGTTTCTGCGTCTGCTCGGTAGCGCATCAGCTGATTTCATTTTCTGTTGGAGCGGTATGATTTCGGGCAGAGACGTACTTAGCCCTTCTCGTCAACTGGAGAGTGAGTACTTTTTCCTTTATTTTTTTTTTACCTGGTCGCCCTCGTTTCACTACACATTACCTTTGTTATTTCATGGGTAGTTGCTTCTGAAAAGGAAAACCCCAACTTTGCGGACACCCTGTATATCGTGCAAAAGCCGTAGGTGAAGACCTAGCCAGCCCCAAATTCTCAAATTTAGGAGTAGGTAAAGAAACGTATGTCAGGGCAGTATTTGATATTCCTTACCAAATGATTAGTGAGTATTTTTCTTCAATTTCTTTTTCAAGTTTCCGGTGACGTTTTGCCACAAATTAGTTTTGTACTGCAAATATAGTTAACTCTGAAAACAAAAGTCTCACCTTTCAGGACACCCTGCACTGTAAATAATTAAAAAAAAATATTACTGTCATAAACTCATACAAGATTGAAGAAGATAAAATTTTATTTACCGCAGAATATTTTTACGCAGTCGCCTTTCTGAAAGGACACATCAGAATCTTTATAACCTTCGACTGATTTTTTCAATAAAAGCACATACGTAGACGGACATTATAGGTATAGGTATATTTGTCCAACAAAAATATTTAGAAGTGATTTAATTAATTTGATGTATTAGATTTTTTGGGGCGTGCTGAGGACCCTTAATGCGTAACGCCAAAATGAGAAAACTTATTTTAATTACTATTGATAACACGAAAGTAAGGACCTTTGGGTTTGCCTTTTAATGTTGAGTTAAGTAGGAAACTTTGTTAGCAAACCTTAGATTAGGATTCAGCACCCAAAAAAGTAACTGTAACAAACTAAATCAAAAATATCTCACACCTGTCCAGGTAAAGGCCCGACGCTGAGTTACATGCCTACTGGCCGATAAAGAGATCCTCAAAAAACCTCAACATTTTCAACAAGCATCTTTCCTTTTGGACAGGGGAAAGTTTTTATAGGCACTCGCGGGAAGCCCGACAGATCCCTTCTGTCAGCCTTTCCTGCGCGACGTGTGACATTTTCGAAAATAAGGGATACCCACTAAAACCCTTCAGTCGTTCGCCATGCATCACGGAGGTGCATGGTATCATCTATCATCTTGGTGGCAAGCTTTTGTGCTAAAATTCATACCATACTTTTCTCATCTAAAACCCGTACGCCACTTAAAATGTTTTTTTTTTTTTTATATCGAAACAGCCGCGCAGGCAGAAGCCTAAATGACGGAACACCGCGGCTGCTATGATGATCCCAAAGAAATTTTGTTAATACGATTTTTGAACTGCCTAAGGTTAGTAGAACTGGGAAAAGCTTCCTCCCGTAGTTTGTTCCACAATCTAGACACCTTCGGGACAAAGGAGCGGTCGTATCGGCCAGTTCTGGATGTACGAAGTTTGACACGGTTAGGATGGGACGCCGAAGTCAGGCGGGTCTGTCTGGCAGGCACATCGCGCGGCGGCATCATGGAAGAGAGCTCTGAGGAGCAAAGCCCGTTGGTGTAGCGATAGAAAAGAGCTAGATCGCCGACGGCCCGCCGGTGCGAAAGAGTCCCGAGACTGTCTGTTAGAGAAGAGTCATCGATCAGTCGGACCGCCCTCCTCTGGACAGCATCGAGCATGGACAATGTAGTCGGGGCGGCAGCACCCCAAATGTGTGAGCAATACTCGAGGCTAGGCCTTATCTGGGCCTTGTATAGAGTGAGAAGGTCATGCGGAGAAAAGTACTTCTTAGCCCTAAACAAATAGCCTAGCTTTTTCCCAGCAGCTGCAGCTATTGAAGAGATGTGTTCGTGCCAGATCAGGTCCTCGGTGATCTGGACTCCGACCAGCCGAAATGAATGGCTCTTTGGTAGAACTCGACCGTCCATCGAAACTGTATGAGCGCTAGGACGCTTTTTGTTCGTCAAAGTACAGTACTGTGTTTTGGAAGCATTGAACTGTACAAGATTGTTGCGTCCCCAAGCAGTGATAGCCTCCAGGTCTCTTGTCAGAGAAGAAGTCGTCGCTAGTCTTCTTTTTTCCAGCTCAGCGGCAGAGATCGGCTTGTCACTCTGAATTCCTGCATGTAGAGTGCTGTCATCAGCGAAGCTGTGGATTGGGTTGATCGTGCAGGAAAGGAGGTCGTTGATATGTAAGAGAAACAGTGTTGGAGCCAAGACCGATCCCTGGGGAACACCCGCGTTGACGTTGTGGGATGAAGAGGAGAATCCGTCAATCACGACGGATATCTTGCGGCCAGAGATAAAGTCAGCCACCCATCTGCAAAGCTTTTCTGGGAGGCCGTAGGATGGAAGTTTGCTCAAGAGGGCAGCGTGCCATAGCTGATCGAACGCTTTCGTGATGTCAAGAGCAACGACATGAGCCTCACCATGAGACTGGATGAGTTTACTCCACAGTTGCGTGACGTAAGCTAGGAGGTCCCCTGTGGATCGTTGGTGCCGGAAACCGTACTGCCTGTCGATAATCAAGCTGTGACGTTCGAGGTAGTCCAGAAGCTCGCGATTTATGCACCTCTCCATATAGTTACAACAAAGACATTAAGTATATCGATTCTTTACGACATTATGAAGGTTTGTCTATAAAATGTCACCTTTGAACTCGCAGACATGCACCTCATGCTCACTTGCAGTAGACGGGGAATGAACTAGCGGTACACTAGGGGCTAGCTAGTGCACACGTTGGCATTTTCCGATTTTTTTGTCACTATATAGTTTTTTACGTAATAACCGGGCTGTTTTCTTTATGCATCCGTACACATGTAAGTATATGAATACCCAGCAGAAAGGAAAACCTTTTCAGGTTGATTCTCTGAGGTATTCTCCGTATCACAACAATACGTGCACGTCACTGTTGAACCGGTTTTGTTGAAATTTTTTACAATAACAAATTTACCTATGGTTGAGGTTAAAAAAAACGGTTAGAAGATCGGATACGATGTCTTCCATTTTTTCTTTTTTAAAGTGCAAGGCACTGTAAGTTTCGCAAGAAAAAGAAACATGATATAAATAAAAGGAAAAATTCATGTTCTACACCCTATTTGGCTTTTTCATTAATATTTCAATGGTTTAATTCTAGCAACTGATGTTATACAACAACGTGAGTCCTGCTTTAAAAGCAAACAGCATTTAGTATGCAAATGCACTAAATTTGACCCCAGACCAAATCGAACATTTTTATCTTATACGTTGACATCTTCAGTTGCGTATGCAACCCCTTATTTTATAATGCATACATGGTACATCACATAATGAAAGGTCTGGACCTGCGTACTGCTTTTTTGAGGATCTTAATTAACTTGCTTCTAAGTTGATGTGTGGGGTCAAATTTAGTCGTATGGCATATAAAATGCCATTTCCCTTTTTAACGAGAGCTCATGTTTGTACAGTATCAGTTGGTAGGATTAAATCTTGAAAAATATTGCCAAAAAAAGTAAATAGTTCCACCTTTTATTGATCTTTTGCTCTTTTTTCTGCGAAATAAGAATAACTGCATAGTTAACTTACAGGGCGTTGCACACAATAAAATACAAGGAAATAAAGAAAACTGAATCCGATCCTGTGATTTTGTATTTCCAAAACATCATTACATAAAATTTTGTGAATTTTTGATGAAAACAAGTTGATAATCCGTGAAATTTTGAGTTTTGCGTCACATAAACTACTGAAAATAAGATATTTAAATAAATAAATCTGTTTAAGTAAAAAACTAATTTACTCTTCTAATTGATTAGCCCCACTATTCAGCTCAACAGGTGTTGATTTTGATCAAAAACAAAAAAGTGGGAATGATCAAGTCTGACACGGAATCTATCAGCCGTCCGTCTTGTTTCACTTTACTTCTAGGTCACTTCGTTATCGTACAAAATTTCAACAAAATCGGTTCAGTAGTGCCTGAGATATATGATATTAAAGATTTGGCATGATTATGGTCTCGGCCATACTACCTACCATTTCGCTGTATCCACTTAAGAAATGAAAACACTGTATTAATGTGTCTGCCATGTCAACGTAAAAAGCTTTTAAGTATAATACACGTAACATGGCTTTAAAACTAAAACCGTCAATCTTGACACCTACGTGTTTTCCATTGGAATAGAATCTAGTCTAGAAACACGTCGGGTTGGTAACCTTTGCATGAAGTTGTGCACATCCGTGTATGGTCCAACACGTATACAACGGACCTTCACAGATCTAAACGTAGGCGCTTATGTTTCATAACTGTTCACGTCTGAATTTTAATGCTAAATAATATAAAGTCGGAACGGAGCGGAGATGGCAATCTTTTGTTGGTACAGAATAAATTTAGTGTTTGTAAATAGCGTACGTACTAGCGTATCCACTTTTGCGGTACCTTTTACCTAATAGAACTAGTGAATTTGCATACGTGGGCCTTGTACCCAGTGAAAAGGTCACGTGGAGAAAATTACTTCTTAGCTCCAAGCAAATAGCCTACCCTTTTCGCGAGCAGCTGCCGATATTGAAAAGATGTGTTCGTAATCTGAACTCCGACCAGCCGAAATGAGCGCCATGACGCGTGTTTTGGAAGCATACGGATGCAAAATTTACGCCATCTGTCATATTTACTTTTGTTATTGAACTGGAACAAATTCAATCAGCAAAAAACAGGAAGCAACTCAGCCACTTACTTGTACAATAATTTGTTTGTCTTGTTGACCGCACAGCCAGTAGAGCGACGTACATGGGGAGAAAACCGCAGGATTATTTTTAAGACTTTTTTGCAGCGACTACGTAATATCTGGCAGAGAAAAGTGCTGTAGAAAGTTAATGTTTCGAATTGTTGCTATTAGGAAAGAATCACAGCGAAGTATATAATCAAAGTGTAATTGTGCGTGTCGCTTTCTAGACATCATGTAGGTTTGTGTGATATTAATGCAATTATCCCATTCAGACGCTGACCATGGTATAAAATAGCTATTTATTTGGAATGTTGGGTGGAATCGAGATATTTAACCTTATAATGATGGTGATTACCGGTAGCCGGAACAAAGTAGTTCAATGTTGTGATACTGAAAAGTACGAGTTCATTAACTTAAAACACATTTCAGAGCGCAAGGAGCATCTAACGTTTAATGGTTGTAATTCATAAATACAATCCTCAATAAGGTGTCGTTGCTCCAATTTTTGATCTGCTTCTATTGTTTCTGTTTGTTAATTAAAGCATATGAGTTATGGTATCCTGATGCCATTACCATACTCGAGAGACACGATGTGAAGATCCTTGCATATTTACCCGACACTACTGATTCCTGGAAAATTCGTAACTCTAATCCTAGAATATAAAAGGGGTCTTTGACTATTCTCTGTACTCATTTCCTTGGTTGTTCTTCTGTTATCAACTGTTGCTGATGCCTCAATAAAAGCTACTCTACAAAAGTTGCTGAAGTATTTCTCTAACATCCATTTGGTGATTATAAGAGAAATAGGAACGAGAGTGATAATTCCTTAGTGCAATCAATCACCCACGATCCACACGTATTTAATTGGCGCTGCGAAAAGAATCAACAGCCTTCATCAAGGAGTGTGACTTGGTCAGAAATCAAGAAGATTCACTGAGAAGCCAGCTGAACTTAGAAGGTAAGAGTTTTCAAACTTTTGCAATTGGGTATCGCTACTGAAACCTGTGAACGAAGCCGGTAAGACCTCTCAAGTTCCTGTTCCAAGTTTATCCTAGTGGCCGGTAACGCCACACCAGTTCCAGTACCTTTTTGGAGAAAACTTTTGCATCCAGAACAACCAGAAAACAGAACGAATGGGTCCCTTGGCGACATCGATGCTGATCACGTCGTTGTAAGCAGATTTAAAAAGTTTATTAAGAAGTAAGAAGATTTTTATTGAAGAAATTGAAGAGAAACAAATATAAGATCTTGCTATTAATTGATATTGTACAAAGAAGAGATACCATTTGGAGAACAAGACGACTTATTTGATTTTTGCTTGTTAGTATTTAAGATTGTATTTTTATGCCTCTTGTTAGACGATTTCCTAGAGAGAGTTCATACTCGCCATACTCCACGTTCAAGTTGTAGTTCTACTGATTCTTCTCTTGACCAAAATATTTCAAATTCTCAAACCACAATGGCACAACCAAATGGTAATGAACGTTACAGAATGCTTGAACTACGATTCAGGAGTCTTAAAGACTCTCTGCCAAAATTTTCTCCTAACCAAAATAATTTGTCTACCTTTATCCGAGAAAGTGAGTTGTTCATTTCAAAATTCCAACACACAGAATTCGAAGAGCCTGCTGTCGAATTGGTCGTGTTAAATATTCGAGATCAAGCTCTCGAAATGGTCAGAAATCACGGTGCCACCTCATGGGTCGAAGCTCGTGATGTTCTTATTCGAAATTATAAAAATACTAAACATGAAACAGTCCTGTCAAATGAAATGACTATGTTAAAGCCAACTTGCAACTGATCCAGCAAATCCGTTTAGGAAATGCTAAGTTAATTAATCATTATCATAAGGTCTAATTTACTATTAATCTTACTTACATTCGCCACACCATGGAACTCTTTCAAAATCTAATTCAAATTTATCAAATGATTCCCACACCTTTAGACAATCAAATTGGAAATCTGTATAACGATACCATGTCCAAATTTGAAACTCTCACTCGACACAGAGTAAGAAGAGGTTGAATTAATAGATTAGGATCTGTTATTAGATGCATTTCTGGGAATTTAGACCAAGATGATTTATAACAAATTACTAAAAATCAAGAAGCACTCAGAAATAATCAAGATGACTTATTGGATAGTCAACAAAAGACCATTTCATTTTGTCAGTCTCTACAGAAGACTTTTGAAGAAAATACTAAACGTATTCAGTCTGTTATTTTACACAACGTTCAAACTATTGAACAGCAAACTTTACTCTCGCATCGAATGATACATCAAGTCTCTATTGTTACTAACATGCAACGATTTAACAATTATCTAAATTCTTTATTACTTGCCATTCAGTTGAACCAACAATCTGGACTCAATACCTTGCAATTAAGGCATCATCAAGTAAGTCTACTTATTGAACATTTACAAAACATTTATAAAAAGGGATAATTATTACCATTTGATTCCATTCATTTATTCGAAATCTATGACCTCTCTCAAATGTCTATTATTTGTTTACAAGATGAAATTATATTTGTAATTAAGTTTCCCATTTTAGGTATTAAGGAATTTACATTGTATAAACTATTTGCGATTTCTGTTCATCATGAACTTATTACTCTGAGTATTTATTAACTTACGAAAAGGATTATTTTTGTTCTCGCATTATTAAACTAAGTAATCAACTGTATGTTTGTAAAAGCACTTTCCAGTCTCCCTGTCAACCACAGAGGTTCGACATGTGTGAGTCTGAAAGCGTAACAAACTACACGAGAATATTAGAATTAAATAAAAATAATTATGTAATTGATACTAATCAACTAACAAAGATAAGAGACTGTAAAGGTACTTCTTTTATACATTATGTAACACATATTATTTTAGAATGTAAACTTTAATTAATCATAAAACTTTAGAATTTGATTCCACATTTCAGATTAAGTTAGACCTAGCTTATGCAACAAAAGGCATGCAATATCAGTTTCAGAAAACAAATGTTTCACTGGAATTTTATTTACATCAAAACCTTACATCTTTGCAAGTCAGCTTTCAGAATTTACATTATAGATCTACTGTAAAGTATCCTATCATTTTAGTTTGTAGTCTTATGTTTTTAATCATTTTTATTATTGTATTTGTATAATATCGATATGTAAAGGACACCAAAGTTCCACCCACAACTCCAATTTCTTAACCCGCTGAGGAAATGCCTTTAGCTTAATTTTGTCTGATTCTAGACGAATCTTTTTCACCGTGGGGAGGAGTTATGGTATCCTGATGCCATTACCTTAAAGCATTAACACCATCCAACTCCCTACGAGTATAACACCGTCCCATACTCGAGAGACAGGATGTGAAGATGCTTCCAATTTTTACCCGACACTACTGATTTCTGGAAAATTCGTAACTCTAATCCTAGAATATAAAAAGGTTCTTAGACTATTCTCTGTACTCATTTCGTTACTTGTTCTTCTGTTCTCAACTGTTGCTGATGCCTCAATAAAAGCTACTCTACAAAAGTTACTGAAGTATTTCTCTAACATCCTTTGGTGATTATAAGAGAAATAGGAACGTGAGTGATAATTCCTTAATGCAATCAATCACCCACGATCCACACGTATTCAATTTATGTGCTAATTTAGAGCAAAAAAAATAATTATTGCCTCTAGCTTTAACGAAAGAACTGAGTCAATCTAGGGTGGGTCTAATTCATGACATTCAAAACCAGTCGTTGTTGGCTTCTTGTCAGCAAATGTAAAGCCTACTTACCTATTTTGTTCTCGTTTCCCTGTTTGTACTTTCATCTGCCATCGCATGTTCCACGTAATATCCATCATATCTTGATGAATATATTTTCAGTAGGTTCATTTATACAGCTTTGGGCATACTGATAAGACGCAATTACATCTAGGTCTACACATTCCATCAAAATCCTCCTAGAAGTACTTCTTGGTTATCAACATAGTTTTCTTGTTAAGGCAAAAAAAGTAAATGATGAAGAGGTAACTGAACAAAATGGTAACCACGATGTCTTCCGAAAGTGAGTAATTTTCGGTGTGGATGCCATGGGCTGAGCCCACCCTATATTTTTTTATAAATGTAGGCATTCCATCTATCCAGGATGAGTGCAAATCATGCCAAATTTGCATGCTTCAACACTATGGTGGATATTTTGTGATTCCGGATCCGTACTAGTTTTTTACTCATTTTCAAATTTTAATATATACTATATATATATAAATCCGAACACCCAGTTTAAATGGTTTTATTTTAATAAAAGTTGGTGAATGTATTTATCTTACTGTAAGTAACATGTGAAAAATTTTTCAGCCTTATCAGGTGGACATTCCGGTTTTTATACTGCTTTTTTTTAATTCACTAACGCTCTAAAAATGAATATTTCAGCCGCAGTAAAGAATCAACGTTGGCGGATTTTGGTTCTTGACATCCTTTACGATCGGTTACGATGCCTAGAGTACGGAGACCTGTACGATTTCGTCAACTTAGTGAGTTTGATAGGGGCCGTATAGTGCGACTTCGGGAAGCTGGACTTTCTTTTCGGGCAATTGCAGTTAGAGTGCAAAGAAGTGTAGACACTGTGGTTAGGTGTTGTCAGGCATGGCTTCGAGAAGGCCGTACGCAAAGAGCAAGGGGCACTGGACGCCGCCGTAGAACAACAGACCATGAAGATCGCCGCCTAAGATTATTGGCCTTAAGGGACCGTTTCTCCACTACCAGGTCCATTGCAAATGAATGGTTTGCACAACACGGAAGACCTATTGGCATGCGAAGTGTTTACCGACGAATGAGAAGTTTTGGCTTGTTTTCATACCGGCCACACTGGGTCCTCCCTTTAACTCGAGAACACCGACGTAATCGCCTTGAGTGGTGCAGACAACGGTCACTCTGGGATCAGGAATGGAACAGTATTGTCTTTAGTAATGAGTCTCGATTTTGTTTAGGCATGCACGATGGTCGTGCCAGGGTTAGAAGGCGACGTGGTGAAAGGAGGAATCCACAGTTTTTTATTGAACGACATGTTCATCACACTGTTGGAGTTATGGTTTGGTGTGCTATAGCTTATGGTTCCAGGTCACCTTTAATCTTCATCAGAGGTAACATGAACGCCCAGCGTTATAGCCACGAAGTTCTAGAACCCCATCTTTTACCCTATCTTGACACCCTGGCAGATCCAACTTTCCAACAAGATAATGCCCGACCACATGTTGCAAGAGTCACAATAGACTTCTTTCAACATACGTATAATGATGTCACATTGTTACCAGGGCCACCAAGATCTCCCGACTTATCCCCAATTGAGCACGTGTAGGATATGATGGGTAGGAGTTGCTCAATTTGCAACGTCCTCCTCAGACTCTAGAAGCACTTCGAGAGGAGTTGGTGGTTGCCTGGAATGAGATACCACAGAAGGACATTGACCACCTGATCAGAAGCATGCCTAGCCGCTTCGGAGAATGCGTAGCACATCAGGGTGCATCCACACATTATTAAAGGTCAAAGGGCTTTAAAGCAGTGCAATCATTTTGAAATTTTTATCATTTACGTTTTAAGTACTTGTACAAAATTTTATTAAAGTAAAACCATTTAAACTGGGTGTTCGGATTTATATGTCACTTAGTATATAACATATTTGCTGTGCCTAGTCTGTAGAAATTGCATAGGTTAGAATATGTTTGATGTAAAATGGAAAATGAGTCACTAATTCAGATGGTCTCTTCTACCTTGAAAACGACTGAATGAAATCCCATGTTACTTCACAATTCTACATCTGTAGCTGTGCGCGATAACCATAAGCAGTTGGTTATTAATAGATAGTGAAAGTGTGTCAGTTTAATGATACAACGTATGCAACAAATTGTGATAATTACATCTTTTCACCTTATCACCTTTTCCGAAAATATATCATAAATTCTTCAAAATACCAAAGCAAGTTGCACCGAGTTGTTGAGTGGAAATAAAACACAACTTTAAAATGTCGCAATACCTTTTAAATGCTGTTTTCTGTCATCCCCGATACATGGCATCACTCTATTATTCTAAGCGATCTAGAGCTGTACCTGATATTAAAAACTAGGTTTCTAAAGTACGGCTCGCAGCCTGAAAGGTAAGTATTTGAGAAAGCCTTCTTATTTCAACTCATGGCTTTTCAAAAATGAGATATTTTGCTTTTTAAATGTTATATCATAAGTTTGTGAACACTAACCAACAAATTAAACATACTCATTATAGTAGGTACAAAATTCTTGGCATAGTAGTTCCACGGCCACATAAATCTATAATGCAGCGGTCATATCTCTATTTAGCGCAAAAATTTTATGAAATTATGCCCAAGATTTGAAGGGCTGACATTTCGAAAATTATTTCAAGAGAAATTTGATGGCTACATTCTGTATCTAGGAATGATATTCATAAGCTCATAAATACGAACAACATGTACATTCATAATCCACTGTGACTCTTTTTTATAATTTGTATTCTACAGTTAGAACTTGAAAATATTGGTCCATGCAAAGACAATGCCTCCTATTGGGCTTGTTTTTTATTTTGTATTTATTTACACATATTGTTTTCTGTGGGCATTGAGTGAATAAATATTATTAGTATATACATCATGAACAAACATGCCACTAAATTCTGATGATCTGTCTATGCGTCTGTCCCTGAATGGTTGGCCCGTCCATAACTTGGAAAGCACTGATCGGATTTGGATGAAATTTTTACAAAAGGACGTTTATATTTCTTTGAAAATTGATCCAGTAGCGGCCAAAGCATAGCAACTATCTTCTAAAGTATATGGCGCTGTGTCATTTCGATAGAGTCTAACTTGTACTGAACTTGAACTGAAGGTACAGAGTCAACCTACTTGACGCAACTTTTTCGTATGCTTATAAAGTAACCATTTTAGCCAGTAAGTGCACATGTGCAAACAAATCTGCTCCACCTTCAAATGTACTGACCACGGGTATCAAATATACAAATTGAAATTACATCATAACAAACACAGATCATGTATATTTCCGTCTTGCTCCTTACGCGTCTGTTGATAAATCCATGACATTGCTTCTTCTTCTTGCCACCCACTCACACTATATACAAACGGTGACTAACAAGTACAGTATTATACAATACATAGTAGGATTTTCTGAACACGTGGTTAGTCATAGTTTTTACCGAAGAGACGCTGGAAACTCGAGCTTTAATAATACACCATTACCAGATTCTGCTGATGGCGATGTCAACATACACAAAAGGGATAGAGGGGGTATTTACCTCCTAACACAGGTCTGAAATTTGAAATATGACAGTCTCTTAGTTCCAGCAATCGAAATTTGAACATATTTCCGGGACGTTTAATTTCTCGATTTGGTGATTTCAACTGGCCACCATGGTCACTGGATTTAACGGCTCCTGACTTTTTTTATGGGGATTTTTGAGAAATCAGAACAAACCAAATACTGTAGAGCAGCTGAAGAACAATATTGCCTACCAGAAAGTGATGGGACATGTAATCATACATAATTTTTAAGTTACAGTAAAAGATTGAGATGAAAAAAATGGACGTATTGAATTTCATTTCACAATAAATATTTAATATACACACCAGTCAGTTACATATCGGCCACCCTGTATTTCCGATTCTAAAATAGTATCTTGCTTCTCAAACAGCTTAAAATAGCCCGTTTGTTCTTTCTTTAATTCACGTCACTGTATTTTGTAAGGTCCATGAGAATTTTATTTATCTTTATTGTCATGAATGTTACCAATCGAAAGTCGGATGCAATTACTGTCTACACCAGTTACTGTATGTCCCCGATATAAAACAATCCACAAGACAATTGGAGTATGAAAAATACCGTCATTACAAAAAAATACCGATTTTTTTGTAATCGTTTGTTAGCAATATACAGGCCAAGTTCTAAAAGATTACTGGTAATAGAACAAAACAGTGACTCTCAAATACTCGTAGTCGAAGACAGGTTGATGATATCTAATTGTGGCTTCCAAATTCCTGCACACATCCGTGACAAAAATTAACAAGTAGGTCCATAAGAGCTCAATTTCTTTGTTGTTTCTTACAGCCAGTAGGATTTTACATTTTCCATTGGATTCGTTTTCTTGCATGGCACTAATTTTTACAAATTAGGTCATAAACATTTTAAAAATCTTAACTCCTCAATATGGAAGATGCAAAAAAATTGATTTACTTAAAGTAATATGCAATATTCTGATTTTAATGAACAATGATTTCGAAACGGATGTCCCTTGATCCACAGAATCAGCATCAGTAACGTAACTCCCATTATAATACGTCTGAGATTAAGGCCTTCATGCCAGCAGAACCATCGCATATCCTGCGCGCATGCGCGTATCTGAGGCTAGAAAAGTGGCCATATCGCGGATCTGTCAAAGGACAGCGTTACCAGATTGTTCATACAGAGTTTCTCGAAAACAAGAAAAATAATCCTTCAGAATTAATACTCTAAAAACAAAAACCCAAACCACAGTTAATTAATGGAAAAGCGTAGGTTTGGCACACATATTCGGGGGATGCTTTCTATCTGCGAAACTTATGAACCAAAAAAAATCCCCAAGTAAAAATCACCCAAATTTGGGGGGAAATCCTTCAACATGGCAACCCTGTCAAAGCACCACTGGTACTCCAGGCACAAACGCCGTTTGATGTCGGTGACGGTTATGGTCATGACTGATATCAGGAGTGTCGTCGTCAAAGCTGAGGGTCCATTTTCGCAGCAAAATTTAAACCTATACGTTGTACTTAGTTTAGAATAAAAGCAATACAACAAAAATATCGCATCCTCATTTGAAATCATATGACTATAACTTTGATAGCTTTTTAAAACAAGAGCCCATACCTACATATACTAAGTGACATATAAATCCGAACACCCAGTTTAAATGGTTTTATTTTAATAAAATTTTGTATAGGTACTTAATGAAGCATAATAAGTAAATGATAAAAATTTCAAAATGATTGCACTGCTTTAAAGCTCTTTGACCTTTAATAATGTGTGGATGCACCCTGATGTGCTACGCATTTTCCAACGCGCCTAGGCATGCTTCTGATCAGGTGGTCAATGTCCTCCTGTGGTATCTCATTCCAGGCAACCACCAACTCCTCTCGAAGTGCTTCTAGAGTCTGAGGAGGACGTTGCAAATTGAGCAATCTCCTACCCATCATATCCCACACGTGCTCAATTGGGGATAAGTCGGGAGATCTTGGTGGCCATGGTAACAATGTGACATCATTATGTTGAAAGAAGTCTATTGTGACTCTTGCAACATGTGGTCGGGCATTATCTTGTTGGAAAGTTGGATCTGCCAGGGTGTCAAGATAGGGTAAAAGATGGGGTTCTAGAACTTCGTGGATATAACGCTGCGCGTTCATGTTACCTCTGATGAAGATTAAAGGTCACCTGGAACCATAAGCTATAGCACCCCAAACCATAACTACAGTGTGATGAACATGTCTTTCAACAAAAAACTGTGGATTCCTCCTTTCACCATGTCGCCTTCTAACCCTGGCACGACCATCGTGCATGCCTAAACAAAATCGAGACTCGTCACTAAAGACAATACTGTTCCATTCCTGATCCCAGAGTGACCGTTGTCTGCACCACTCAAGGCGATTACGTCGGTGTTCTCGAGTTAAAGGGAGGACCCAGTGTGGCCGGTATGAAAACAAGCCAAAACTTCTCATTCGTCGGTAAACACTTCGCATGCCAATAGGTCTTCCGTGTTCTGCAAGCCATTCATTTGCAATGGACCTGGTAGTGGAGAAACGGTCCCTTAAGGCCAATAATCTTAGGCGGCGATCTTCACGGTCTGTTGTTCTACGGCGGCGTCCAGTGCCCCTTGCTCTTTGCGTACGGCCTTCTCGAAGCCATGCCTGACAACACCTAACCACAGTGTCTACACTTCTTTGCACTCTAACTGCAATTGCCCGAAAAGAAAGTCCAGCTTCCCGAAGTCCCACTATACGGCCCCTATCAAACTCACTAAGTTGACGAAATCGTACAGGTCTCCGTACTCTAAGCATCGTAACCGATCGTAAAGGATGTCAAGAACCAAAATCCGCCAACGTTGATTCTTTACTGCGGCTGAAATATTCATTTTTAGAGCGTTAGTGAATTAAAAAAAAGCAGTATAAAAACCGGAATGTCCAACTGATAAGGCTGAAATTTTTTTCACTTGTTATTTACAGTAAGATAAATACATTCACCAACTTTTATTAAAATAAAACCATTTAAACTGGGTGTTCGGATTTATATGTCACTTAGTATATCTACAAACTATTATAAAAGTCATAAACTTCTGGTTAGCACATTTTTTGGTAAAAAATCCACTGAACAGAGGTGCTTGATAAGCAATATTGATTTATTTATAGCTAGTGTCTCTAATACCTAAACGTCACTGGTATTGGTATGATAGTTCAGAAAGGAGTCTAGATTGAATATGCAATTTACAGCAATAAAGAGTTAGTTGAAATTAATATTAATAGATAGAGAGAATTCCTTCTAAACGGCCTTGGACCGCCCTGATTGGATTTTTCTATTATAATGATACTAAAGGAACCAGATTTATGTACCACGTTGGATTCTTATCGAATCTGTTAATGTTAGGCTTGTATTCAAAGTACGTGGGTTGACCATTAGAATGCGGATTCTTTAGCATTCTGTAAACCCAAGTTTAAACCTGATTTTTGTGATAATCATGCAGCAGCAAGAGTGGTTTGTTTAGAATAGTAGCCGGAAGATAAGAGATTGTTAACACCGTTATGTGCTAGAACAGGAGGTAATGGTCGAATCTGGTTTTTGGAAAATGAGAACTTGATTCAGATAAAGCTGGTACATCATGTATACTGGGTTGCACAGGATGGAAGGTGAGGTTTACATTTTTTACCTCACCCACCAAAAGGCCAGCTGAATATTTTACGTGAAAAATATTAAAATCGGCTTATTTAGGCAAAAATACCACTTAGATTTTGGTGGCACCTTTGCACAAGGTTACTACTATGGCAAAGACGAAACAGTTTTTTAGGCTTTTAAAATCTGTCTAATTATGGAGTTATGCTTTTTGACGTTTCGGTGGCGACTGAGCATTTTCAGAAGAATCATTGGATGATTTGAAAAGTGGACGCCACGACAGCCGTTGCACATAGACCAATTCTATTTTTTAATCTAGTTGCATATTTAATTTTTTTCCTGTTTTACGAATCACAACTACAATGTGTGAACGGAATATTACTCATAAATAAATACGTTTTGGGAAAATCTATTTATGGGATGTTATACATGACATTTGAGGGCACATTTCTAAAATATACAGGGTGTCCCAATTTCGACCTACATATTAAAGTTGTATTATTTTAACTGGAATGCCTCCAATTTTATTGCACATTTGGATAAACCAACTCAAAAGATGAAAATTGATACAACATACTATGGTGTTTTGGCAATTAGGTACTGAGATATAAGGTGTTTTGTCTAGGAGAACCCCCCACTTCGGCAACCCCTCAGTCCGCCATTTTGAAATTTGGAGTGCTGAATTTTGCTTCAAAGAAAACTCACACACCTCAGCGTTTACCTTATTTGTTACTATTTTGAATTTTAATTTTTGCTCATACAGGGTGGTCAACAACGCAAATTGTAGCTTTTCTCAAAAATTTCAAATGCATCACCCTGTATATTTGTGCAAGTTTGGATTCAATGTTTTATAATCTCCATGTGTGTATGCTTGGAAATTGTAAATGTTTTCCTGGTTTCAGAAAACGTTCTATCTTTTTTGTAATTTCCAAATGTACTGACAGGTTAGGAAGTGGTCACAAAAATATATATGAATTTTGAGATTTGGAAAGTCACATCACATCCACTGAAGTGAATTGTTAGTTTCGGAATTTGTACAAACGGGAAAATCAAAAATGTGGTATAGGAATTACTGCTACGGTCGCCACTTGCTCCATCTTTTAAGAGAAATATGTCGCGAGATTTTCCGTGCAAGCGTTGGATATTCCGAAGTTATTCAGAAACCCAAATCAGCAGTTGGTGCGTTTCCTAATCATTCTACAACAATTTTCCTCTGAGGTTATGCCCCTTCCAGTGCAATAATCCGAATCCGTGCAATCACGACATCCACCCAGTTTCCTTATTTATTCGCTCTAATTGACAGCCGTAAATACGTACACGTATGTATACTTTCACCAAAATATAGTCACGGAAACTCTAGCCTTAGGCTGCTTTGCTTACTCAACTATGAGAAAAGTTGCACCGCCAAGGTTGGAAACTTTTACTGTTTTACTATTGACGGTGTATGTATATAGTTATGCGCGCAAGAATGCAGGTTTATGGCATTTTTCATGTTGCGTAAGAAATACGGTGATCATGATATACAGGGTGATTCACAAGTCGTGACCAAAAATAAAACATCATACACAGAATCGCATTCTAACATATTTTCCTCAAAGACTTCATTAAAAGATAAGTTTCAAAATAAAAAACAGTTTTTCTGATATCGTCAAAACCGTCTAAGTCTAAGAGTTTTGGAATCGCATTATCATGCGAGGCAAGAAATTGTATAATCTTACGTTGTATTTGAATAACAGGAAGTAGACTTTTTGTATTATAATTAATGCATAATGTCTCACGAATAAAAATTGCTGGCTTTTTAATAAAATCGGTAATTGTACTTATTAAATATGCCATTATCTATACACATTTTCCTACTAGGACTACAAAAATGTATCGAATATTCGATATTCTAAATCATATCATTAGAATCGCTGAACTGCTGATTATTCTAGTAGATTCGGAGGATATTAAAGCTTAATTAAGACGCACGTGCATAGTTGAGAGTTTAATTGCAATCTTTTGAAAATGATCATGGCTCAGACAAAGATAAATAGATTTTTTTATCTATATAAAATTGATCTACAACTTACTGTTAGCCGATTAATTTTCCTACGGTAGTAGTGTGGTTACACAATATTCCAACCAGTAACTGACTAAGTATACACCCATTAAGAAATGGCAAAACAACATTTACCAGTTTTAACGCTGCATTAGAATTGTCTACCTTTAAAGGATTACGCAAGAAAACTTGCTTGTAAATTGATCATTAAAAACTTGAATCCGCAACGAAATCAAACGTATATAGGTTCTTTTGCAATAAAAAAAATGCTAATAGATTTAACTATATCGTGAAATCTTCAGGGCAATTCAATAAGTAACAGCAACGTTATTAAAGTAGGCAGTAAAAATGTCGCAGATCTGAGATAGACATTTTTGGATTTTCAGAACAAATGAATCTAAAAAATATCGAAATGAAAGGGTTAATGGCCCTCAATCTATACGGACGTAAGAAATTCTAATGAGAACATCATTTCAAAACAGACGCCTTTTTCACTTTGAACTTGACAACCTCCACAGCCCCAAATAATTGCTACATCTCGATAAAAGAGATTTTACATGGTCTTTGTTATTTTCACCTATACTTTTGAATTTCCCTGTAAGCGCATTCTGTAAGGGAGCGGGTGAAGTTGATGGAATTTTTGCAATAAAAAAATGTCAACCTCCATAATAATATAAATATGCAATCGAGAGAAAGCACGGATCAACAGCAGTGGGGTCATGCAACACCTCATTTTAAAGCTCTTTATTTGGAATTTATAACCCTAGAATATGAAATCAGTATCTTACAAATTCATTCAAATATCTCTATGTAATAAGACATAAACCGTTCCCTTTGAAAAAATGTCAAAACTTGTAATATTTATTTAAATTAAATGAACCATGTTTCATTGCAAATTCAAATCAAATGAGATTGTTATAACCCACCATGATGCACGATACCCGCTGAAATATAGTAGTTATGCATCAATTTCTTAATCGTTAAATTTCACCCTGTTGAAGAAATTAGTATGGGCGACCTTTCTTAAAAACACTGTATACTGTTTCTAACAATTCTGCTATGATAACTAATTTTGAAAGAATTTCCGCTGCAACTTCCTTCCATTCATCATCAATAGCGAGAGATGGATGTCGACATCCCCGTTAGACGACGTTCGAAGGTTCTTTGTGGTACACATCGCGAGATGACCTTTTCGATTCATAATTTGGGACACATGTGTTTGCATATACGGCTAATGATGCTGGTGATGAGTATATTGAAAGGCGTCGAGACCATTGTAATTAGTTAGATTAACATGTAGTGTTTTCAGTCACGAAACTGTTCTACTTCATGTTCCGCTGTTAATTTTACGTGTGATCTTTAGTTAGATCCTCCTTTTTTAACTTGTTTTACTCTTTTCTCAGATTACAGGGTATTGTAAATTCGGTACAGAATATTGTAATAGTAGTTTGATATTTATTGCGTTTTGATCATTTTCCCTACAAGCCGGTTCACCACCATTGCAATTCTGTGCGGAAAAAAGCTGGATAGATGAAGTATTGGTCAGAGACAAACTTATAAAAACTACTTATGATTATCCTGTAATATCACTGTGGGAATACACCTCTAAAATATTCAATATTTTACAAGGTGTTCGACCGATAATCTGCATACCAAAGTTGCAAACCATACACGATATTCTAAAAGTGAACATTTTACAAATATCAAGACTTGTTTAATAGCTTTCTTTTTGTTTTCAGGTTCGCTGAAGACCAGAGTAGGTACGTATGTAGGAGCTACAACTGCGACTACGATTCAACCATATCAACTCGCAAATAACCTATCACGAGTTTCACCAATTTTATACAATTTATAGATGAATAATTCGAATGGGCTTTGCCAGTAACATGCGGACAATCATAATAGTTGTACACTATTCAATTCCGATGCATCTTTTATCAAAAAAAAATCACGGTTAATGTTGTTGTGTATCGATGTACAAAATTCCTGTACTCTCATTTCGCAAACGACCCGAAATGCAAGCAACTCACTTTCTATCCGTTTTGTTTATAATACATATCATAGACCAAGAAATAGGAAGATTTTGTATAAGGGAATCCTACATTTTGGGCGACAGTTAAATTTTTTGACGGTATCGCTAGATTATTTCTTCTTAATGATAAGTGCATCCTAGGGCTGGAACTTTTGTCGCCATTTTGGTAATCGCGTTTGAACGAATATCTTGTAAACCACCGACCCTATGTGAAAAAGTCATAGAATAGGACATGAAATTTTTCATCATTTTGCTTCTAAAAAAAATTGCCATACAGTACGAGAAATCGGACGATAAAGGCACATGTATTGATATTTTTGCTTATAATATATATCATAAACGTATAAGCACTACTACCGTTTTTAGTAGAGAATAAAATTTCCAAGAAGAAAGGTATGTTGTATTTTTTCAGCAAGTTGATGGTTTTCGGTGGAGGGTTGTGTCAAAGTCCTTGCGTGGTTAACTGATTCTCTGAATGTATTATTAATATACGAGTAGTGCTGCATCAGAAGTATTAACTTTGTATAGCAGAAAATATGGAAATGTATAATAATAATAATAATAATAATAATAATAATAATAATAATAATAATAATAATAATATTTATTTACTCTAAAATACAGGGAACATCAAACGAGTAAATAAATATAATATATCCATAGGAGGACAACGCCTGTGCATGGATCATATGTATGTTGAATTGCAAAATATAATAAAATAGAGAAAAAAAAGAAATTATTGGTAAGAATGGTAGAGCATTTATTGTGTAATATTTGAGATTATTTTATTAATTTGATTTCTCCCAATCGCGTTAATAAATTTTCGTTTCATTCGGGATTTGTTTCGTTTAGGAACATTTTTTGCGCGTAATTTATATCTGGTTTTATGATTATGTTTAATTATGTCGTGTTCACTAATAGTTTTGTGATAATGAGTGATGGTATGTAAGAAGTAAAGTTGTTTAGTATCATATACTTGTGCATCATTATATAAGTCATTAGTTGGGTATAATTTTGATTTGCCTAACATTGATTTTAAAATTCTTCTTTGAAGTACATCTAAATCGTTAAAGTATGTCGTGCATGCAGCACCCCACACTACTATACCATATGTTATGTGTGGCTCGACTAAAGCTTGATATATTATTCGTAGATAATATTCAGTTAATATACCGGTTAGAAATTTTATTTTATATGCTATGAATCTAATTTTCTTTAGTATGTGAGAAATATGTACATCCCATCTCAAGTGGGGATCTAGATAAATTCCTAAATATTTTGTACCATTAACTCTATTGATTTTTATATTTTTATCATTTACCTTAAACCGAAGGTGGTTATATTTTGGTAGATGATTAGATAGTGATGAAAATGGTAAAAAATGAGTTTTAGTAAAGTTAATTGTTAATTTTCGGTTATTAAACCACTGAATAATTTTGCAAAAGTCATTTTGGATAATATCTTTTAAGTCGTTCCAATCCTTACCTTTATAGAGTATAGCAGTATCGTCTGCAAAACTGACTATTTTACCAGTACTGTTAATTTTGAATATATCGTTTAAATAAATATTGAATAACAGAGGACCCAAAATTGTACCTTGTGGAACACCACATTTAACAAACATTTCTTTACTATACGAGCTTAATAATTTTACTGATTGTGGTCTATTTGATAAATAATTTTCCATTAAAGTATACATCTTTCCACAAAAACCTATTCTTTCTAAGATTTCCAAAAGTATATTGTGGTTAACTGTGTCAAACGCTTTTTGTAAGTCCACAAATACGCATATCGATGGTACTTTTCCATCTATATTTTGGGTTATTTCATCTACTATACTTAATACCCCATCTGTTGTAGATTTGCCCGCTCTAAAACCATATTGATTTGAATTTAGAATTTTGAATTTATTAAGAAAATTAATCATTTTATTAAGGAGTAATTTCTCAAAAACTTTAGCTAAACTTGATATAAGTGAAATAGGTCGATAGTTAGTGATGTCCGTATTATCATTAGATTTATAGATAGGTATGATGATTGCTGTCTTGAAAGCTGATGGAAATACTCCAGATTGGAAGGATTTTTTAATGATATAAGCAAGTGGTTCTGTTATTTGTTTGGCCAGTATCTTTAGATGTTCAGCTCTAATTTCGTCAACTCCAGGGCTTTTTTTATTTTTTAGAGTCATAATGGCATTGAAAACATCCTGATAGTCTACTTCAGTTAATACAAATGAATTATTCAGTCTTGTTTCATGCAGATAAATATCAGCATTTTGTTTGATATTATTTGCTAAGTTTCCTCCTATATTCGTGAGAAATTCTATGAACTCATCACATATTTGCTGAATATTGTCTGTTTTCTGTATGGTAATAAAGATTCGTTACAAGCTCCACTTAGGTTGATTTGTTTTTTTAATTTGTGTAGCAAATAAGTTGTGCGAATTTCAGACTCAACCCACCAAACCAAACAATGCCGTATCATCTCCTACCTTACTATGGCAGCATTCTTCAAAATATCTGTTCGGTCCACCTCTCCTCTTATGATAATGGCATTCTTTTCTTCAGACTCATCCAACGGATTTCCACAAATAAAACGGGCGCTCATTTTCACAGTGGATTTGCGAGAAAACAGAATCACGAAAACGATGATATATCAGACTACCTACATATAACATCTATAACGGAAATGTGTGTAACTATTGTTCATCAGCAGTTGATACCATCAAAGAACAAAATTCCATAGAGGAGGCAATCCTTCCTATGTATGATATAACGAAAAAAGTCTCCAAGAAAGTGGTAATAGTATCAACTGCGCAAAAATTGTTTTTATTGCAAAATTAATGCTTTTATTTGCGTTCATAAAAAGTATGATGACGGTATATGGTGTGTCGCGAAAAAATCACACCACAGTTCTCCCACGTTTGTCTATCGTCTTTCGATAATCAATTTTATGAAGAAAATGCATAAATCTTTTTTGTAGAAGATTGTATTCTCTACTAAAAAGGGTAGGTAGTAGTTTGTCTACGATCGGGTTGTTAGTTGGAGCTATGTTACATGTACCTTTACCCTTAAATTGCTCGCAAGCTGCTGGCAATAGAAGCAAAATGATCTAAAATTGAATTCCCCTCACAACTGTCTTCATTTCTTTGTCACATAGGATCGATAGTTTACGAGATATCCGATCAAACGCGTTTATCAAAATGGCAGCAAAAGCTGTAGCCTTAGGATGATGCCACTTTTCACTTAGGAAGCAACAATCTAACGATACAATCAACAAAAATTACTGTCGCCCAAAATGTAGAAAAAAATTACCTACCTCCTGGCTTAATCGTTTCTGAGATGTAATAATCGCGATCGATGGTTTTATGACGATATATCGATGTATCGCCATCGAAAGGATCATAAACATCGGTATACCTCGAGTATATCCTTAACTATGCTATCATCTTTAAGGACAGGGAGTTTCTAAATTGAAAGCCCAGAAAGCTGCTTAGTAGTAACTCAATATTATTATTACAGATGTGAGATGGACTGTAGTCTTTTTTATTCTGTACATCCCCAAGGGATATAATAAAAACAGCGCATTTACGCATTTAATGATTTCAGGTTCTTTTGATTAATTTATTGTATGTAGTTGTAGTGTCGCTGTTTTATTGTTAATTAATCGAAATGCCACGAAAAGGTGATGTGTGGAAATACTTTAAAAAACACTCTTAAACTTGTGCACATTGTAATGTATTTAATGATCATCAATGTATTCTTAATTTTGACAATCTCTTATGTTGTAGTTTCCTAGAATCATACTTATTTACTGAAATATATTGCATTTTATCCTATTGTGAAATTGCTGTCGCGTTTTGTATTCTTACTTGATGGTTCTGAAATCGAGAAAAAAAACGCGGTGGGAATTTTGTCAACGGATAAAATGACCATTTCGCTAAAACCGATAGCGATCGATGAATGAATTCGTTGCTGAATTGAAAGCAGAAAACGTTAAAAAGAAGGGTTGTTTCGATACATCGATGTATCGATGTATTTGTTCTGATGTATCGAGCTCCGTCGATATTACGATGGCGATCTTTTTCGATGTCCAAACATCGATGTTTTCTAACAAATTGCCATCCCCATCCATAACGCAAGTATACTAAATGACATATAAATCCGAACACCCAGTTTAAATGGTTTTATTTTAATAAAATTTTGTATAAGTACTTAATGAAGAATAATAAGTAAATGATAAAAATTTCAAAATGATTGCACTGCTTTAAAGCCCTTTGACCTTTAATAATGTGTGGATGCACCCTGATGTGCTACGCATTCTCCAACGTGCCTAGGCATGCTTCTGATCAGGTGGTCAATGTCCTCCTGTGGTATCTCATTCCAGGCAACCACCAACTCCTCTCGAAGTGCTTCTAGAGTCTGAGGAGGACGTTGCAAATTGAGCAATCTCCTACCCATCATATCCCACACGTGCTCAATTGGGGATAAGTCGGGAGATCTTGGTGGCCATGGTAACAATGTGACATCATTATGTTGAAAGAAGTCTATTGTGACTCTTGCAACACGTGGTCGGGCATTATCTTGTTGGAAAGTTGGATCTGCCAGGGTGTCCAGCTAGGGTAAAAGATGGGGTTCTAGAACTTCGTGAATATAACGCTGCGCGTTCATGTTACCTCTGATGAAGATTAAAGGTGACCTGGAACCATAAGCTACAGCACCCCAAACCATAACTCCAACAGTGTGATGAACATGTCTTTCAACAAAAAACTGTGGATTCCTCCTTTCACCACGTCGCCTTCTAACCCTGGCACGACCATCGTGCATGCCTAAACAAAATCGAGACTCGTCACTAAAGACAATACTGTTCCATTCCTGATCCCAGAGTGACCGTTGTCTGCACCACTCAAGGCGATTACGTCGGTGTTGCAATGGACCTGGTAGTGGAGAAACGGTCCCTTAAGGCCAATAATCTTAGGCGGCGATCTTCACGGTCTGTTGTTCTTCGGCGGCGTCCAGTGCCCCTTGCTCTTTGCGTACGGCCTTCTCGAAGCCATGCCTGACAACACCTTACCACAGTGTGTACAGTACACTTCTTTGCACTCTAACTGCAATTGCCCGAAAAGAAAGTCCTGCTTCCCGAAGTCCCACTATACGGCCCCTATCAAACTCACTAAGTTGACGAAATCGTACAGGTCTCCGTACTCTAGGCATCGTAACCGATCGTAAAGGATGTCAAGAACCAAAATCCGCCAACGTTGATTCTTTACTGCGGCTGAAATATTCGTTTTTAGAGCGTTAGTGAATTAAAAAAAAGCAGTATAAAAACCGGAATGTCCAACTGATAAGGCTGAAAATTTTTTCACTTGTTATTTACAGTAAGATAAATACATTCACCAACTTTTATTAAAGTAAAACCATTTAAACTGGGTGTTCGGATTTATATGTCACTTAGTATATATTGAGAGAGATCTTCATCTTTCCAGTTTTGCGATCTTCACCAAAGATTTAGTAACCGCTAAAATAGAATAGAAAATAATTTTGACAGCATCCTTGGAACTTCTGCGTATGAGGCGTGAAGGGTTACAAATGAAGAAACCACACACATGCCCACTAGGCAACAAAGACGGTTACTCGTATGCATCAGATTATTTCTAATGACGCTCAACTTTTATAACCTGATAGACCGAATTTCGTGGATTAGACACGCACGGTAGGAAAAAATCAAACCTCCATTATTGTTCCAATTCCAAACCTCTTCCATGCTCTTCGATCACTCTCACCTTACGTAACAACATCGTAATCACTTGTTCAGACTTATTAAATTTTTTCTGATCGACTCATCATTACGATCCATCAATCGCTGAATAAGGCACATCAGATCGAGATAATTTTCAATTTGCGGACAGTTGCTTTTGTAACGAACAGATATCCTGATTACGTTTATATGCATTGTATGAGGATAGAGATCCTTTGAAAGGGAATACTGCAATTGAGATGCAGAGAAGAAATTATTGAATTGAAATCGAGGAAGGAATCTTTCGAAATTTAATTAACAAAATGTGTGATGTTCCATAACGCTTTCGTCACGATTTGTTAACATTTTTATTAACCGCGTTATATCAGAAATGACTGCTTCTGTTTTGAATTCATAAAGGAATTTACGGTTACAGTAAACAACATGAGCTTCACACCGTTCCCAAACTTTTTGGATGTTACATGACACGTTTTTTCCTGAAACATTAATGACACGAGAAATACGATACTCAAAACAGGAATTATTTATTTTAATGTTTTTCATAGTTTTTCAAAATTGCCTAGTACTTCTCTGAGAATGCAAATAGTTAAGATACGCACGTTTAAGATGTTCTTCGGTTCTATTCAACTTGTAAGTGCCTCCTTGAAAATCAGTTTAAGATTATCTGTAAGCCAGAGAACTGGCGGCCTGTTAACTCTGACGGTAATTTTAGGAGCATGAATATCGAACCATAATGTAACATAGTCAGTCAATAATCTTGCTTTTTCATCGATACTTTGTACAGTGAGATGCCAAGGAATGGAACGTAAGTCCATTATGAACAGATGATGATCTAAGTTTTTATAATCTCGGTATGTGACAAACTTTTGACTAGACTTTTGTCGATACAGCATCAGCGCTTAAAGCACGAGCCCCTTCCCACTTCAGTTAGCCCACTTCAACATTTGTACCAAAATATGCCTTTATAAATTAAACATGACGAAACTATACTAAGTGACATATAAATCCGAACACCCAGTTTAAATGGTTTTATTTTAATAAAAGTTGGTGAATGTATTTATCTTACTGTAAATAACAAGTGAAAAAATGTTCAGCCTTATCAGTTGGACATTCCGGTTTTTATACTGCTTTTTTTTAATTCACTAACGCTCTAAAAATGAATATTTCAGCCGCAGTAAAGAATCAACGTTGGCGGATTTTGGTTCTTGACATCCTTTACGATCGGTTACGATGTCTAGAGTACGGAGACCTGTACGATTTCGTCAACTTAGTGAGTTTGATAGGGGCCGTATAGTGGGACTTCGGGAAGCTGGACTTTCTTTTCGGGCAATTGCAGTTAGAGTGCAAAGAAGTGTAGACATTGTGGTTAGGTGTTGTCAGGCATGGCTTCGAGAAGGCCGTACGCAAAGAGCAAGGGGCACTGGACACCGCCGTAGAACAACAGACCGTGAAGATCGCCGCCTAAGATTATTGGCCTTAAGGGACCGTTTCTCCACTACCAGGTCCATTGCAAATGAATGGTTTGCAGAACACGGAAGACCTAATTGGCATGCGAAGTGTTTACCGACGAATGAGAAGTTTTGGCTTGTTTTCATACCGGCCACACTGGGTCCTCCCTTTAACTCGAGAACACCGACGTAATCGCCTTGAGTGGTGCAGACAACGGTCACTCTGGGATCAGGAATGGAACAGTATTGTCTTTAGTGACGAGTCTCGATTTTGTTTAGGCATGCACGATGGTCGTGCCAGGGTTAGAAGGCGACGTGGTGAAAGGAGGAATCCACTGTTTTTTGTTGATCACACTGTTGGAGTTATGGTTTGGGGTGCTATAGCTTATGGTTCCAGGTCACCTTTAATCTTCATCAGAGGTAACGTGAACGCGCAGCGTTATATCCACGAAGTTCTAGAACCCCATCTTTTACCCTATCTTGACACCCTGGCAGATCCAACTTCCCAACAAGATAATGCCCGACCACGTGTTGCAAGAGTCACAATAGACTTCTTTCAACATAATGATGTCACATTGCTACCATGGCCACCAAGATCTTCCGACTTATCCCCAATTGAGCACGTGTGGGATATGATGGGTAGGAGATTGCTCAATTTGCAACGTCTTCCTCAGACTCTAGAAGCACTTCGAGAGGAGTTGATGGTTGCCTGGAATGAGATACCACAGGAGGACATTGACCACCTGATCAAAAGCATGCCTAGGCGCGTTGGAGAATGCGTAGCACATCAGGGTGCATCCACACATTATTAAAGGTCAAAGGGCTTTAAAGCAGTGCAATTATTTTGAAATTTTTATCATTTACTTATTATGCTTCATCAAGTACTTATACAAAATTTTATTAAAATAAAACCATTTAAACTGGGTGTTCGGATTTATATGTCACTTAGTATATTTGAATCTTATTGAAGTTCTCCAGGAATTTATCGCAAAGCCAGAAAATCCCATCAACAGATCCTGGACGTTGCTGCTAGTCTCTACTTCCAAACAAGGAACCTTTGTGAAGTTTTAGGTTATTGGGGATTCACACCGAAGCTTCTGATTTTATATTCGAATTTTTAAAACGCTAACATGGCTTTGCAGAGTCTCAACTGGCTCTTATGGTACATATCGGTTTGAATTGGTTTGTAAAATAGTAATTTCATAACAGCATTGACTATGAATATATTGTCTCTGCAGTTTCTTTTTGTCGACGTCCAAAATGCCATGCCTGAGGTCATTTGACTGACATTACGAACTTATTAAAAAAGGTGACTTGTGTGGTTTAGCATTTGATATTTAAATAATAAGTATGAAAAATTGTGCAAGCGATGAAGGACGCTTTATAGAAATTATACGCGAAAGCATTTTGAATTGACATTTTCGCAAATATCTGAATAGGATATGATCGTTCTTTAAGTAGATACCACATTGATTTCAAGGGTATCTTTAAATGACATCATAACTGCAAAGGAATCAGAGGATATTACGCTAATCTCTTAGTAGTGATTCGGATATTCCAGAATTAGTCCGACATCCCATGAGTTATATGTTCATTATACACTAAGTGACATATAAATCCGAACACCCAGTTTAAATGGTTTTATTTTAATAAAATTTTGTATAAGTACTTAATGAAGCATAATAAGTAAATGATAAAAATTTCAAAATGATTGCACTGCTTTAAAGCCCTTTGACCTTTAATAATGTGTGGATGCACCCTGATGTGCTACGCATTCTCCAACGCGCCTAGGCATGCTTCTGATCAGGTGGTCAATGTCCTCCTGTGGTATCTCATTCCAGGCAACCACCAACTCCTCTCGAAGTGCTTCTAGAGTCTGAGGAGGACGTTGCAAATTGAGCAATCTCCTACCCATCATATCCCACACGTGCTCAATTGGGGATAAGTCGGGAGATCTTGGTGGCCATGGTAACAATGTGACATCATTATGTTGAAAGAAGTCTATTGTGCCTCTTGCAACATGTGGTCGGGTATTATCTTGTTGGAAAGTTGGATCTGCCAGGGTGTCAAGATAGGGTAAAAGATGGGGTTCTAGAACTTCGTGGATATAACGCTGCGCGTTCATGTTACCTCTGATGAAGATTAAAGGTGACCTGGAACCATAAGCTATAGCACCCCAAACCATAACTCCAACAGTGTGATGAACATGTCTTTTAACAAAAAACTGTGGATTCCTCCTTTCACCACGTCGCCTTCTAACCCTGGCACGACCATCGTGCATGCCTAAACAAAATCGAGACTCGTCACTAAAGACAATACTGTTCCATTCCTGATCCCAGAGTGATCGTTGTCTGCACCACTCAAGGCGATTACGTCGGTGTTCTCGAGTTAAAGGGAGGACCCAGTGTGGCCGGTATGAAAACAAGCCAAAACTTCTCATTCTTCGGTAAACACTTCGCATGCCAAAAGGTCTTCCGTGTTCTGCAAACCATTCATTTGCAATGCACCTGGTAGTGGAGAAACGGTCCCTTAAGGCCAATAATCTTAGGCTATCTTCACGGTCTGTTGTTCTACGGCGGCGTCCAGTGCCCCTTGCTCTTTGCGTACGGCCTTCTCGAAGCCTTGCCTGACAACACCTAACCACAGTGTCTACACTTCTTTGCACTCTAACTGCAATTGCCCGGAAAGAAGGTCCAGCTTCCCGAAGTCCCACTATACGGCCCCTATCAAACACTAAGTTGACGAAATCGTACAGGTCTCCGTACTCTAGGCATCGTAACCGATCGTAAAGGATGTCAAGAACCAAAATCCGCCAACGTTGATTCTTTACTGCGGCTGAAATATTCATTTTTAGAGCGTTAGTGAATTAAAAAAAAGCAGTATAAAAACCGGAATGTCCAACTGATAAGGCTGAACATTTTTTCACTTGTTATTTACAGTAAGATAAATACATTCACCAACTTTTATTAAAATAAAACCATTTAAACTGGGTGTTCGGATTTATATGTCACTTAGTATATTTCCATCTGTATCGATTATAAACGAACGAGGAATTTTTCACTTGTTATTTACAGTAAGATAAATAAAAAAAACCGAATGCTTTATTTACTAGAGTTTGAGTATGAAGTATGGAATCAATAGTTAAATTTTAGTTACGAACAGAAACTGAGCACTTCGTTTGACATATTCAACGTTTATGTAATTTTCATGGCTAAAAATAAATAATTTTTGTCTTCTTAGAATTGAGCTCCAAGTTGTGCAGACCGGATGACGTATTGATCGATTGAACTCTTCATTCAGAGTCCGTTCTGCTGCAGCTCTGTCTTTTATAAAAAAACTGAATGTCATCAGCGTACGCTTGCACTTTCACACTTTGTATTTTACTCAAAATAACTGCCGTGTATGTTATGTATAACAAGGGCCCAAGTATAGACCTTTGCGGACCTCCTGGCAGAATTTCTAGGCTTTCCGAATAGGCGCCATCAATATGGATTTTCTGGGTGAGTAGCTTCGTATCAAAAACAGTGAGGAGTCAGTAAAACCATAGCACATAAGCATCGAACGCAACAATTCATGATTGATGAAATCGAAAAGCACAAGAACGCTAAACAAACCTTAATCTCAAACTATCGGTGCTAACCATAGCTAGTGATGTTTCAGTACTTCTTCCTGGTCTAAACCCAGATTGGAAATCGGGAAGTAGACCATGAAATGAGAAATATTCATAAATTTGAATATAAAGATGTTTTTCAAATATTTTTGAAACAGCAGGCAGAAGAGATATAAGCGTAAGGGAATGGAATTCCAGCAGTTTTCCGTAGAACTGGAAAATAAGGCCGCTCTATGCAACAATTGTCGATGAAGGGGCTGCATAATTTGAGAATTTGGCACCTGATTGTAAGCTATGCAAGATCGTGTGCACGTCTTTGACAGTTGTCATTGTGAGCTTAAGGCCCGTATCGTCAGTCGACCCTACAATTGTAGGGCGCCTTTATGGCCTCCTTGATTGTCCTAGTTTTTTACTTCTCCGTGTCAGAACTCTATTTTGAGGTTATGTCACAAACATCTATTTGCATCAAATTGTGCTTGCTATTGATTTATATCATGTTTTATCAGCCTGAAATTTCCTACAATTTAAAAAGAAAACATATCTTCACAATAGGAGAGCGTTGACGCTGACACGGGACAAGTGAAATCTAGAAATTTTTGAAGGAGAGAAAGGAGTATGACAATCAAGGAGGCCATAAACGCGCCCTACAATTGTAGGGACGACTGACGATACGGGCCTAAAGCTTACACTAGCATGTAACGGGTTTTTTCTTTTTTTTCATACACTGACTGTCCTATTATTTTTTATTTTGTACAAACCCAACCACAAGTGCAAACTTTTTTTGGGTGCTTTATGTTTATTGTGCACAATATTTGATATTTACTTGTATTTTGTGACAATAAACATTATTATTATTATTATTATTCTGAACATTACCTGCATAAACGCACTTAGTTGTAGAACATTCCACGTACATTTACGGGCCCAAAATAAGAATTTTTCTTGTTCACGCCTAGTAACAGCCAAAGTATCGTTCCTCAAGTGCTTATAGCATAGTCATGGTCTTGTTTGAATATCGTTGCATGGCCTTGTCGCGCTCTCTTTGCAATACCCTAAGATTGTCAGTAAGCCATGATGTGGCTCTCTTCTGTATAGAAGACGGGCACCGAAAGCGGAAAATATAAATGAATTGACCGTATCTACGAGGGTGGCCCCACAAGTACCCGACCCAACGAAGAAACCTCAAAAATTTTGTAAAAAAATTTATTTATGTTTCAACATAACCTTCTTTGAGCTCTATACACTTTTCCCAGCGATGTTGAATAAGTTCGATACCCTTTTTATAATAAGAACTGTCTTGCTCCTCAAAATAGCCATTAACTGCCGACATCGCTTCTTCATCGTTGGAAAATCTTTGACCACTGAGCCATTTTTCCAAGTTTGGAAACAGAAAATAATCCAAAGGGGTCAAATCTGGTGAATAGGGTGCATGAGGTAGTAATTCAAACCTTAATTCGTTAATTTTGGCCATTGCAATAACGGATTTGTGCTCTGCTATCCAATATTTTACTGTTGCAAACGAAGGAGCAGACTCACCCAGAGTAGAATCGAGTGCAGCTTTTATACTGGTTGGGCTGAGGCCTTTGAAATAAAAGTCTTGTACCACATAACGATGACCAGTTTTCTCCATTTTCACAAATTCACTGAAAACGTTCAGTATTGATGGCTGCCAAACAAATACTAAACAACGTGGCATCTCCAAACTTGACACATATGCTTTATAGGTTGCATACTTTCTAATACGATGATATTTTTCAAACAAATATCGCCATCTCTAGATCAGGCCGGGTACTTCTGGGACAACCCTCGTATCTTCGCCTCTGTGTCTTCAGTTCGGATTAATTCGAACCATATCGTCCACCTTGTGTTCCTAGGAACATTCTGCCTCCACAAACCTTTTTTCAAAATCAATAAACCACCTGGTAGCATCAAAATCCGGCTGGCTGTTGGGTTATGGTGTGGTCGCTTTGCGTCCTGTTGCGTCATCGTATATCGAGCTGGTTGCCTCGATCTGCGTTTAAAGCAATTACAACCTATAGGCCGCATTGTATAAGATATCTGTATCAAAGTGATCGGCTTTGGCAGGAGGCCGTATGGCGTATAAGTGAAAGTAGGTCGCAGCCCCGCAACAGACGTCGCCGGTTGTCTCAATACATCTGGTCTTTACCCGATCGAGAAACGATAATGCGACCAGTTGGCAAGCACCACAAACACACTTTTTATCCGCATTGGTAATTTTTAAGCCTACTTTGACATATCTACTTTATTACCAACCTCAAACGCGTATTATCTCTCACTCTCTACGTTAGTGGAACAATGGATTTTTCAACAAGCGGAGAAAAGCTTTCGGCTTATGCGCATCCATTGTTTATCTTTATTCACTTTATAATATTGTTGAAATTAATATATTCGCCATCTCCATAAATGCCATGCTTAACATAACATATTCTATGGTCAACAATAAAATGTCTGATTTTATGGAATATCAGAAATTCCTTGTGACCAATTTGTGTCCCAAATTAAGTTGCCAGATATAAGTAGTTGTTGAAAGGAGGCGAAACAGTTCGCCATTCTGGTAGTTTGAAATTATAAGAAGGGTTGAGTCTGTCCAACATAAGTTGCTACGGGTTTTGACGTATAAAGCGAATATCAATATACATAATCATGATTATAGCTTGGCAATGGAACGTTTTAAAATCCTACCTCTATTTAAGAGAAGGGTATTATCTGATTTGTGCTTAACTGACCGAATCTTAAACGATCAAATTGATTGTTTTTATCTTTTGTCTAAAATCAATATACAGGGTGGCGCATCGAAAACGAAACAGACGCACTAACTGGCAGCTGAGTTTTTTTTGGAAAAACGCTCAGACCCGTAGATTTTGTTTTCGAGGGCGACACAATTTTGGCAAAAAATCACGTTAACACGTGCAGCCCCCTGGGCGGGGGTGACACCAACCCTAAAATCTTAAATGGAAAGGAAGCATCAAAATCCGGCTGGCTGTTGGGTTATGGTGTGGTCGCTTTGCGTCCTGTTGCGTCATCGTATATCGAGCTGGTTGCCTCGATCTGCGTTTAAAGCAATTACAACCTATAGGCCGCATTGTATAAGATATCTGTATCAAAGTGATCGGCTTTGGCAGGAGGCCGTATGGCGTATAAGTGAAAATAGGTCGCAGCCCCGCAACAGACGTCGCCGGTTGTCTCAATACATCTGGTCTTTACCCGATCGAGAAACGATAATGCGACCAGTTGGCAAGCACCACAAACACACTTTTTATCCGCATTGGTAATTTTTAAGCCTACTTTGACATATCTACTTTATTACCAACCTCAAACGCGTATTATCTCTCACTCTCTACGTTAGTGGAACAATGGATTTTTCAACAAGCGGAGAAAAGCTTTCGGCTTATGCGCATCCATTGTTTATCTTTATTCACTTTATAATATTGTTGAAATTAATATATTCGCCATCTCCATAAATGCCATGCTTAACATAACATATTCTATGGTCAACAATAAAATGTCTGATTTTATGGAATATCAGAAATTCCTTGTGACCAATTTGTGTCCCAAATTAAGTTGCCAGATATAAGTAGTTGTTGAAAGGAGGCGAAACAGTTCGCCATTCTGGTAGTTTGAAATTATAAGAAGGGTTGAGTCTGTCCAACATAAGTTGCTACGGGTTTTGACGTATAAAGCGAATATCAATATACATAATCATGATTATAGCTTGGCAATGGAACGTTTTAAAATCCTACCTCTATTTAAGAGAAGGGTATTATCTGATTTGTGCTTAACTGACCGAATCTTAAACGATCAAATTGATTGTTTTTATCTTTTGTCTAAAATCAATATACAGGGTGGCGCATCGAAAACGAAACAGACGCACTAACTGGCAGCTGAGTTTTTTTTGGAAAAACGCTCAGACCCGTAGATTTTGTTTTCGAGGGCGACACAATTTTGGCAAAAAATCACGTTAACACGTGCAGCCCCCTGGGCGGGGGTGACACCAACCCTAAAATCTTAAATGGAAAGGAAGGTCGAGTGGTACCTTATTTTAAAGGTATTTCAATTCCCTTTATAATGATATAAAATTAATGTAATTCAGTAAAATAATGTTGGCAAAATTCGCAGTCACTAAAATTATCTCGATATGTGAACAACAGCTCTGAATACGAGTTTTACCAGATTTACATCCGACTCATTATTGCCAACGTTAGAGACTAATACAAAGATGTCACCTCAGTAGACGTCAAAAAGTAATGGTTACTCGTGAGATAGGGTTCACTTGTGCAACCATCTACTGACAAATGAGTCACTATAAGCATTGATTAACGTATTTTCCGCTAAGTAAAGCCATCGAACCCAGCAACGTGCAGTCTATGCAGAATATAAAATACAGCCCCATGAATAATTTGATCACGAGGTTAACACTGTAAGTCTCCGTGCTGCAGACAATGCACCGTAAACCCGTAATAACGATTCAAAGATTGCGTTAACGCTGGAGATGTGCACAATTTTTACATGAACAAACTATGCTTGCTCCAATTCTCACGAATCTGTGTTTGATCTTTACTATAAACTGTGACGTTTACCAGTAGAAATTAGTACCGGAGAATCTTGTCTTGGAACATATGCTCAATGGGAAAAGTGTGTGATTCAACATAGGAATGAACACAATTAGAAAAGTTGCGGGAATAGCTATAACTTGGTGTCATTAGATAAAATAATAGAGAAATTTCTGTAATGAAATGTAAAAACAGGTTTCTCACATTTCGACTATACGGCTTTGCGAAGAATCGCACTTCCAACGGTTTGACACCGACTGAGCATGCGCAGGGGAGGAAACATTTGCAAGCAAGGGTGAAGCCTACTTGTGGCTTATTGGTCCGCTGTTTCAGCAAACCAATTTTTGGTTTGAAAACTATTTTGAAACGGTCGAAACAATACACAAGATTGTTGCTAACATTCGCAGATCGCAAAAGATCTTCTGTTTTGTTATAGTTGCCATATGATTTGAGGTTATGGTTTTTATGTGTGTTGGAGAGTTTGCATCTTTCTTAGTTTTGTTGCAAATATATGTATCAATGGAAAAGATGCAAGCCAGATACTATTTTTTAATGTTGAATGCTACTAGTAGTTCTTTATTGTGTTTACCTGTTTGTATTGCTCACAGAAATGTCAGATTCTTACAGTTCAAGTTCAGAATACGACTGGAAAAAAACATAGATGTAACGGTACCTCTTTACAATGGAAGTGAATTCGTCGAACATTTCAAAGTGACTCGCAAAGTAGCTGAATATATCTCAACTAAATACGAACACAGCATGCTCTTCAAAAAGGCAACTGAAGACAATATGGGAAACTTTCTGCTGATGAGCAAACACTCATCTTTCTGTGGTTCGCAGGACATGAAATATCATTTCGTGAAGTTGCAGATACGTTTGATATAAGGACTAGTTGTTTATTATACAGAATAAGACGCTTAATCAGGTTGTTAAGCATTAAAACTAGAACTGTAGCCTAACACTGAAGAAATAAACATCTAAATGTCAAAGCCGATGCTGTCGCAGGTGTTGTGGCAGAAAGATGTGTTGAACAAAATCAAATTTGAAACCGTTTCAAACTATTCTTTTGACAGCGAATGCGCGATGCAGGAGTTCACTATCAACATGGCTATTACGTAAAAACCTATAAAACGTCAAAAGACTGACAAAACGTCCACTTCCTTCCTAGATAATTCCTAGTGTTTGCTGTGAGAGCTGTCAACGTCATCAAAAGCGTCCATCTATGGACGAATGACCCAACCTCAACAGGAGACGCTGAATGACTCAGTACCCCTTCATGCTTTGTTGGTTGCAGAATGCCGAGCTAATCTGTTGAGTACACTCTGAGATGTGCGGTTGAGTATCAGAATAGCAAGATCACATCTGGATGATTTTGTGTATCTGTGAGAAAATTATTACTGAATATGCTGCCATGAGATGTATCTATACTAAGTGACACATAAATCCGAACACCCAGTTTAAATGGTTTTATTTTAATAAAATTTTGTATAAGTACTTAATGAAGCATAATAAGTAAATGATAAAAATTTCAAAATGATTGCACTGCTTTAAAGCCCTTTGACCTTTAATAATGTGTGGATGGACCCTGATGTGCTACGCATTCTCCAACGCGCCTAGGCATGCTTCTGATCAGGTGGTCAATGTCCTCCTGTGGTATCTCATTCCAGGCAACCACCAACTCCTCTCGAAGTGCTTCTAGAGTCTGAGGAGGACGTTGCAAATTGAGCAATCTCCTACCCATCATATCCCACACGTGCTCAATTGGGGATAAGTCGGGAGATCTTGGTGGCCATGGTAACAATGTGACATCATTATGTTGAAAGAAGTCTATTGTGACTCTTGCAACATGTGGTCGGGCATTATCTTGTTGGAAAGTTGGATCTGCCAGGGTGTCAAGATAGAGTAAAAGATGGGGTTCTAGAACTCCGTGGATATAACGCTGCGCGTTCATGTTACCTCTGATGAAGATTAAAGGTGACCTGGAACCATGAGCTATAGCACCCCAAACCATAACTCCAACAGTGTGATGAACATGTCTTTCAACAAAAAACTGTGGAACTGTGGGCGGCGTCCAGTGCCCCTTGCTCTTTGCGTACGGCCTTCTCGAAGCCATGCCTGACAACACCTAACCACAGTGTCTACACTTCTTTGCACTCTAACTGCAATTGCCCGAAAAGAAAGTCCAGCTTCCCGAAGTCCCACTATACGGCGCCTATCAAACTCACTAAGTTGACGAAATCGTACAGGTCTCCGTACTCTAGGCATCGTAACCGATCGTAAAGGATGTCAAGAACCAAAATCCGCCAACGGTGATTCTTTACTGCGGCTGAAATATTCATTTTTAGAGCGTTAGTGAATAAAAAAAAAGCAATATAAAAACCGGAATGTCCAACTGATAAGGCTGAAAATTTAAACTGGGTGTTCGGATTTATATGTCACTTAGTATATTAGCTATGCTAGACGGGTTATTTGTTGTGTTGTCCTTTCTGAAGAGAGGTTATGTTCAAAGTTATACATTACGGTTTTTCTCCTTTATAGCATTTTCAAAATATTTGAGAAGCAGTACGGAAAATAAGCACCGCACCTGCGTTGTGTCTAATTAAGCAACATCACAGAAAAATTGTAGTACTTCCTTACATCTAGGCGCCGATTTGCATTTTCTACCTGACGTCGTAAAATAAATTTCAATAAAATTCAAATGACTGGAAACAAAAATTAATGTGAAATGTAATAACTTTTTTACGTTTTATAAATATTTCCTGTATGTACCATATTATACCAGTATACATCAAGTGTATTGCCAAGTTGACATCCTGTAGAAAAACCAACATACTGTCACAAAAAACTATATGTCAAAAGAACCGACAATGTCACTTTTCAATATATATACGTAATACCCCTGCGGATGTCAAGTCGTTTGAAATGTGATGCTAGAACATTACTACGAAGGATGTCTTTTAAGTTTTGCATATGGAAATGAAACAACACGGTAGGTAGTTTTAAATGACTTTATTGTTTTTCGAAGTATTCTCCACGAAGATTAATACACGTCTGCATGCGCCCGAACCAATTTTCGAAACACTTATTCCACTCGTTTGCTGGCACATCCAAAACGGCGTTTTTGAATGCGTCAATTATGGCGCGAAAATGTTCTCGGTTGAGTTCCATTTTTCTAATGACTTGGTGACACTTAAAAATTCACTGTAGTGAAAAGACTGCACGTATTGTTGTGAAATTTTTGTTTTAAGTTTACTAAAGAGTGAGGTTAAGATTCAGTACTGACGTTCGATCCGCGCGGCCTACTATGTTTCTATATGCAAAACTTAAAAAAAAATCTTTATGGTTTTGTTTTTCTCGGTTCATTGTGAGTGTCTCAGCTTGTAAGCAAGAGCTTATGAGTGTAAGTTAATAATTGCAGCTCGCCATCAACCATCCCAAGTCTCTTAAAGAACCATTATCAGTCCAAAGCTTACATCTATCATCATATCTACGATCAGTTTAGTAGAAATATGTTTGCGCGTGCAAAGCAATAAGAATATCATTTGCATATTTCTGCTATCTAATTAATAGCTCCGATATTACCGCTATTCAAGCGAATCATAACTATTAACATAGCAGTAACGAAAATGGGATATGGCCCGAAATTTGGGATTTGTGCGTACAATGTATCTTTGACATTCCGCGAAACAGAGACGTTGTAAATTTTCGTACTGGAAATATCAATCTGCATAGTGGGCATCAGGGCAAATGTGGTTATAAAAACACAAGATATTACTCTAACATTTTATATTTGTGATATAGCCACATAAATGACAGCATCAACTTTTCCACTTTTAGAAATCTTTAATAGGGATACGTACACAAGTCAATAAATCGTAGCAGTCATATATGTACTTATTGTAGTTTGAGATCAACGATTATAGACAATAGACAATAGCAAAATTCATATAAGTTGGTAACAATATATGTTTTTACCGCAAGGTTTCACCTTAGTATGAAAATTCACAGAATCCACTGAACGTAATAACTAAAATGACAACCGATACGCGTCCTTATATATCTAACAGTGTTGCCGGATTTTTGGAAGCTTTTTCAATATTGTTCATATAAGGAAACCAGTCAGTTCGGACAACCTCAAATTCTACTGGCATTTTCGATCAATTTATAAAAACGTTAAAAAAATTGGACAAAGTGTGAACAGTGGCGGCTCATCAAAACAAAAACAAGAAAATCACCTCATGCTTTCAAATGAAACAGACTTTCGTCAGTCCCCTCGATACTGAAATATGACGCCTAATGCAAATAATTTTGGATTGTCAGTACGTCAAGGATACGTCGGTGTGACCGGATTTTTTGTTGGTCATTTTGAATTTAGTCTACGAGAAAATGAGATAAAATAAGTGGAAGTGAAACTCATTTGGAATTTAGTAATTATGAATCTTCTACGAGTCGCCGCTGCCTTGTGACCAAATATATTTTTCCTTTTGGTAACTGAAAAAAGAATAAGTGTTGCTTCTTCAAGGTTTATCCAGAAATGCAAATCGTATGATATTTAAGAATAAAAATGTACAATATACAAAAACACCCACCTTAATGTCTTTCCAAAGGCAAGATTCAAGTCCACAAAGTATTTTAGGGTTCATAGAAGCAACAAAAAAAGTCTAATAGATAACGCATGAGATAGTTTTGCGCTATTATTAAGTGTATATTTCGTTCATTCCAAGAAAACTTTTATGACGTCATTTGTATCTACAAGCATCACGTCAACTTAGTGACGTTAGCGTTCAGTTTTGTTTAGTACTATGCTTTGTTATTTTTTGCTGATATGCTGAACTTTCTATGTATACTAAAGCAATCAAAATGCTAACTCTAAATAAATTCCTATGTTGTGTCGCCATGCCGATTCTGTGACGTCATTGATATCTTCTTGGAATAAAGGCGCTTCATTAGCTATTTGGATGCACCAATTACGAATTTTATCTTGAAAATGCTTTTTCCAAATACAAAATAGTTTTTTAAAACAGAACGCGAAATCTCGTGACTGTTAAAAGGAAACCGCACATGCTTATTCATATGGAAGTAAATTATACATTAATACTGCAGACTTTCACGATATTATGGTTACACGAGATAACGCAATGGAAGCATCAAAACTATGCTACAAAAGCTCAACTGAAGGCGCCAACAGAAGTTGAAAAAATAAACAATATTTCCACTTTTAACACACGAAATGGAAAGACTGCATCAAATATCCGCATTTTCATAATGGGCTACTTGACTCATACCTAAGTGCGTATTACTTACAGTTTTGCCTTTGGAAAACAAAATATACCGATTTGAATTATTAAAAGCGCAAGATGAATATACAGCTCCGATTTAGTGAGGTGTATTTTTCATTTTTAATACGAAACTGTGAATACACTATTGGCCGTGATGTGACGTCATACAAATTGTAAACAAAGAAACGTCATCCGTATGTCACTCGTGGATTAAAGTTGTCTTCTTTAAATATGTCTAAAGAACTCCTAAACGTAAAAAGTTATCGTTCGAATCGTAAAAGCAGAAAGCGGAAAAATTGCCCACTGATAGTTGACTTCTATGTAAGTACGGTGCATCTAATCAGAAGAAAGGATAATACGTAATCTTTCTCATAAATCATAATAATTTTATCTAATATTGAATTTCTTCTGACACACCTGCAATGGAATCGTAAGGTGACTATGCCGTAGGTAGTAAAATGTAAAATATGTCCTGAACATAAGGTATCCTCCAAGCAATACACAGTAATATTTTGTATATCAATTTCCCTATGCACTCTAATCCATATTACCAAATTTTTCATGTAAATTAGTAGTCACGTTTTTATTTTTTCAGAAGTTCCGCTGCTGTTTACAAACGATATGACGTCAGAAAATACATTAATAAATATGTGCCAAAAATGGGGGACAGCGTTTTCGCCTGCCCGAGAAAAATATATTTTCAAATTAAAGTTTGACGGTCTTTTACGTATAGTATTAATTTTTTGGTTTAAAAGAGCAAATATTAACTATTTAATTTTACTTAATAAAAGTGTCAAATAGCCTATTGATCAAATCTAAAATTCCATAGTTCTTGGGAAAATACTTCATGACTATTTTGAAAAATTCACACGTATTTTCAACTTCTATTTATTCGTCCTTAAATCAATAAAAACGGATCAGGTACAAAAAATTAAATACCTTGGGTACACCATACACAACCATGTCGTTCGCATCATGGCACTTCAGTTTCTCTTCATTTCTTATGGTATCAGTGATATATCTACGTATCTTATTAGAAATATATTAAATAATTATTATACAAAGCTTGTGAGAAAATGAATCACTGTAGCAAAGTTTCATATATATTACATGCCTATGTGGTGTTATGTGGTTTTACAGCTTAATATTAGGTTATACCATAACTAGCAATATTAAAAGATAATTCCAAAAGAAGAATTAAAATTGATGTTTATTAAGTAATTTGTAATTTTTATTATCTGATATTGTTCGAATAAAATACGATAATCGGTAAAATGTTAGTTCATCTAGTTCTAGTAATAGAAACATGTATTATAGTAAAATCGATTTAAAATAGAATAACCGGCAACAGCAGTTAAGTTCGGTTCACTGCATGAAATGTTTGTTTTGTATGAAAACTAACTATAGCTAGTTTGTATATTATATACACAAGTCAATAATAAATATATAAAGAACTTATTTTGACTTTCTTGGTTTCCATCAAGTTATTTGTAAGAAAGAAACATGAAGACAATTCCTGTATAACCACAAGTACAACAATCAAATAATTTACAAAATCTAAATAATAATAAAAGTCTCATATTGGAATATATGCCAAACTATAACTTTCTATTGCCAGGTATACATTTTTCTATCTTATATTAATATAAGGCATTTCTGTAGCCTTTAAGTTGTAATTGATATCTCGTAAGCGTTTAGATCTAGTAGTCATGGTGTCAATGATTGCAGCGGAACTCAGTTCAGGTCTGGAATGAATGTAATAACATGTTTTCAAGATTAATTAATTTTATGATCTGTATTGCAGAACACACATAAAATTGATATAACTATATTTGGAGAACCAACTTCCGCCCCATGACTATTGTGATCACACAACCTTAGATTTGCTGCAGATTTGAATAAGTCTTAGAGAAGTACCAGTAAATATAATTAGTACAATATTGCAACATTGTCAAATGTTTATAACACTGAATTGTAATTGATATAAAATATTTTAACGCAAATGTTAATTCTGCTGCTGCCTTGAAGAAATCTCAGAGAAGTACCAGTTAATGTGATATAGCACAACCCTCTCAGCACACAAACGTTTTTCAAACGTCTTTCAAGCTTTCGGATCTCAAAATGCATCCCTCAGGACATTTAAGGCCTACGGTTTAAACATCCTTCCACGAGTTTACACTAGCCATACACCCAGTGGCGTAGCACTCACCTGGTGACTCAACTTTAAGAACCATGTACAAACATAAAAAAATCTCAGATTGCATTGCAAAGTAAAGGCTTAACTGTTGACGAAACTGTTGACCAGTGATGCAGGACTAACACTGAAAGAACTTCAAAAATATATGTTGGAATGTCTTAACCGATTCAGAGTTAAACTCCAGAGAAAATCGAAGTCTCTTCATTGTTCGAGATCGTAGTAAGAAATACTTTGCTTTTGGCGAATACTGAAGAACTGAAATTAGCATTAGCATCCAAGTTTACAGATTTTTATGATGAGGTCTCAGAAACAGAATTTTGGAGATACCAAGACTGCGAAGACATTTAAAAGCCACTAATGTTACAGTTTCTGATAGGGTATCTCTAGATTTTTTAAAGTTTATTGTAGAATGGGATTCTACAGAATCTTATGACTGCACTAAAATTGTTCATGAAGGTTTGCGTATCATGTGAAAGGAGTTTCAGTAAACTAAAATTAATAAAAAACTATTTGCGGGCAACAATGAGCCAATCGCGGGTTAGCAATCTTGGCATATTCGAACACGAGGCAATACAAAATATAAATTTTGACGAAGTTATTTATGAGTTTCCAGCTGTCAAAGCTAGAAAGAAGAGATTTTAATTGTAAGATAAAAGTATTGTTTCTGTCTTAGTTTTTATTGTGTTTTGTTCACTATTTTAAATATAACATTGACATCGGACACCTGACAGTTATTGGACATTGCTGTTTCAAAACCGAATACTAAGAGTTCTGTATGGCGTATTTTGTTCAGTACTCGACAGATGGTATCTCTATAATATACGTGAACAGATTTCTATTCGATTGCGCATACTTCCACGCCGTTGCTGTGATTATGGCGGGAAAATTTTATAGGTTATGGTCTTGACTCTGAAGCTAAAGTTTGTGTTCAGGTATCGACAAAAAATTCTACATTTGTTCTCAAGGTAAGCTCGTACTGATATTTGTTGTCAAGCTTTAGATTGCATCGAAAACAAGTTTGAGTTGATAATTTCAGAAATATGTTCTGTCCAATCACTCATAATTTTTTTCAACTAATTTCGGTTATTGGGCATCTGTCCAATCACTAAAAAATGTTAAGTTGTTCTGTGTTCACTCGATTCAGTGAATCTTTATACAAGAAGGGATATTTTTCTATTTATATTAAATTGGAAATAGATTTGATAGTTATTGGACAACTGTCCAATAGCTAAACTTGACCGTCCAGTAGCCGAGTTCGGGTCTCTAATATTTGGTCTACATTTTAGGAACTAGCAATATGCCGAAATTAAGGCAATACAAGTCGAAACTTGAATACGCTCTCAGAGACATACAGAACTGGCACAGAATCTTACCGAACAGCCAAAAAAAGTACGGAATTCCGAAATCCACTTTAGAATTTAAAATGAAACATCTCGGTCATAAAGAATAAGCTTGGGTCCATCGCCAATTTTAACAAGTGAAGAAGAGGCTTTGTTAGTTAGGTAATTTGTATTTTATTATATAAATATGTTGAGTGATTTAGGCTATACAACTTATATATATATATATATATAATTTGAGAAATGCCTGTCTAATAACAGGAGACTAATTTTATAAATATTTATCTGCAGTTGGATAAAAGATAATGCTGCAAAGGGATTTCCAAGAAGGGCCAACGATTTGAGAATAGCGTACAAAGATTTTTGACTGTTAATCCGCGTCCACACAAATTCAATGATAAACCGACCTGGAGATGGGCGGGTTTAGGCACAGCCGACGTCAACTACGAGCCGTGAACAAAGAAATCTGGCAACGTAGTGTTACTCCCGCCGCTGCTTGCTGCATCGACGCAACTCGTGCTCAAAACGCTGAGAAAACATAACCTTTTCAATTTGTGATTTGGGAATCCCAGAGGCTGTAATTAAGAGATAAGCTTGTTTTCTAAGCTTCAAAGTGTGTGTATGTATTCAAAGTGATCGGTGACTATAATATATGAGAAATAGACTCCAGTTGTAGTGCTTCTGTGCTTTAAAAATAGTAGTTGACGTCGGCTGTGGTTCAGGTATCCCAGCAAATAAGTAATGTATAATTCGTTACTACTTATAGATATTTTCAACGTTACAGGGATTCTTGAAAAGGCATCCCGATATCTCTAAAAGAACAGCTGAAGGGGTTACTTCGTTACTTCTCAGAACAGGACATCAGAAACTGGTTTATCAATATCCATGACTACCTCAAGCAAAAAAATCTAGAAGATGTGCTTGAAGATCCTTCAAGGATTTTTAATGCTGACGAGTCAGGATTTGAGATTTGTCCTTCCACTGGGAAGGTGTTTGCAGCAAAAGGGACAAGAAATGTGTATTCTGTAGAACGCGGTTCTTCGAAAGAAAACATCACCGTGCTGTTTACTTTCTCAGCAGATGGTACGACTTGCGTGCCAATGGTAGTTTTCCCTTATCAACGCCTTCCTGAAAAAATAACTAAAGGTATTAATCCTAAGTGGGGCGTAGGAAGAAGCGACAAAGGATGGATGACATCCGAAACATTTCATCAATATATAGCAAATGTTTTCTATGCCCATCTGAAGGAAAATGCCATCAAATTACCAGTGATCCTCCTTCTCGACGGTCCTAAGAGTCACCTGAATTATCATCCGAGCATTCTATGTAATTAACTACAAATTGAAATCATTTCACTGTATCCTAACGCTACAAGGATTTTGCAACCCTGTGATGTATCCATTTTCCAACCAATCAAAGAAGCTTGGCGTCAGTCAGTACGAAAGTGGGAAGAAGAACATCCGGGGCAAATAGTGAACAAAGTCGTTTTTGCTGGTATTCTAGAAAATGCTGTTAATCAAAGCAGAAACAGTTGTAAACGGGTTTAAAGTCTGCGGTTTGTATCATTTCAATCCAGATAACGTCGACTATACAAAGTGTCTAGGAGTGGGAACCATGCAGCAACCAAATATTGGTGTAGAAAATCTTACTAATACCTACGACAAGTTCGCAACAATAGTTGGTCCCGAAAAAATCTAAATGTTCCAAAATATTGATAGAAGACTTTGAGATTCTTCCGAAACGGTGATACAATATCTACGGATATCACATAGCCAAAAAATAAAATTATTATTGTACAAAATATAATTATAATTTCCCCAACAAAAAATCCTTCACTTGCTTCAAATTCTAGTGAAACTGAACATACCGCAACCATTAGTCAACCGAGTACCAGCAAAGCTACCGTCAACGTAATGTGTAAGCAAATAATTCCTCCCAACCGAGTCGTAGTTACAAACAATTTGTTAGGAAGCTTCCTAGAGTCACCTTCTGCACCTGCAAGGAAGGGTAAACGAAACATAGAGAAATTCCCTTTCGCTATAACATCTGAGCGATATCACGAAAAAATAAGAATTAAAGTAGTAGTAGTAGTAGAAAGATTTATTTAGCACATTTGGCTACATAAACAGAACAATTGTAAACAACTTAGAACTAGTAAATTCAAGCCATATGGTGTATGATGTAAATGCTGGACAACCTATAATTGTAGATTTAACAAGTGATTTCTCAATTTTAAAGAAACAGGAGGAAGACGGGAAGGAAAATAGAAAAAGGAAGAAGCAGGAAAAACGAAACGAAAAACAAGGTAAAGGTAAGAATTCACAAACAACAACACAGTGCTCTGCCTGCCTAAAGGGCATCAGATCTGGTGAACTACAATGTGATGACTGAAAACGAACATAACATACCTAGCGATGACGATCTATACATATGTCATAACTGCTACAGATTGAGTGATAGTGACGAGGATTGTGAAGATATTGATGATCAGGAAGTCGATGAATTATACGACCAATATAATCAGGCAAAAAAGCATTTTACAAATGATTATACCACATTATACAGGGTGACTTTGAAGTTGAGTCATTAATTTTCAGATAATGATTGTAGAAGGAAGATAAACCAAAATATGTGTGTAAAAATAAAAAAATAAATAAAAAAAAATTTTACCTTGTTTAATAAAGTATCGTCCCGACAAGTATTTCAGTACGGACCTGTATTTGATCGTGTGGTCTTGGAGCAGCATGCCCTGACCTGTGAGGTCTTAAGTCACCTGATTCACGAGCCCTTTGTACTACATTAACAAAGGCACGAGGGGTTGGTTGCACTCGATTGGGAAACCGATTCACATAAATCCGTGATGCATCCGGGAGCATTTTGTAAATACTGCCCCCCCGTAAATAAGAATCATGTCCACAAGTTCAGCATTTTCGTAAACATGTGCCATTTTTGATTTCGTTTGAGCCACGCAACAAACACACATACAAACACAAACACAAACACTAACGCGACTGACGAAAAACATCGTGATAAACGTTTCAAATTCTTTCGCTTTTTTGTTTCCGATGCGAAGAACAGGTCAGGCGGATTATATCCGTTGTCGCCAAACACGAACATATTATTATTGAGACAGGGCGGCACTCAAACTTCCAAAGGGCTATAACTTTGTTACTTTAATTTTACCAGAAAAATGGTACAGGAAAAAAACATTTCTTTTGATCAGATCTACTCACTGTTAAAATAAATGACTCAACTTCGAAGTCACCCTGTATAAGACCCGTCCAATAACTGAATTTTCAGTTACTATTCACAAACAAGGCTACTTTGGCATGTATGGTCAGCTTAAACTCAGGCCAGAATTCGCACATCATAAGCGTTGTTATGGTGTTTTGTGAAAATCACTGAATGAATTTGACAGTTGCCAGTCAAAACCAACACAAACTTACCATTAATAGCTGCGTTATATAAAAGGCGACATTAATTCTTAACTTACTGCTACCTAAGAATTTAGCAAATTCCTGGACTACGAGGTCTGTAAATTAAGTGATGAGATTGGCAACGTAGCGTTCGATCTGGCACCACTGAAGACGAGAAATCAAGAAAAAAAATATCACCGACGCAAATTGTAGATTATCAAGAACCTAAAATATGGTTTTTGCCTACCAGATGCTTGTTCGTGGTATGCATCCATTTGAGCAATAACGTCATATACAAAACATACTTATACCCCTAAAAAATCCATTTTGGCGGCTACCATTGCCACTTGCTTATCAATACCTAATCGTAGATTACACTTTAAAAAAAAATCATCAACGTACGAGTTGTATTTATTAAAATAAAAAATTGCTAAACCATAAAAATTCACAGTGGCTCCTTATTCGCCTTACTTGAGTCCTTGAGACTTCTTTCTCTTCACGAAGTTGAAAAATCATCTCGAAGGAACTCGTTTTGTGACAGCCGAAAACATTCAAACGGCTGTAACCGACCACCTGAAGGCTACAAGGAGTGGAAGAACCGTCTCCAGCGCTGTACCTTTAGAAGGAAGATATTTTGAGGTTGAAAAAATAAAACTGTAATTATATATGAATAAAAAAATTTAAGAAATCAGCCTCATCACTTAATTTACAGAGCTCGTATATTTAACATTTCTGAAGCTGAATAGAAAACCTTACACGTTATCATCGCAATGAAGAAAACGTTCGACCAATTGACATTATGTTTTTCTGAGTGATTGGATTCGATAACACTTTAAACAAACGTTTGTGTGCTAGCAGAGTACGAATCCTATATTGAGCAACGTACATTCAGAGATCTCCCTCATTAGCTGCTGATTGCTGGGAAGAGTTAATATAAAATAATAGTATTTCTTCATCTCTGAAGATATGTTGCTCAATCAACGCATACATAAGTAAAAATATCTTTTGTTCGGAATAAATCAATCTATTTACGAAGGCAACAATCTTACCTCACAAGATTCTAGAACAGACCACCATCAAACTACGAACCACAAACTATACCGACCTTCTTCCACGCCAACGCTACAACAAACCGCTCAGAACACCGACCGTCCACGTACAATTGGCAACACTGCGGCTTACGTCAACGTGGCAGCACTGCTATTGCCGCAAGGCAACAACTTGATTTGCTGGTCGCCCTCCGCGTATCTTTGTCACTTTCCTCTGACACTCTTTTTCTTCTTCCGTTTGAAGAACCCGCAGCATTTTGTCTCATCTACGAACTCTACCTCATGAGGTTGAGTGATGGGAGTGTTACTTTGAGCCGCCGTGGGGTCGTCTGCGTTCAGGTCACCGTTGGTCGAGCTGACTACTTGCACCGAGCCATGTCGATCGCCTGGAGTCAGGTTTCCTGAAGAGGAAGATTGTCAAGGAATATGCAATATCGAAATGGAGTGACTTTTTCGCTCTGGTAAAGGTTGATGAGTTGACCTTTGTAAAAGTTAAATAGGCGGTCCAATCCACATGACAACCAATATGGCGACTGTTGGTTAGTAAGCTGAACCATCAAAAGAAACATGATGTGCGAACGAGCTCGGAGAAAAGCAAGCTAAAAAATAGATGAAAACACAGTTTCAACAGACTTACGAGTACTAGTTTTAGATATAACTGGGCCCTTATCCACAACTTGCATTGCTTTCTCTAGCCCTGTCAGGAAGCCTACGTCTTTATGATGTCGAAGTGTGGTGAACTTTCGCTCAAGTTTGTCATCTGTCGAATAAACGACGTCGCATTAACGCTATTTCCAATTAACATCATTTGAAATGACGTTGTACCTACGGCGAACACTTTTTCTTATTATTACCATTATACCGATATATGTCGCTACTTACAACTCTTTTTGAATCAGTAAAGAGGCTAGCTTGCAATGTAGCGTTACAAGGTCATTTTCGATATATCACGATTACACATATTTGTTCAGAGTAATTTTCTTTCCCCGGGTCACAGACTAACTCAAGGCCGCCTATCAGTTGGCAGTAGGGACAAGGTCATCAAAAACTGTACACGAAGTTGATCCTGTATTGGTAACGCCCACGGGCACAACTATAACAGTGTACAATTTCGATAAAAACTATCTAACAATACTACCAAACGCTACTGGGACAAGGCCTAAAACTGGGATCTCCAGGTAATATCGCAACAATAATTCAGGCTCAAGTATCAAAAAATTATATCGGTTCGACGAAGCAAATGTACAATGGCTTGCGGACAGATTTTTAGTTGAGAATTAGGAAACTCGAGGAGGAGCACTTTCATGTATTCATCAAATGAAGATATGTCTACGCTATCTCGGTGACCCTGGATATCAACAAGGTATTGGTCAGGAACTTAGTCAAGCAACGGTATCTCGGACTGTGGATAGAGTTGTGAACAGCATAGTTGCGCAGTGGAACGAATGGATCAAGTTTCCAACTACCAACCATGAACTGATGGAGGCACCTCTAATTTTCCCAATTGTAGGATTACAGTCACCTTCCATAGCTTTCAGCAACTTTCTTTCCCAATCTAACAATTTAATTGCTTTATTACCAGTTTTTTTAGATCTGTTTTTTTCTTCAATCTTTATTTCATGTTGTTGATTTTTTTTTAATAAGCCTTTAGTGTTTAATGGTTTACCGAATGTTGATTCGTATTTTTCCAACATCTTCTTCAAGGCATCGTCCTTTCTAATTTTTATTTTTGGAACTTGTGACTTTTGCAAAATAATGGGAGCAATGGCAATTTCATCTGCGATGAACTGCAGGTCGTTGCCATTATTTTCTATAGTTTCCTCATCACTTGAGGATGACATGCTTATTAATTTGATAAAAAACTGTATCCAGTAAAAATACGGAGCGGTCTGTGTAAGCTCTGGAGTACCACTGTCAGTGATGTTGAGTGAACGAACTCCCATGTCAACTACAAGCTGGAACAAGTCAGGACATGTCGCTCAAGATACAAATACCAGTCAACCTTTTACTTCTTCTTGGAGGATATCCTCGCGAGTATAAGGTAATCATTATGAATATGAAAACAAGGATATGCTTATACTTCTACCTTTTTCTCCGAAGCAAGAGCTTATACTTGTACCTTTTGCTTCCGAGGAAGGCAATAAGGGCCATAGTGGGTCTCCTGACAGGAAACTGTCATCTAAATCGACATATCAGTGCTCTCTGGCAAAAGACGCCATATGCCTTTTCTGCAGAGAGCATGAGGACACCCCAGTGCATCTTCTGTGTCACAGCGAAAGACTAGCAAGGCTAGGGCTTCAGATACTGGGAACTTCAACTGCAACGGCGGGCAGCTACCTGAAAGGCCCTGTTTCAAGGCTATGGAGTCTGATTAAAGGATCAAGGCTGGACACAGTACTTGAGCAAGTGAATATGTGGGACATAAAAGATTCATTTGGGCCGCAGTGACGCCGAGACTAGCAAGTCAACCCCTCTCTTTTGTAATCAGTGCTATTTATATTTTAGATAGAACATGTTGTCATCAATATGACAACAATCCTATTTGCTGGGAAGCCATGTGAAGTAGAATACAAAAAACGAAATGTTTCAGAACATTTTCAAAATGTAAATTTTAGTATCATTTTGATATAAAATTCCTTTATTAACATATGCCTATATTTGGTAAAAGATAGGCATGTACAGTAATATAAATATAATAAAGCTTGCTTATGAGTTTATTTGCTGATATCTTTTAAAATTTCACTACGTAAATTAAGATCCTGATAACAAAATACGTTTGCGATATGAAGCACACAATCTCAAATAATGGGATCGTTGTCATTTTTATTGGATACTATGCCGTAACTATTATACACTGATATTTTTGCGATTCTTCGGTGCTATTTGATGGGAGAAAAAACACCTATATTTTGGAATTCCTGGCACATCAGAGACGTCTTAGTGTGCGTAACCAATCGCTGGGTGGTCCACGGTCCGAGATTTTGTATTACTTAGGTATATTATTTATTGTATTAATGTTTATATAACATGTATTTAGAACTGATTCTAAAAACAAGACAAACCCATGTATGACATGAAACAACTTTACCTCCTACATGCTATCACCAACTACCACACTACTGGTAACGATCAAAAAAATAAACACAATCACCATACAAGACATAAACTGGGAGAAACAGTTGCACCTAGACCTATCAAATCTATAACAAAGCGATCATACCTTTATTTCGGACGAAAATTATATGTAAATTTACCTGACAATATAAGGAACCTATGCTTTGGAAATAATTAAAAAAAATCAAAAAAATGTACATTTTCTTTAGCAATACCCGACACACATAAACTAATAGTAAATGTAAACATCAAATGATAGTATTTTAATCCTATGCACAATTGCTAAATTAATGACCCTTATAGACCTTTCTTTCATATTCATTCACTCATTTTTCATAGTGTTTAAGGAGTAAATAAATATTATTTCAGCATTCCAATGCAATTTATATTGGAATGTTTTCTCAAAATTCGTTTTGAAATTCACCAGGTAAATGTATCGTGACCATTATTTTCAGAAACGATTAGGAATCGTCATATTAGACAATTATACAGGGTGTCAAAACAAGTCAAAAAGTTCATATGACCCATGGTCCAAAAGTCAATAGATTTTTGTCTAAATGGCTTTGTAGTTTACAAATTTAAGTGCTTTATATCGACCACAATCACCACAATCTTACTAATTTTTATAATCTAACCTAAAACGTTTTTAAATTGGGTAATTAACAAATAAATGACATTAAGTTTTCTAAGTTAAGCCAAAATTTGTAGTCAGTAAGTAAGTTTCATTAAATTAAATATTTAAAACAAAGATGACAACAGCGCGTCGGTCATTCATCACTCTTATCGAACTGGCAATCGATCGCAAACGGTAACAGTAGTTAGTTATTGATCGCCTAAACACCCATTAGCAAGAAATTCTGTAATATCCAAACTTATAGTCAGTAATGCTAAAAAACAGATCATTTCATACAGTCTATAACACTGTGCACAACCAACAGCCGACATACAGTTTCCCATTATTCGACAGGCCGCTGTGCTGCTTAAAATATGTGATGTCCTTGTACCCACTCTACCAAATGGAAAAAAATCACCCCACGTTTGCTTATCATGAGTAAATAATCCGGTACATACCCCTACCTAAATGATGCATTTTGGTCCCCTCAGACCAGGGCTTGGGCTTCACACCGGCGAGTTTCTCCCTGTTAGGCGACAGAACCTGCTCGTGCGCGGATGCTGGTAACGAATTGACCGGCGTACCGGAAGTTTTTCCACTCCAATCGAACTCCGCGTCGTCCACGTACCCCTTTCGTTTAAACAGATTGACAAACAGACTCCTTAAGTACTCGTAATCGGGCGTTTCGAAAAAGTCCAACCGCCTCACGGTCCGTAAGTACGTCGCCATCTCTTCCGGGTAACCGTCGCAAAGCACGTCTATCGCCGTAGCACGCTTAGTGTCGCCGATTTTTTGGTAGCGTTCTTTGAGCGTGTCAGCCTTGAGGCCCTGCCACGGCAGCGAGCCACGGAGGAAGTACATGAACATGTGGCCCAGGGCTTCAAGATCGTCCCTGCGTGACTGCTCCTTACCTGAAAGGAAAAGGGTCAAGTAGCTTTGGTACTTACCACGCATTGAACTCATATTTGAATTGCGCAGACATTGATTTAGTTTTTAAAGGCTTACGTGCAAAAATAAAGGAAAATCTGAAAATGCTGACTCATAAAAAAGTTATTGTACACTCACAGGTGAATAAAAACTTGGAACACATATACAAACACTCAAGGTAGTAACCTTAATTGAAGTTCCAGTACTTTCAACTAAGAAATGATCAGAAACTTGAAAAATGTTAAATAACAAAATGTTCATCTATCAAGGATCGAGAAATAATTGATTAAAAACATTCTGCGACCTTATATGGGGTTGTCCAAAACGGACGCAGGAAAGTAAACTCATATTAAACCAAGAAAGTTGGGTACTTTATTTTGAAGGTTCATTTATACCATTTATGTATGAAAAATAATATCGCTCAAATGTTCACCACGACTGGATTTACAGACGTCCACGCGATGGTAGAAATTTTCAATGACATTTTGCAACATGGTCGGTTCTATGGCATTTATCTCGGCAATGATGTTGTTTTTGAGTTCTTGGAGGGTGGCTGGTTTGTTGACGTAGACTTTGCTTTTCAGATATCCCCATAAAAAGAAGTCCAAGGGAGTCAAATCGCACGATCTTGGTGGCCATGGCACATTTCCTTTGCGCGAAATCACGCGATCACCGAAGGACTGCAATCGATGGATATTGACGTTGGTTGTGTGGCATGTTGCACCGTCCTGTTGGAAATAAACATCGTCCATATCCATTCCTTCAAGTTGCGGCAAAAAATAGTCCTCTATCATCACGTGATATCGCTCAGAATTGACGGTCGCATTTTCGAAAAAGTAAGGTCCGATGATGCCTTTGACCAAAATGCACACCACACAGTCACTTTTTGAGGCTGCATCGACTGCTCTTGATACTCACGGGGATTTTCGTTCGCCCAGATGCGGCAGTTTTGCTTGTTTACCGTCCCATTCAAAGTGAAATGCGCTTCGTCGCTGAACATGATTTTTGATGAAAAATTGGCATCAATTTGGCGGTGTTCAAGGAGCCAATCTGAGAACGTTCGGCGCGAAAAATGGTCGGCCCGACGCAGCTCTTGCGTCAATTGGATCTTATAGGCGTGTACATTCAAATCCTTGTGGAGAATGCGGAGCAAACTGATTCTCGAAATGCCCAATTCTTGGGATCGACGCGTTGTTGATTGTTTCGGATCGTCTCTCACACTCTCCTTCACAACAGCAATATTTTCCGGTGTGCGAACGCTCCTTGGCCGGCCAGATTCTAGCAGATTTGCCACAGAACCTCTTGCCTCGAATTTACGCACAGACGACCGGTGGTTGTTTCGTGTGGGCGGTTGTTGCGACCGAAATGTTCACGAAGCGCGCGAAACGTGTTTTTTATTTTTGCACCATTTTTGCAGTGTTCTTGAATAACTATAATGCGGTCTTCAATCGAATACAACTCCATAGCGATCAATGGTAAACATTCAACTAACAAAATGACATGTCGGTGACAGAAAACAAAGATGGCGTCTATGTCAAATTGACGTTTACTTTCCTGCGTCCCTATTGGACAACCCTTTATGTTATTATAAAAAATCAAAATACGTTTTCAACTTGCTTAACACACGAAAAAATCACACCGTACGAAAAGTAGCAAGCCCAAAATAGTGCACTATCAAAACATCTAAAACAATATGTTCCAAACGTAGAAGTGGACTCAATGGGTACCACAGAGCCCTCATAGCGCACTTGTTCTACCGATTAGATGGATAGATAGAAAGATAGACATTTATTTCCAACAGGTACAAATGCACCCATTAACAGGAAATGCTTGAAACAAACTCTTAAACATTTTGTTTCACATATGCATAGCCTTATACGAAAATGAACAAAAAAATAAAACAAAAAAATAGTGAAAAAGCTACGTATTAAATGTGATCTGCAAAATTGATTTGTAAACGAGCGAGGAGAGAAATTGTCACAGATGTTACCTATTAAGTTTAAAGTTGTTACAAATGATTGAAACAGGTGGCTTGGTTAAAATATTGGTTCTAACCCACTCGAATTTCTACTGCTACGCTGGGGCACGGTAATTGGAATTTTCCTAACAAAAATTCACATATTATATTCCCATGAACCAGTTTATATGAGCTCCTTCCCACTTCAGTTCGCTCTCTTCAAGATTTGTACCAAAATATGCTTTTATAAACTAAACATGACGAAACTATTTACTTCTAAAACAATTTATTTTCTCAAAAACATTTTAGATACACTCTAGTCGTAAAAAATACATATTTGAAATCACTCAACTAATAGAACATCTGAACAAATAAACAATGTGCGAATAACGAAGAAGTTAACAAAGCAACAATTGAAAGATTACTATTGGGTAACATCACTTTTATTTTTCATTACGGCTGAAATTCTTTGGGGCATAGTGTTAACCAAGTTTTGGCAAAAATTTGGTGTAAAACAATCTCATATTTATTGAAGCTTATGTCTCAGTTCGGTGATTGTACGAGCAGGATGTTGTCGTAGAACCTTTTTCATCTCGTACCACAAAGTTTCAATAGGTGACAGATCTGGACTGCTGGAAACCCATTTCAAAAGTGGTACCTTATTTTCTTCCATCCATTTTATAGCCTTTTTTGAGGTATGGCACGCTGCACCATCTTGCTGAAACACAAAATCTTGGCCGGATGTCAAACATTCTTCCATCACTGGTGAAAGCGATTCTTCTAAAATTGCCAAATATTTGTATCCACATTTCCATCAATAAAATGAAGTTTTCCTACTCCTTTTGATGACATACTGCCCCAGACCTTAATGGATGCTGGAAATTTCACTTTTCTCTTCAGACAGTCAACATGGAATGCATCATTTTTTTGCGAATAACTCTACTGCGACTATCACCAACACAAACTTCGAATCGGGCCTCATCACTCCATTGTATTGCACACCATTGTTGAGGTGTCCATTGTCTATATTCTTTAGCCCATCTAAGCCGATTTTTCTTTTGCAGTGGAGTTACTTTAGGATATTTACTTCACTTGTGGACCTCGAAATTCTCATTCCAGCAGCGTCACTCCACAGAGCACTTAATTGTAAATAATTGGCACGCCTGTTTTTCACGATTATTCTTCTTAATGCTCTTCGGTCGGCATTTGTGATATTACTTATTTTCACATATCGCGGCTTAATATTAACTGAACCAGTTACGTTATATCTTCTAACAATATTTCTCACACTGTACCGCGATAAGTCTAACAAAGTTGCAATTTCCGAGTTTGATTTCCCAGAATTAAAAAATTTAATTATCAGTAACCAAATTTTCTCACTAATAACCTTTCCCCTACCCATTTTGAAAACCTTAACTACCCAAAACTATTTTAAACGTATTCTGACAGCTGTGATTAATAAAAACAATTGTCATGGCTTTTATTTATCACAGCCACCTATGCGTTATGGACTTATTTTGCATTGAAATGAAAATAGGTTGATATGCTGTAATTGCAACATGTGTTATTTTTATGCTGCAAATTTAATTAGGGAGTGATAAATTTGGTGTTTTCTACTATATATTATCAAAATATTCATTGTTAATATTTTAAACCTATACATTTTTATTATTTGTGTTTGATAAGAAAAAAACTAAGATTTCAATAGTCGGGCCAACTGAAGTGGGAAGGAGCTCGTACAAAAAGACTGTTGTTAGAAAAATACGGCGTGTTCAGAAAAACAAAATTTGCTTCATTAAGCAGCAGAGAGTAATTAATTAACGAATACCATTAATTCCATTTATGTTTAAATGATACGGATGCATAATAAAGTTATTGTTTGGAACAGTTGGCGTATATGCTGCATTTCTTATTAAAATGCGAAATTTCTAGGAAGTCAATATCAACGAAAGTTACATCGAACAATAATTTTAATCTATTCAAGGCATGTTTATGTAAACAAAATTACTAATCTAGCTTTTAATTTTAAATATACATTACATGATTATTTATAGAACTCATGACAATTACTTATACCCGTTATATCCATAAAAAAATATCATAAAACACGTTAATTCGCAGGCCACTGTGTCATGTCATTGAGATACTCATTATAAAACTTAAATCTACCCAAACAATACTGTTTATTTCGTAACATTCGTAAAATCGTGTACGGTTAACCGACCACGTGTATATTATTTTTTACAGCAAACCAAAAATCTGTGAATCAACGTTTGATACTTCAACTCTAATAAGCTGAAATAAATTATAATTTTTGTACATCAATGGCACAACAATTAATCAATTTTTTAGCGGGAAATTCCGGTCTATAATCGCCTAGATCAATCTTGACAATCTGACGATGTTTGTTTAATTAAAGGCGAAACGTATCCTCCATGTTTCTTGTCAAACGTCAATTGATTGTCCCATTGATGTACGTACTCTCCAAAATGCTGTATTTAGATGTTAACTTACAATTTCCATCGTCAAAGCCATATTGCCGATTAGGATCGCAGTAGTTCCTTTAGAAGTGACGCGGAGAGAAAGTGTTTATTATATATGTATTACTTATTATTTTATATAAAGATCATCACTTAACATCCCTCATGATTATTCCTAAGATTATAAGATTACGTATTCTCAGAATTTCTCAACGACAGCAGTTGTAGATGTGGCAACACTGCGGCCTAAAGACGACAAGTGTGTACAGTTGTGTGCATTTCTTGCAAACAATAATTCATGCAGCAAAATTTTGTAACACTGAGTAGTAATTAGTAAAGGCAATACTCACCTAAATGCGTGTTAATGGACATATACCTAGCGGTACCAGTTAAAGATTTGTGCTCCCTGTATGGTATATGCTTATTAGTCTCTAACTCAATGTACTCCTTGGCAAGGCCAAAATCGATAATATGAATGATCTTCTCTCTCTTAGTACTGCTACGGCCAACCAAAAAATTCTCAGGTTTCACATCTCTGTATATAAGATGCCTAGAATGAACGTACTCTATCCGATGTAGCAGCTGTATGGCTATCATCAGTACAGTTTTGAGCGAAAACTTACGATCGCACAAGTCGAATAGATCTTCCAGGCTTGGACCTACAAGTTATCATCAGCTAATTCCTTGCTATTCACAGAATTAGATCTATTTGTTTTTGAAGGCCAGCCTGTGATTTTCTTATTCGGGACTTGACGTATTCCAATTTGAATGAAGTTTGTATATAAAGACACAGAATCCTGTTGATGCTGGATGCGATAATGTGGCGTGACATTGAAATTGTTTTTTTATAAAATAAAGCTATGGCAAATAGAGGCCACAGAAATCCACAAAATTATTACCTGTCGTACGAATTTACCTCAACGTGCTCCGAAAAGCTGTGAAATTAAATAAACTCATACATTTCCCAGGAGTGGCACTGGTTAGGAATCAAGAGACGTGAAAGTCTTGCAGTTTTTTATGCTTTTGGTAGTAACCATCTTCCAATAGGCATCTTTCTTGAGTATTTCCTACATTATTCAATTAAAATGAAATATCGAAGCAAGCTTCCTTTATATCTTATATCGACATTTTCAAAAAATCAAAACACAGTAAGACAACTCGAAAACCTCGATCTGACACTTAAGCTTCCCATATTTCATTTTGGTTTCAAAACTTTTACATTTTTTACTTTCGATAGATAGATAGGTAGGCACCACGCCTATATTCCACTATCTATTCGAATAATGTTTCTCTATTTGTCCTCCTAGTGCGCGGCGATCGATTGAATTACCCCCCGCTATACACTAAGCTCCCGGCGAATATGTGATAGCTGCTTCATTTTGCACGATGCGTCGTAATGCACACGCACCTGTCCTGTATTGTTCTCGCTGACAAGGAACAAGAACATTAGGACCATAAACTATAAAGGTCCTTTTAGCAACCAAAAGTAATAATGACGTCACGAAAATAAGAAACGGCACAGAAGTGAAACTTTCTTTTATTTGAGGAGCAAGAACGGTATTTTTGTCATGTGGGGTCAGGTAAGGAGTAAGGATGTTTTAACTTTATATTTAGAACCAATATACAGTCTGAACAGACCTAACAGGAGTGGAATAAGCCAGGAAATATTTACATAAAAACTAAAATTGGTCTGAAAAGATTATCCAACCATCGGTAAAATATCATCTAGGACTGTTTTTAATGCAGCTGAAGGAATCATGTCCTGAAAAAGGATCAGTATGGTATTGCTACCGACAAACACTTGGTATACAGAGAAATCCAAATATCACTGACGACGCATTTATCTGTATAATATCCCTATGAAGTACCATGTTTGTTCTCGATAAAATATTACAAAATATACTGTATGTGTTTGTACAATTTCCAATGCAAAATTCACTCTACTATTTCTGGATTCCATTTGTAGCAAACTTCTTACACAAATCTGCCTAAAATTGTCCATAAGTTCTAGTAATTCAATGGGTTCATAATTCATTTTTTTATATGAATTTCCAAGAATAACTAATTGCACAAAAACAATAAGATATGCTTGTCCATTATCTACTATTAATTGTCTTGTAAATACTGATAACATTAACAGTGATTTGATCAATCAGTCATTGATTGTATAATAATGGGATGATTATAAACATATATCTAAAAAATAAAAACTGAAGTTGTGGTAGTCAGTTATTTATACTATATATTCCTACACCCCACAATTACAAGAACAAAAAGCACAACAAAAAATATAAACCAATACCCCAACCAACTCTAATAGATTACACATTATTTAAACTTATAAATTTACTTAGATGCAAACAATATTGATAAGTTATTAAACAACAACAAATCTAATATACTACAGTTGTTATTTCTGTTGAAAGAATAATCACAGGCAGGCACACCTTGCTACACAGACTACTAAAAGCTTCTTACCCAAAAGTTCCATAACTAGGGCATTGTATTTCCCACAGGGCCCAAAGTAATACACATCTGGAATACCTTCATGACTGCCGAGTAGTTTATAAAACCTGTACTCCAAATGAAGCTGTGGTGCTTTGGATTTCATTGGTTCCATCTTAATAGCAACATGCTCATTATTATACAGGTTTTTTCCGAGTCTCAACTCCCCAAAGTTCCCACAACCAATCTTTTTACCTACTCTAAAATTGGGACCAACCATCAGAATGCCGGAGCTTGCAACACTGTGACGATTGTGTTGTTCAGCAGAACCCTGTCGTTTCTGGGATTTCTGTTTATGATCATTCTTATCCATTGTTTGTGGTTTGTACTAGGAAATGCTTAAAATAGGAATAATATCACATTCACAAGTATCACAGTTATTTTATAGGCGGAATACAAATTGCTTCTCATGGCACAAGCTAGGCAAATTCAATAAAATTACATAATTAAAATAAATGAGCAAACATTGTAAACCATAATCAAGGGGCACTATCTAATACTGCTGATAAATAGGCTGCACTTTCCTAGTACCATCCATATCAAGTAAAAGCTATTAGCAGCATCTATTATGACTGATCTGTGGTATAAATGTGGTCCAATATGTTTATTTTTATTGTGCTAGCGACCTAAAATAACGTCAAGCGATTTATAAATAAGGTATTGAAAATTATATAACACGAACCCTTTAAATTTGTTTTAGTTTGTATGCACTGCTATTGTCCAGTCCAAAAATGGTCACCCACATTTTTCTATTCTTGCTGCGATAAACACTCCACTAATATGTATGCTCTCCTCAGATTTATCTACTGTTCATTTTGATTAAAAATATTGATAGGAGTGGTAGATTATCATATTGTTTTGTGCGATTTTGTTCGCTTGATCAACCTTCGACCGCTTTTAGATAACCTCTAAATTTGACAGTTGTGACATTTAACGCCCGGGCGATGGCATAAACAAGATGGAATGAACTTGCAGAGTCACAGACCTCACAACTAACCGCCTAGACAGCCTGTCGTAACAGAAAGGCCCAATAACGTCTTAATCGCCTGCTGTAGATATATGCTAGTTCTATATTCTCTAACAGCATAAATGAACGCAGAAATACATTTCCCAGTTTTCCTGCTCATGTTGATAAGATAAATAGCTTATAAAACGATAAATTTATGAGACTACTGGATTTGAAGAAACTTATTGAAGATATATAGTCTTTTTACGAGTATTCATTACGGTACAATAACAGCTGATTATCTGGTCATATTTCAAAATTCTTATTAAGAAGAATAATCGTGAAAAACAGGCGTGCCAATTATTTACAATTAAGTGCTCTGTGGAGTGACGATGTTGGAAGGCGAATTTCGAGGTCCACAACTCATAGAGAGGCCCACAAACTGGGACTTAGCACTTGCAAGGTAAGTTTTCTTATAAAAAAAGTGAAGTAAAAACCCTAAAGCTGCACAACTTGTTTATAGGCCAAAGAAAAGCCACTATTAACTCCACTGCAAAAGAAAAATCGGCTTAGATGGGCTAAAGAACATAGACAATGGACACCTCAACAATGGTGTGCAATACAATGGAGTGATGAGGCCCGATTCGAAGTTTGTGTTGGTGACAGTTGCAGTAGAGTTATTCGCAAAAAAAATGAATCATTCCATGTTGACGGTCTGAAGAGAAAAGTGAAATTTCCAGCATCCATTATGGTCTGGGGCAGTATGTCATCAAAAGGAGTAGAAAAACTTCATTTCATTGATGGAAATGTGGATACAAACAAATATTTGGCAATTTTAGAAGAATCGCTTTTACCAGTCATGGAAGAATGTTTGACATCCGGAAAGATTTTGTGTTGCAGCAAGATGGTGCAGCGTGCCATACCTCAAAAAAGGCTATAAAATGGATGGAAGAAAATAATGTACCACTTTTGAAATGGGTTTCTAGGAGTCCAGATCTGTCAGCTATTGAAACTTTGTGGCACGAGATGAAAAAGGCTCTACGACAACATCCTGCTCGTACAATCACCGAACTGAGACAAAAGCTTCAACAAATATGGGATTGTTTTACACAAAATTTTCGCCAAAGCTTGGTTAACACTATGCCCCAAATAATTTCAGCCGTAATAAAAAATAAAGGTGATGTTACCCAATGGTAATCTGTCAATTGTTGCTTTGTTAACTTCGCGCATTGTTTATTTGTTCAGATATTCTGTTAGTTATAGGTGTTTTTGAGAAAATAAATTGTTTTAGAAGTAATTAGTTTCGTCATGTTTAGTTTATAAAGGTATATTTTGGTACAAATCTTGAAGTGGGCCAACTGAAGTGGGAAGGGGCTCGTACATATGAAAGGATTAATAGTTTCTTAGAAAATTAGGTACCCTACTTTCAAATGACAACAAGAGGAGATGAGGATTTTTTGCGCTCATTAATTGAGTATAATGATAAATTCAACAATCTGAATATGCCTTAACGATTTTTCAAAATCCAATGAGTACGAAACATGTAACTGTAATTTTAAATTGGTCTTGTTAATGTCATTTGATTGTAGTTGTGGAATGTATGTTTATTCAATCAGGACCACATAAAAATGAATTTTACTACGACCTCTATACTTGGTAGGTAACAAATTACTTACGGTATTTTAAAGCTTGGGACGTTATACAAAACGGAAGCTTGGTTAGTTCAAATTATTAAATTAAGTACCTAGTCACAACAATCTTAATGTGCCCACACATTCTCGGACAAGGTGTGGTACCCAATAAAAACTAGTTGCTCTTGGAGGTAACATTCACATCAGTTTCCTTTTAAGCTGCCACAATTATTATACTCGTTCTGGTGTGTATATCAGATTACCAACCCATTAAATAAACAGATTAAGAGTAGTGTTGCAAATGGAATAAAAAGACAGAAACGAATATGTACAAATTACATACCTAGAAACAACAAAATGGTAGTAATGAATGTCTGCCTGTTTTGTGACTCCAAATTTCTTTTGTCGACTAACACATACTTGTGACGTTATCTAAAGATCTCGTCTTGATAACATCGTTGAAAATAAACAAGATCATATATACTCGTATATGACAGTTTTGTAATATAGTGGTCTAGGCCCACGGACTATAGCTCGTCCCCGTTAAATTAAAATCAAATTTGAATTTCCTTGAAGGTATACAATTTCGACACTGTGACACTACTATTCCGCTATTAGATAACACTGCTAAAGAAGCGTGAATTTGAATCATAAAACCAGTAACGGCTTACAGAGGTCTAGTCAGAATTGGATGTAAGAATCGCATTGACATTGCATCTTATGTCTCTTTACACTGAAGCAGCGCCCAGGCAGAAGACTAAATACCAGAGTACCACGGTGCTCTGAGGAGCTTAAAGACAATTTGTTAATGTGATTTTTGAACTTCCTAGTACTGGGAGAAGCCTCCTCATGAAGATTGTTCCACAGTTTCGATACCCCAGGGACAAGGGAACGGTCGTATCGGCCAGTTATGGGTGTACGAAAGTCGACACTGTTAGATGGGAGGCTGACGTCAGGCTTTGAGGAGCAAAAAATTTAGTCGGGGCGCCAGCACTCCAAATATGTGAGCAGTACTGTGAGGCTGGGTCTTATCTGGGCTTTGTACGGAATGAGGAGGATATGTGGAGAAAAGTACTTCTTAATCCTAAGCAAATACCCTAGTTTTTTCCCAGCAGCCTTCAAAGGAGAGCGAATACAGGGCACACGAAATAGTCGATATTTCTCGTATTTCATACTTATGTTTCCATTAGCTCAAGATATCTCTAAAAAAGTAATTCCGTAAGTTGTTAATGAAATAGAAGGGCTATAAATAGCATTTTATCAGTCGCATAGAGCTATTTTGAATGAAAGAAGTTGAACTATCCCTCCTGCCTTCCCACTACTTGAGATATTGTCCAACGAACTATGAAGTTCACTGATACCTGTAAGTTATAACTGATGCACACAATACTAATAGCTGAGTCGCAGCTGGTAAAAAACTGAACCCTAACCCTTAACAGATATTATTAGGGAGCGATGCTCCAGACAAAAATTATTCAGTCATGTTATATACTAAGTGACATATAAATCTGAACACCCAGTTTAAATGGTTTTATTTTAATAAAAGTTGGTGAATGTATTTATCTTACTGTAAATAACAAGTGAAAAAATTTTCAGCCTTATCAGTTGGACATTCCGGTTTTTGTACTGCTTTTTTTTAATTTACTATATATATATATATATATATATATTTCAGCCGCAGTAAAGAATCAACGTTGGCGGATTTTGGTTCCTGACATCCTTTACGATCGGTTACGATGCCTAGAGTACGGAGACCTGTACGATTTCGTCAACTTAGTGAGTTTGATAGGGGCCGTATAGTGGGACTTCGGGAAGCTGGACTTTCTTTTCGGGCAATTGCAGTTAGAGTGCAAAGAAGTGTAGACACTGTGGTTAGGTGTTGTCAGGCATGGCTTCGAGAAGGCCGTACGCAAAGAGCAAGGGGCACTGGACGCCGCCGTAGAACAACAGACCGTGAAGATCGCCGCCTAAGATTATTGGCCTTAAGGGACCGTTACTCCACTACCAGGTCCATTGCAAATGAATGGTTTGCAGAACACGGAAGACCTATTGGCATGCGAAGTGTTTACCGACGAATGAGAAGTTTTGGCTTGTTTTCATACCGGCCACACTGGGTCCTCCCTTTAACTCGAGAACACCGACGTAATCGCCTTGAGTGGTGCAGACAACTGTCACTCTGGGATCAGGAATGGAACAGTATTGTCTTTAGTGACGAGTCTCGATTTTGTTTAGGCATGCACGATGGTCGTGTCAGGGTTAGAAGGCGACGTGGTGAAAGGAGGAATCCACAGTTTTTTGTTGAAAGACATGTTCATCACACTGTTGGAGTTATGGTTTGGGGTGCTATAGCTTATGGTTCCAGGTCACCTTTAATCTTTATCAGAGGTAACATGAACGCGCAGCGTTATATCCACGAAGTTCTAGAACCCCATCTTTTACCCTATCTTGACACCCTGGCAGATCCAACTTTCCAACAAGATAATGCCCGACCACATGTTGCAAGAGTCACAATAGACTTCTTTCAACATAATGATGTCACATTGTTACCATGGCCACCAAGATCTCCCGACTTATCCCCAATTGAGCACGTGTGGGATATGATGGGTAGGAGATTGCTCAATTTGCAACGTCCTCCTCAGACTCTAGAAGCACTTCGAGAGGAGTTTGTGGTTGCCTGGAATGAGATACCACAGGAGGACATTGACCACCTGATCAAAAGCACGCCTAGGCGCGTTGGAGAATGCGTAGCACATCAGGGTGCATCCACACATTATTAAAGGTCAAAGGGCTTTAAAGCAGTGCAATCATTTTGAAATTTTTATCATTTACTTATTATGCTTCCTTAAATACTTATACAAACTTGTATTAAAATAAAACCATTTAAACTGGGTGTTCGGATTTATATGCGACTTAGTATATTTGCAATACTTGCTAAACCCAAACCGGAAGTGAGAATCTGTTCTGGCCCGGCCCACATTTCAGCCGTACCAGTACGTCAAACAGAAGGCGAACTACTTTACCGTCTTTTATCTCAAGAAACAATAGGTCTACGATTACGTGTGAGATACGGACGTACATAAAACATATTGAAAACTCGAATACATATCCTCCCACATACTTGCAACATTTTTCAAATCGGCCTCGCCTGACGCAAGAACAAAAAACATAAAAAACGCAGATTAATTCTCGATAAACAAAGAAAGCCTGAACGCATGCATGCCGTTGGCATTTCAAAGGCAGTTCTCAAGGAAACTTACTTTTATATTATACTGGACCCCGCCCAGATAACGAACCGGCATTACCTGGTACTGCTTATTTGCTCTGATACGTATTTTTTTTATCCAGTCGGATTTAAGCCATATTTCAGAGTTATCTTATTCCTTTAAAGTACTTCGATCCCATGCGTTTCTGACAAAGACACATTATAGCGATAATACAGGCTGTTCGGTGCGAAGGTTCGCATTTCAAATTTGAATTACGTGGCGACCGCATACCGCTGTTCGATTTTCGTCCGCCGGCGGGCATGACGTCACGCAGAGAGTGACTCTCGTCTAGATTGATATGGTTAACGTGCATATTTTCACCTACAGGCCAAACGGCTGGGCGGATTTTCACATTTAAGGTGTCGTTGGATTCGTCTTAGCGACAATAGCTACATTGAAATTTTATAAAAATCAAAATGGTGGATTTTAACATAAGATTTCAACCGTGTAATTCCTATTTCACAGGCTACAGCTCAAACGGCTTGATAGATTTTCACATGAGGTGTGGTTGAATTCGTTTTAGACGGATTTCAATAAAATATTTTAATCTTGTACGAGAACGTTGTTTTCAGTGACGAAGCCCATTTTCAATTAGACTGTTATGTGAGCAAGCAAAATTGCAGGTATTGGGCACCAACGAACCCAAAACAGAAACATCAACAACAGCTACATAGTCTTAAGGGGACTGTTTGGTGCGCTACATCCTCTAGCGCAGAGTTCCCCAAACTTTTTTGTGTCGTAGACCCCTTGCCATGTTTTTCCGTGTTGGGTAGCCCCCCTACTTACCTGATATTGCTTTCCTGTAAATTTCTAACTGTAGTGAAGTTTAGTGTTAAAAACTTAAAGTAAAAACACATGTTAATTTATACATTTATTAATTGAATTTAAATTAATACTACTCAAAATAAAATTTTGTATCTGTTATGTAAAATATACGTAACATTAAATAAACAGGTGTCTGACCAATAAGTGCCCGCATTGAAAAAAAAATAAGAGGGATAAAATAAAAAAAAAGTGAAAATGATAAAAAAAGTTTTTTACTTAAAATAGTACAATAAGCGAGTTCGTTTATTAATTATAACATAAACGTATGTTCTACAATAATTTCACTGTTAGTTTGATTAAATTCCGCTTCTTATACGTTTAAGTTATCTGAAAATAGGCAAAAAATTAACGAATTTTAGTGTGTACCTATTCTTTGAATTTTCAGAATAATTTAAAAAAAAATATTTTCTATAAAGGGGGGTTCTTTTAAAAAATCAATGCGGGCACTTATTCCCAATGCGGGCATTTATTGGTCAGACACCAATAAACATAAAATAAAATAACATAAGCAATAAATCAATATTTTCACTGAGAAGGATGAACCTGATACTTTAATAATAAATTATCAACATTTGGCGTCAATTTTGTAAGGCTAATCTTAAATCTCCTCGGCTAATGATGTCTAGTCTGTTTCTTTTTTTTCGTTAGGAGATTGGTAACAGCGCTGAACCCCCTTTCCACTAGGTATGATGATGGAAAGGAAATTAAAAATTTCCTCGCTATATTCCATAATACCGGATGTTGTTTTGCAGCCAGAATTGCTGATACCCGTTTTTAAACTGAACCTTAAGTTCTTCGTTTGTACTTAGTTCAGTCAGTTCCTCTTGTATTATGACATTCGTTTCTTCTATGTCACCATATGGATTAATTATCCACGGTGGTATTACCATAGTCAAAATATCCTCAAACCTAGATTCAAAATCTGAATAGAGGGCATTTAAATGTTGAACGTAAATTGAAACGTCGTCTTCCTGGCAGCTTGTCTGTGACAAATTGGGGAATTGAGAAAATTCGCCCCGTCCAATATTTTGCTTCATTAGTTCAACTCTGGCAAGAAACACTGATAAGATGGACTTTGTTTTAATCGAATTTAAACTGTCGTCTTGTAATTGCAAATTAACCATATTAAATTTTGTAAGCAAATCTGTTAAATAGGCGATGTCTGTTTTCCTCTTCATTAAATTTTCTTTTAAAATTGTATCTTTAGTATCCAGAAACTCTAAAAAAGTTTCAAAAAGTGCAAAAAATCTTGTCAAATATAAGCCTTTCGACAGCCAGCGTATATCAGTGTGAAGGAGTAATTGATGAAAGTGTTCGTCATTTTCTTCACACAACTGCGCAAATAACCGAGTATACAACGCGTTGCTTCGGTTTACTGCATCAATGACTAAATGAAGTGATTCATGCAATCTAACACTCAAATTTTTAGCAACTAAATGTTGTCGATGGATGATGCAATGTATTGCTAACACCCCTGACACATTTTGTTTTAAATAGCTTATAAATCCACGACAACGTCCAACCATGGCAGGTGCTCCAACTGTAGCTACTGATATTATATTTGATAAAGGAATTGCTTTTTCAATGAAGTAATCCTTCAAAACATGAAATATTGATTCACCTTTAGTGTCGGTTATCAAAGTTCTTGCGAAGAGCAGTTCTTCGTAGATTTCATGATTCATAATAAAATGAACATATGCCAATAATAATGCTGCATTATCAGGTAAAGTTGACTCGTCCAGTTGTATAGAGAAATGGGTCGTTTGCAAATAATTACGTAAGAAGCTTTCAATATCAGAACTCATTTCATCAATACGTCTTTCAACAGTATTGTTGCTTAAGGGAATTCTTTTAATGATATCAGATGCAGGTTTATGTAAAACAGTTTTTAAAACCTCTTCAACGGCTGGCAAAATTAACTTCTCTCCGATAGTATGCGGTTTTCCGGATTTTGCTATAAGTAACGAGATATTGTAAGACGCCCGCAAACCGTCATCATTTCTTTGTGACGTCGAAGCGAACATTCTGTCCAGTGTAGGTCTCTTCTGAAATTTATCTTTGAGTGTTTGAAAGTATTTCAAATCTTTCTCTGTTTTATCAGGGTGGCATCTTCTCAGATGATCTTGCAGTTTAGATGGTTTCACAGCGTCATTGCCCAAAACTTTGTTGCATTAATGGCACATAGGAGATTGTTTGTCCGGCAATGATGGAATGAAGCCAAATTTCAAATAATCAACACTGTACTGTCTACATTTCTTTTTAGATTCGGACATGGCATCAGTCATCTGTGGGCAAAATTAAATTATTTAAATAAGACATAAAATCCAGCAGCTGTATATTAAAAATATTTTTGGATTTTTCCGAAAACATTCCATAATTCGAACATGTTCTTGCTCGAATTACGGAGATTGCACTGTAATTATATTACCGATTGCTAAAACTTTCAAAAAGAAACTATTGAGGAGTACTCGTGTAATTTTGCATGATTGAATATTTAACTACTAATAACAAACTAAAGTCATGATTGGCGTAATTTATCTATCTTTGCTAGCTACGAGTACAAACCCCGATATTCATTTGATGGACCCCCAATTTTTTTTTTCGCTGGCGTAGACCCCTTGCAGGTGGTCATAGACTCCTAGGGGTCGATACAGACCACTTTGGGAATCAATGCTCTAGCGGTATTATTGGGCCGTATTTCTTTGAAGATGAAAACGGTCATGCATTGACAGTCAATTCCGAGTGATACAAGCACATGATTGACACTTTTTTTGCTCCTATTGTAAGAACAGAACGTCGACTTAACAGAAACACATGGTTTCAATAGGATGGGGCCACTGCCATACTTCCTAAGAATCGATGGACACTGTGAATGCACCTTTTCCTCAAAAAGTTATAGCGAAGTTTGGAGACATTCACTGGCTTCCTAGGTCACCCGACCTTACGCCATGCGATTATTTTTTGTGGGGTTATCTGAAGTCCAAAGTGTATTCCAATAATTCACGAATACTTTAGCAGCTTAAAGACAACATTCGACGAGCAATAAACATCACTCTGGAACTCTGCAAGACAGTGTTTCAGAATTTACCGCGCGATTAGAAGAGTGTGTCCGCAGGGATGGCAAACATTTGGACGGCATGGTATTCAAGAAATAAAACCCACCGAATTTACAAATATGTTGATAGTAATAAATATTTTCTTTTCATTAAGTTTGTATTTTTTTTCTTAAACCAAAAAGTGAAATTTCTGCCACAATGAGTCAATAAAGACAAAACATTTTCTGTACAACAAAATTAAAAAAGACAATCGACGCCAATTGAAAACACCTCGCAGGTAATTACATAACTTGAATTATTATTTTTAGTTTGTACGCGTAGGTGACAAAATATTATGTCGAAATCAACCAGGGAACATTGAATATAGGTACTTACTGATGCCATAAGCTTCAAGAATGTTAAGACACTTACGTGTATACAATTGCGAAAGTCAAGTTGCTCCAAATGTAGACCTAACAAGCACGTTCGGTTTGGAAAAGTTGTGCCATTCGAACCAGTTGATTTGAATCGTAAGACAGATTGGTATCGTAGGATAGCCATTTACGGAAGTTGATATACCATACGAAGCATCGACCGTATTACCTAGTGAAATAAATACTGTGAGCCAAGAGCAAAAGTCTGCCTATCTACGGCTGATGCTTAGAAGATACTGGATATGTTCAAGTATAGAGTCTTTGCAAAGAGTCCGAGGCAGATTGTCAGTAGGGTAAACGCTGAATTTGTAGCACACAATACACGCAGCCACCACAAAACTTTAACAGAAAAACCTGACCATTTTATCACTTGTTGTTCATGGCAAGATGAATCTATATGTTAAAAATTTACCTTATTTTCTCACTCAGTATATAAATAAGAAATGAAATTGAAAAAGAGACTTGCCGTGGATTGATAATTTCCGCAATTCTAGCCACAGTACCTTAATCTCAGCGTTTGTATGATAGGTAATAAAAAAGTACATTACCTATACAGGGTGTTTCAGTTTATTGTTGCATAACTTTAAGATTCGATAGAACTTTTAAAATTAATGCATAAAGTCTATATAAACATGGGTCGAAAAATGCGTGGTTTCCGAAATAATTTACTTTCTAAAATAGTTTTTTTTAAATATTTCGGACAATATTTGATGTATAACAGTGAAAATTGGTACACAAGGGTTTTTTGGTACGACAAAATGAACTGTACTTGTAGTGTATTAAAATGACCGAAAATTTTTTCTTTGTGCAATTTTTTGATTTTTGAAAAAAAAAACTGATTCTTCGCACTTTTCAACATAAAAAAGCTCTCTTGTGAATTTTCGTTATAATCAGCCGTTTTTGAGATATTTCGATTTTTAAGGTTCGATGCATTTTTAATTATTTATGATAAAATAACGTTAAAAAGTCAGTATCTCGATAATTTTTAGAAGTAGGCTGTGCCTGCAAATATTTTTGAAATTGAAAGCAGAATAAGGTTAAACGTCAGTTAGTTTTGTTGTCTGTTGAAACCCTAAACGTTTTTAAAAATGCCATTTTTATTCTCCAATCAAGAGTTAGCGGATATTCATTTTGTGTATGGCTTCGTAAATGGAAACGCAGCAGAAGCAGCAATAGAATACGCACGAAGATTTCCAAACAGACGACATCCAACTCGCTCAGTATTTGTAAGAGTGCATCGCCAAATAATTGAAAATGGTTTTGGAAATCTCCAAAGGGATCAGAACATAAATGTTCGTCAGCGCAGATTTACCCGTATGATTCTGCGTGAGTTTGATAGAGATCCGACCAAAGTGTTAGGAGAGTTTCTGGTGCCTTGGGAATTTCAGCAAGCCATGTTCACCGTCTTCTTAGAAATGACCATAGACGTTCTTACCATTTGCAACCTGTGCAAGGACTACAGCCAGGGGACGGAGATCGAAGAATCACATTTTGTCAGTTGATTCTTGATAGAACTGATAATAATAGGGAGTTTTTAAGTAACGTTTTATGGACCGATGAGTCATGCTTCACTAGACGTGGGTGGTCCGCATGCAGTTCGGGAAAGAAATTTTCAGCATGAATTAAGTGTGAACGTGTGGATTGGTATCTACCGTAATTGACTATTTGGACCCTACCTTTTGCCTGCAAGGTTAAATGCTGCGACCTTTTTGAAATTTTTAAAGGCTGAACAGGCAAATATGTGGGATGATGTTATGTTAGATTTAAGAAGATTGGCCTGGTTCCAGCTTGATGGTTGTCTAGCTCATTATTCGAGAATAGTTAGAAACTGGCTGGACGAAAATTATCCAGAAAGATGGATTGGCCGTGGAGGACCAGTCGCCTGGCCTCCACGATCCCCTGACCTAAATCCATTAGATTTCTTTGTGTGGGGATTTCTAAAAGAAAAAGTGTACCAGACTCCCTTAACCACAAGAGATATGCTAATAGACAGAATCAGGAATGCATGTGATGGAATAAGGCCTTATTTGAATAATGCTATACCACGTTCGATCATTCGTAGACGTGAATTGTGTATTGAACAATTCGGTTTACATTTCGAGCAACTACTTTAGATTTTGTATGTTTGTCCTAACTATCCAATAGCATTTTAGTTGTAAATAATTAATTTAATTTGTTAAAAATAATATTGCAAAATTAAACAAATTAATATTCTGTTTTTTGTGTATATTTGGAGTTAGGAATTATTGCTGTGTTTAAAAACACAATCTAAACGATCATCTTAATTACTTGTAATGCCCAAATCGAAAATGTAAAAATAAAAATATTATTTTCCCATACATAATGCATCGAACCTTAAAAATCGAAATATCTCAAAAACGGCTAACTATAACGAAAACTCACGGGAGAGCTTTTTTATGTTGAAAAGTGCGAAGAATCAGTTTTTTCATTCAAAAAGCAAAAAATTGCACTAAGAAAATTTTTTCGGTCATTTTAATATACTACAGGAACAGTAGAGAGCGCCCTCTAGCTGCTACAGTAAAACTATGCCCATGGTTCGTTTTGTCGTACCAAAAAACCCTTGTATACCAATTTTCACTGTTATACAAAAAACTATTTAAGAAAGTAAATTTAAACACCCTGTATTTCGGAAGCCACGCATTTTTCGACCCATGTTTATATAGACTTTATGCATTAATTTTAAAAGTTCTATCGAATCTTAAAATTCTGCATCAATAAACTGAAACACCCTATATGAGGATCTTCATTTTTAACCAACCATGTGCATTGTTTAGTTGTTAAGCGAAAAAGGAAGCTAATTCAATTGTTTTCGGACTTCTCTCTACCAACTTGCTGATACTAAATACTAAAAGCGACTTCCATATCGGACACACCCACCAGTTAGCTTTTAATTTATGCACTGCAGTACAGCAAGGTGTTTCTAAAACGTTTGGAAAACGCCAAGGGGTCATTCTTTAGACTATTCTGAGACTTATCCTGAAACCGCATGTATTGTCATATGTGTCACTGTACTGGAGATCACCTTAGTGATTCAAATGACAGTAACGAAGATCTGCCAATAGATGTGACCAGAAAAGCATAGGGGACCAATTTTATCCTCAGCTCAGTCGTAATCCTTTGGTGCAGCGACTATGCTACATATTTTTACCACTCACCATATCGGTTTTTCTTAACGCTCCGCACGTGCTTTGCTAAGTACGTCAGCATCTTCAGCGGAAAATCAAAACTGTTTACAACCTTTGTCCAGTTAAGGTTCCAGATAACAGTGCCTGTGAAAACAATTCATGCTTTAATATACCTCTTCCTAAGATCAAAGAAGTGTTCCACGAGTTTAGTGTTAGATATAGTGAAAGTGTTGAAGCCCACTTTAATGTACATTTGTCTAACGAGCTAGTGACCACGATAACCTTAAGTGATAACATAAACAATCAATTTAGTATTAGAGATCACTCACAGGAATGACACTATTCATGTCATTATTTATTAGTTTAGGTTAGTCCAAAAAAATGCTTATTGTCCATACGGACAGATGTCTCTCAGAAGTTATATTAAAAAAAATTATATCGCCAAGTACCGATTAGCCCTAACGCAATATCGCAAATGTTTTTGCACGCTGTATGATAATGGCTTATAAATGATATTTTCTGAAAGCTTCATAGCTCTTTGAAAATCGGTCTAGTGGCGACAGATAAAAAGGCCAAAAATGAAGAAGGATTAAAGTCGCTCAAATTTCGTTTCTTGACGTTTCAGAGTATACTGATCATCTTTGAAAGAAACTTTAAAGGTAAATAGGGTTTGTAGGGGTATGGGAAGTTTTATCTCGATTATTTGATTTTAATACATTTATACGCTGCCATTTCTCCGTGCGTTAGCCCTAAAAATTCTCAGCAGACGGATCAGGTACCTACCAGCCAAGTCTACTGCTCCCGGCGGCCTGCCGCCAGCCGTGATGAGTGTTCTGTTGTTGGTATCACACATGTTCCTGTCGCGCGACAGCATAGTGTTTTCTAAACTCTAACCGCGCTGCCACGTTTGACGGGCTATCGGGGAGAGGCAACGTTTTCACACGCACTACAATTACCGGGGTAAAATTTGGGGTAGCGCTTAAGCAATATTTGAACGATAGATATACTAAGTGACATATAAATCCGAACACCCAGTTTAAATGGTTTTATTTTAATAAAATTTTGTATAAGTACTTAATGAAGCATAATAAGTAAATGATAAAAATTTCAAAATGATTGCACTGATTTAAAGCCCTTTGACCTTTAATAATTTGTGGATGCACCCTGATGTGCTACGCATTCTCCAACGTGCCTAGGCATGCTTCTGATCAGGTGGTCAATGTCCTCCCGTGGTATCTCATTCCAGGCAACCACCAACTCATCTCGAAGTGCTTCTAGAGTCTGAGGAGGACGTTGCAAATTGAGCAATCTTCTACCCATCATACACGTGCTCAATTGGGGATAAGTCGGGAGATCTTGGTGGCCATGGTAACAATGTGACACCATTATGTTGAAAGAAGTCTATTGTGACTCTTGCAACATGTGGTCGGGTATTATCTTGTTGTAAAGTTGGATCTGCCAGGGTGTCAAGATAGGGTAAAAGATGGGGTTCTAGAACTTCGTGGATATTACGCTGTGCGATCATGTTACCTCTGATGAAGATTAAATGTGACCTGGAACCATAAGCTATAGCACCCCAAACCTTAACTCCAACAGTGTGATGAACATGTCTTTCAACAAAAAACTGTGGATTCCTCCTTTCACCACGTCGCCTTCTAACCCTGGCACGACCATCGTGCATGCCTAAACAAAATCGAGACTCGTCACTAAAGACAATACTGTTCCATTCCTGATCCCAGAGTGACCGTTGTCTGCACCACTCAAGGCGATTACGTCGGTGTTCTCGAGTTAAAGGGAGGACCCAGTGTGGCCGGTATGAAAACAAGCCAAAACTTCTCATTCGTCGGTAAACACTTCGCATGCCAATAGGTCTTCCGTGTTCTGCAAACCATTCATTTGCAATGGACCTGGTAGTGGAGAACCGGTCCCTTAAGGCCAATAATCTTAGGCGGCGATCTTCACGGTGGCGTCCAGTGCCCCTTGCTCTTTGCGTACGGCCTTCTCGAAGTCATGCCTGACAACACCTAACCACAGTGTCTACACTTATTTGCACTCTAACTGCAATTGCCCGAAGAGAAAGTCCAGCTTCCCGAAGTTCCCCTATACGGCCCCTATCAAACTCACTAAGTTGACGAAATGGTACAGGTCTCCGTACTCTAGGCATCGTAACCGTTCGTAAAGGATGTCAAGAACCAAAATCCGCCAACGTTGATTCTTTACTGCGGCTGAAATATTCATTTTTAGAGCGTTAGTGAATTAAAAAAAAAGCAGTATAAAAACCGGAATGTCCAACTGATAAGGCTGAAAATTTTTTCACTTGTTATTTACAGTAAGATAAATACATTCACCAACTTTTATTAAAATAAAACCATTTAAACTGGGTGTTCGGATTTATATGTCACTTAGTATAGATAGCGTATCATAACAGGCTAACAACTAGGATAAGAAAGTGTTTAGTATTAAGATAGGTGTGCTTATTTCATTCCTATTTAAGATCTTCCAGTGTACTACATCTACAGAGGGTCTACTTTGTGCTGAACATATCCTTTATGAACTGATACAGTGATAACGGCGTTGCGATGGAAGTGCAGAGTCAACCTGCTTGATGCCATTTTTCATAGAAAGTCTTGTTTCCGTACCTACTGCTTCTATCGATTTGTACTCTAGTCGATCTCCAAAAAGTTCTACAGAACCTAAAACTTGAACATGACGTTTTTCAGGTCACTAATCTGATCTCCTGTCAGATCCACTACATTTGTAAGCTAGTATTAGAGCAAGACTGATTTTAGCAAAAACGGCTCTTTACATCGATGTCAATACCGGACCTGATCAATTTCTTTCAAGAAAAAGAGGACAATACCGTCTTAAGGAAATTAATTTGACCTTTCATGGCTTTACTATGAGAGTCTTATATATATCACCAGGCTACTTAATAACAAATCTTTGATTTATAGTCCCAGGAGATCATAGTTGTTATTTGCTGTCTTATGTAGCCATTTGGCACGGGTTCCGTTTCACTTTAAATATGTTTGATGGTACAAGAGAGAAAGAAAGCTTTCACTACACAAAAGTGTTATTCGGGAGTACAATAATTAAGCTAAATTACTCATCCAGATGCTGCATGGCGCAGATGTTTTACGAGGAAATTTTATGTACGTTTACGATTTCCTTCCTCCATCAGTTAATTCAAAATAGCCAGGTCAATCGTTTTCTTTGAAGTCATTTGAAAAGTGTACATTAAAAACCGTAGAATATAGATGTTCAATATTTTTATATCCTCGACAGAAAGTTATGACTTTATTTGAAAATTTGTCTGATGTTCAAATCACCATGAAGGTCACGGTCTGGTTCATTGGCGTACCTGAACACACAGTTTCTTGCACTTTTTATTTACGGTGTCAAAGATAGATGTTTCCATTAGTCTTGATCTTCAAATCGGCTTGAAGGTCATGGACATGGAGGAAACTCTTCAACGCAACATTTTTCTTTTTGAAAAGTATTTTTCGAGATATACTAAGTGACATATAAATCCGAGCACCCAGTTTAAATGGTTTTATTTTAATAAAATTTTGTATAAGTACTTAATGAAGCATAATAAGTAAATGATAAAAATTTCAAAATGATTGCACTGCTTTAAAGCCCTTTGACCTTTAATAATGTGTGTATGCACCCTGATGTGCTACGCATTCTCCAACGCGCCTAGGCATGCTTCTGATCAGGTGGTCAATGTCCTCCTATGGTATCTCATTCCAGGCAACCACCAACTCCTCTCGAAGTGCTTCTCGAGTCTGAGGAGGACGTTGCAAATTGAGCAATCTCCTACCCATCATATCCCACACGTGCTCAATTGGGGACAAGTCGGGAGATCTTGGTGGCCATGGTAACAATGTGACATCATTATGTTGAAAGAAGTCTATTGTGACTCTTGCAACATGTGGTCGGGTATTATCTTGTTGGAAAGTTGGATCTGCCAGGGTGTCAAGATAGGGTAAAATATGGGGTTCTAGAACTTCGTGGATATAACGCTGCACGTTCATGTTACATCTGATGAAGATTTAAGGTGACCTGGAACCATAAGCTATAGCACCCCAAACCATAACTCCAACAGTGTGATGAATATGTCTTTCAACAAAAAACTGTGGATTCCTCCTTTCACCATGTCGCCTTCTAACCCTGGCACGACCATCGTGCATGCCTAAACAAAATCGAGACTCGTCACTAAAGACAATACTGTTCCATTCCTGATCCCAGAGTGACCGTTGTCTGCACCACTCAAGGCGATTACGTCGGTGTTCTCGAGTTAAAGGGAGGACCCAGTGTGGCCGGTATGAAAACAAGCCAAAACTTCTCATTCGTTGGTAAACACTTCGCATGCCAATAGGTCTTCCGTGTTCTGCAAACCATTCATTTGCAATGGACCTGGTAGTGGAGAAACGGTCCCTTAAGGCCAATAATCTTAGGCGGCGATCTTCACGGTCTGTTGTTCTACGGCGGCGTCCAGTGCCCCTTGCTCTTTGCGTACGGCCGTCTCGAAGCCATGCCTGACAACACCTATCCACAGTGTCTACACTTCTTTGCGCTCTAACTGAAATTGCCCGACAAGAAAGTCCAGCTTCCCGAAGTCCCACTATACGGCCCCTATCAATAAGTTGACGAAATCGTACAGGTCTCCGTACTCTAGGCATCGTAACCGATCGTAAAGATGTCAAGAACCAAAATCTGCCAACGTTGATTCTTTACTGCGGCTGAAAGATTCATTTTTAGAGCGTTAGTGAATTAAAAAAAGCAGTATAAAAAGCGAAATGTCCAACTGATAAGACTGAAAATTTGTTCACTTGTTATTTACAGTAAGATAAATACATTCACCAACTTTTATTAAAATAAAACCATTTAAACTGGGTGTTCGGATTTATATGTCACTTAGTATATTTTGTCCGTTCCGTACTTTATGAACGCCCTCCAACACCCATGATGGTCATGGTTTTTGATAATCGGAAAAGGCATACTCCACATGACCTCGTATACCAACGAATAAACCTTTTCAAACTTTGCAGCTTTGTTCTACAACATTTTTCGAGATACTGCGATCTGTCCGTACTTTTTGAACTCACTTTTATATCTATACTTGGTCTGTAAATTGAGTGATGAGAGTGGCAATGTAGCTTTCAATCTGGCAACACTGAAGGCGCCAGGCGTGGAAGGGAGACAGAGTAACATGTGATCCTCCCTCAGTAGTTTGTACTCGCTCGAGTGATTTAGTGGTCCCTAGTGATTTTTTTTAAAACAGTTTTTTCGATTGTGTTCTAAAAATGAGTGACATTAATTTCGATCAGCGGTGTGCTATCAGGCTTTGCTTCAGACTTGGGCACAGCGCGACGAAAACTTTTGCTCAACTTCAGCAGGCCTGCGGAGTACTTTATCAAGAGCCCATCTTTAAGGCAGTTTCAGAAGGGAGAGAGTAGATTCAAGATGAACCACGAAGCGGGAGGCCTTCTTCAAGAATCAATGAAAATATCGACAGAATCCGGGATCTTCTGCCTTCAGATCGTCAGTTGACAGTCAGAACTATCGGATAAGAGTTAAATTTGTCTCACCAGATCGAGAACAACTGGGTGTTGCATCACGTTAATGCTCCTTGTCACACAGCAGTGTCGACGAACGAATTTTTGGCCAGCAGAAACTGACCTGTGGGTCTTCAACCTCCTTATTCACCAGACTTGAGCCCTGGTGAATTTTTTCTCTTACCAAAGTTGAAAAATCGCCCCATGCGAACTCATTTTGGGACAGTCTAAGAGATTCAAATGGCTATAACCGACCAGCTGAGGGCTATTGTTGTTCCAGCATTGGTATGAGTTGTGGAAGAACCATCTCCAACGCTGTGTGGCTTCAGAAGAAAGTTATTTTGATTGACAATATAAAATTGTAATTATGTTGAAATTAAAAAAATCTGTCTCATCACTTAATTTACATACCTATATCTAGCCACATACATATGTTTAAAAGTCCTCTTTATTGTACGACGTTTTCAAGGACAACTGACATAAAACAGTAGGGATTATCTTTACTAAAGAGTTGCAGATTGTAGTTTTTCTTTTTAACACGGTGATTTTATAACGCAATCTGCGATAGTTTAATTGTTAAAGCCATACGTCACGCAGATGCAATCAATTGCCAATGTAAAATTTTGCATATTTTCATCGCATGCTTAGGAATGATAACGTAAATTTTTACTAACTTATTCTCTTTGTTTACAGATATGACCGCTAATGCACCCAGAGCTGATTCCTACAGTGATGTCAACTTATCAGACGACGAAAGCACACCTCTCACAGAAAACATTTATGGAGGAAGGTAAGTGTCAACCTTAGACTACAGCCGCCTGATGATGTTATTTATACAGGGTGACAGGTAAATAGGAGGTGATAGTACAGCTCCTTTGCTATCAAAATTAGTATATAATACCCTATATTCAAAGGTTAAAAAGTTATGGAAGATTTAATTTTTTTAAAAAAACAACCCAGATTACAGAGTAAAATAGTTGAGATAAAAAAAAGTTGGTGATTAAACATTCTTTTTTTGGTGGTTTCTGGTCATTATTTAAATAAATAATTCTCATAAATTAAAAAACATATGAAATCACTACTGAAAACGTATTTATTTTCACTTAAATAAAAAATTTTATTTTCAACTTTCACATTAAGGAGTCTTTTTTTTCATAAAAATCATAATAAAGAAATAGTACAAATAACTGCAAAAACTTCCTCGTTTCATTAGGTTTCTAAAATGGTATAATAACATATCAGTAAGTAAACCATTTAACAAAACAATATTACTTTGCTAGAAAGGACCGCTAAGCGCATTTCATTGTACTGAGCAGGTAAACCGAGCCTTTCATGGTTCGACCCTTTTTGTTATTTTTTGTGCCCTGTGCCGTTATTCGGGTTTAAGTATTCGGAATCTGTCGTCGCTCCTCGGAAGCAAGCTCTGCGTGTGTTATGAATTGACACAGCTGACGGAAAGGGAACTAACGCTTAGGTTAGTTAGTAGAATATCAACCTTTACCGCGGTAGGACGTACTTTTACTTTTTTGATCAGTTTTAATAATGGCGAATTACCGTAACGAAGAATACGCTGATATTCTGTTTTGTTATGGTTTAAGTGATGGAAATTCCGTTGAAGCCAGGCGAGAATATGAAAACCGTTTTCCGAATCGGCGAATACCGAGTCATCGAATATTTGCTTCTGTGTACCAACGCGTCAAGGAAAGTGGACAGGTTCATGAGAGACGTCATGATGCTGGTAGACCTCGGTTTTTTGACGACGAAGATCGAGAGGCAATACTGGAATGCTACGGCAGAGACCCGACGACGTCTACACGAGTTATAGCAAAGCAGCTTGGTTTAACTCAGTGGAAAGTTTGGTTCGTTTTGCATTCGGCCAGACTTTACCCTTTCCATAACACACCGGTTCAAGTATTAGAAGAAGGAGATCCCGCAAGAAGAATTGATATTTGTCGATACATGCTTCATCGGGATCAAGAAGTAAACGACTATTTAACTAAAATATTGTGAACCGACGAGTCTAAGTTTGACAGAGAGGGGACAACGAATTATCACAACTTACATAATTGGGCCCCACGAGAGGCAAATCCCCACATCGCAAAGCCAAGAGCCCATCAAAGAAGATTTTCGGCAAACATGTGGATGGGAATCATTCATACGTATCTAATTGGACCAGTTTTTTTGCCTGACAACCTGAATGGCGAATCCTATGAAAACTTTTTGAGATCCGAACTCTAGGAGTATCTCGAAGACCTGCTTCTGAATATCAGGATTCAGATGATCTACCAACACGATGGCTGTCCCGCGCATTTCCGTCTGGGTGTTAGACAGTGGCTGGACGAGAAATATCCTTGTCGCTGGATTGGCCGGGGTGGACCGACACTGTGGCCAGATTTAACACCGTGTGACTATTATTTATGGGGGCACATGAAGTCACTGGTGTACGCTGAGCCCATAGACACTCTTGCACAGTTGAAAGAAAGAATTATTGCTGCTGCTGACACTATAAGAGGACAACTAATTGGCCGCATCACGCGTACCAACATGAGAAAAAGACTACGAGCTTGCATAAGAAACGGCGGGCGTCAGTTCGAACAATAATTGCAATGAATTTTACCTTCATTTCATTATTGTATTTTAGTTACCAATTGTAGTAACTTTTAGTCAGTTTTTATTATTCTGTAGTACATATAAAACTGTGTAAATAATCTAATCGTGTAACTTAACCGTAGTTTAAAATAATAACTATCCCAAAGCTTACAGTTACATTATTTTCACAAAAACACTTTCATATCAATCAGAGAGTTGTGAAAATAGGAGACAAGCCATTGGTAAATTTACTCCCTATTGTTGTATTACAATACATTATGTTTAGTTTCACACAGTTTTTGTGCACTTATACCAATTTAGATTCCTTATGAAACAAGGATATTATTTAAATTGTTTGTACGTTTTTTTGTATACTGATTTTTTTATAAAACACCTTACTTACTCTAAAACGTTATTTGTTTTTCTTAGTTAAACATTTTTGAATGAAAACAAATACGTTGTTTCGTATCGTTTTCGAATCTTTTTTAATTCATAATAGTTAGTTATCGAAATAATAACCCAAAACCACAAAAAACAAATGTTTAATCGGCAACTTTTTTCTCGTCTTTTTTACTCTGAAATATGGATTGTTTTTAAAAAAGTCTTAAATCTTCAATAACTTTTCAACCTTTGAATATAGGGTATGGTATTATATACTAATTTCGATAGCAAAGGGGCTGTACTATCACCTCCTAAAATGTTTTACACCTATTTACCTGTCACCCTGTATAATTTTGGTGGACAGGAAAAGATTATGTTGGAGTTATAATCGTAATTGTAATAATCTAAAATATTACTTACGTCTTGGTAGCCTTTATCAAAGAGCAAATTAAGAAATTAAGCTAAATACTTTGGAGAGGCCGAAACTTATACGGATTTATTATTCAGTGGCCGAAACGACATCGCTATGAAGAAAAGCGGTACTGGATTGGTAAAATACGATGTTGAGTGGGGCTTAAAGCAGAGCAAGCACTTAGAATGGATATAGAAAAGACATCTGTAGAATAGCTGTAATATTGACCTTTCTCTAGAAATTATGTATGCAGAAATGATGTGGAGACAGAAGAAATGACAAAGACGCGATTGTACTGTCCTAGATATAAAAAAGTCTAGAGGTGATAAATCTCACGATCTATTCCGTCATTCGACAGGGCCATTTCCTGATATAACACGTTCACCTAATTTTGGTTTCAATATGTCGATTGTTTCACTATGTGTGGCTTGTGGCACCGTCTTGTTGAAACCTCATACCACTAATGTCTAGCCCATCCAATTGACAAAAAAAATAACGTGTCAACATGTCTGTGTAGCGACCTCCGTTGACCGTAACGTGACGGCCATTTTAATCAACGAAAAAAAAAACGGCCCAATGACACCACCTACATGAAAACCGCACCACACAGTTATTTTTGTGGATGAAGCTGTGTTTCTTGAAGCACATGAGTGTTTTCACTTGACCAATAACGCATATTCTGTTTGTTTAGCCGAAAATGCGCCTCATCACTGAAGATGATTTTGCGATGAAATTGGTCATTTTCTGCAACTCTTGCAAATTTTTTTACTAGACTATGAGTTGCTTGTCTACTTTGACAAGAATTACGACCAATAATTGACGTTAACGCTCTTAAAGTTGCACTCACCGACTCGGAAGCGTTGTTCGTTCGTGTACTTCACCATAATCAACATGTTTTCTTTACTGAATGTTTTAAAATTGACAGTTCGGTAGCTGATTTAAAGGTGCGTTCACAGTGAAAGTTCAAAGTCGTCAAGTCGCTAACCCGATAGTTGTATTTCCCTTTCTATACTTGTTTTCCTTCAGATTACACCCGTATCCAGATATTTACTTCGGTCATATTGCAAACCATTGACTTGTCGCTAAAGACCATCACGCAGTTGTAGATAATTTCATAGATATCAGTTCTCAAACGGTCCACATTTACTCTAGTGCTTATAGTAAGCAAGAAATCCAGGTTGATATCACATTTTTTCTACAGAAACGGCCACGAACTTGTTTTTTCAGCATTTCTGTTGTGATCCCTCACGAAATCATTGCAAATCATCCTAAGGACTAAAGGCGACTTAGTCAGGACATGTAACTTCCACCTTAGTTAAGCTCAACACCGTATTAATTTTTTGTATACGAAGGAACTTTTCTAAATAAAATAGAGTTCTAACACATCTTTACTCCGTAAGCTTTGCTACCACACCCTTCCAGCAGCGCACATGTAGGTATAAATCAGTTGAAAGTCCAAGCAAAACGAGCACGTCTAGTCGCCCGCAGCAATCACACATTTTTACTTTATGTTAGTAGGCACTACAGTATGTTTGTATAGTTGTTCTATACTGCAATTGCTGTTTGCTTTTATGGCCGTTCGCAACGCGGGAGGATTTGTTGATATCGTTGTAAGACAAGAATTCGTTTCTTTATTTGCTCTAGCGGCTTTACGTTGGCGTATCTAATGCGATTCTTACACTTTTGCCGAGGGTAAAATATGCACTGGCATATTGAAGAATGGTTTAAGTTGAAATCAGAAGCTCGCGATATTTTCCGGTCAGTAGTAGGAGGTCGAGGAATTGCGGGAATTATTATTATATAAAAATAAAATATGGCATCAAATAGATTGATTCTATGCTTTCTACGACTTGAGTTAAATCATCTTAAAAAGCGAAATCGCATCGTGCTTATCAAACGATACATATGTATAAAGCATCCCACAAACCGGCGCGAAATATTCGCTTTGGCTGCGAAAATTTCGCGGCGATGAATTCGCGATCAGATTAAAGCGCGGCGGTTTACGGACAGGCTCAGACTTGTGCGAAGCGAATGCGACTGTTCCAGCGTTTTTATCGCGGCGTATTTCAGTTCGCCTTTGACCGCGTTTTTGACGCCGTTCCTCAAAAATTCGCAATGGCAAAAACGGAATTAATGATAGAAATAGTGAAAAAGTATCCTTGTTTGTATGATTTGTCGAACGATGAATACAGGAATGTGAGAAAGAAAGACAAGATTTGGATGGAAATAGGAAAAGAATTAAATACAAATGGTATGTACCTAATATTTTTTATTAACTTGTTAAATAATTTACAGTCTACACAAATGTGAAAACGAACATTCTATATATTGGGCATAGGCACATCAGAATTAAAATAATTTACGAATTTGTCACGAGTAGAAAATGCTAGCCTTGCTGCCCGCCGAGGATCATTTGCTATATCAGTAAAAGCTCCAAGCACGGGTTCTGGGGGATCTAAGAATTGAAAATGTTTGTCATCGCCACTTTTACTTCGTAAAAAATTTTGTAAAACACATGCCGTACTTACAATTAGAATAGTAGTATCTACTTTAGTTTCTAATGGCCTGTAAAATATTCGCCATTTTTGAGACAAAATACCAAACGCATTTTCCACGACCCTTCTAGCTCGATAAAGTCTTACATTGTATTTCTCTTTTCAGACGTCTGTTGAAGTCTGCTTATAAGGAAATGGTCTCATAAGGTATGGTTTTAAAGCAAATGCTTCATCACCAATTAAGACGTACGCAGATTTCATTTTGCCCAAGGAGAAATCTAGGTGCAGGGACACTTATTAAATTTTGTTCAAATCGTTTTCCCATGTTTGAGGTTTCGAAAATACCCCCATCACTATTTTTTCCAAAACCACCAATATCAACACATATAAATTTATAGTCCGGGCCAACAATGGCCATCAGTACTATTGAATATTTATGTAAATAGCACCAGTAATTGGAGCCACTGTTGTTAGGTCTCTTGATTGTTACATGTTTACCGTCCACGCTGCCAATGCAATTGGGAAACCCCATCTATTTTCAAATTCTTCAGCACATTTTTTCCATATATTCTCTGTTGGTTCTGGTAAATATATATGCTCCATATGTCTGCATATCGCTTCACAGACTTCGGTTACGATTGCACTCACTGTTGTAAAGCCAACTCGAAAGCTATGCCCAATGGTATAGAAGGTGTCACCAGTGGCAAGGAATCTATAAAAAAAATCGTTTTTAGGTGATGAAGTAAAAAAAAGGTGGAAGAATATCAGAGACACATTTGCAAAATATATAAAATCTACCAAACCAAAGACCGGCCAAGCAGTGGGCAACATAAAAAAATGGCAGTGGGCTGACTACATGGAATTTTTCCGTCCTTTTTTGGCATTTGCCAAAACGTCGTCTAATATGAAAGATATTGACGTCATACATTATGAGACTGCCGAATTTAATTCAAATATATATCAGGAAAGGGCTGGAAATGTAGAAACCCAAAATTTGGAAGACCGCGGCCATGGAGAAGATGAAAATGCTGATGTAGATGCAGAAGATGCACAGAACGCCTCGGCAACACAGACAGCACCACCTTCTTCATTGAACACTACAGCAGTGACTACTCCAGGGCACACCTTTCCGCAGACTGCAACTACACCAAAATATAAAACGAGCAGAAAACGCTATGAACCACCATCTTCGTCTGTACAACAGCTCATTAATTATTTTGAAGGTAAAAAACCTCAAAAAGAGAACGAGGCCATTGATTCACTTTTCTTGGCACATGCACAGACTGTGAAAACACTTCCCTTAAAGCGTCAAGCCCGAATAAAACTAAAAATAGCCGAATTAATAGCGCACGAAAAATTTGAACATATTGAAGAAATGTCTTCAGCGTCTACCCAGAATTCTGCAAGTATGTATGATAGTAGTATGTCGTCCTTCCCAAGCGGCACTGGGTTTACTCCAATAATATACCCAACAGAGGAGGCAAATTCTGCCTCGAATTATTTAGCAACATTTAATCCTGGTGGCAACATGTCGTCCAATTATTACAATAAAATATTTATTTCACGATCCCTGAAGTTTTCGTATTCGATAAGCCTACTAATTTTAATACATATAATTTTTTTACCTGAGTGTAATAGCAAGTCGTTCTTCCGGCGAAATAGCTTCACGATAATTTGTGTCAGATTTTCGTATTTCATCTTTCACCAAGTTCAATATTTCATCGAAACACTCTGGAGTCATTCTAAAATATACGTAAAAGCGCTGTTCATCCAGCCGAAGTTGTGGCATCAAGGTATGGTATTCCCCAAATTTATTTCGTTCCAAGTTAATATCATGTACCCACTTCCTTCGTTTCCTAAACAAAATTGAAAATATTTGTTTTATGTACTTCGTTAAACTTAATACATACCCAACTATCAAATGGCGTTAAATAAACATAACTTACCGTGCGAATAAGACGCTTTGGTATGAATAAACAGGCGAAACAGATTGCGAATTTCGCTCTGAATTTCGTTGCGAATACTTCGCCGCGATTATTTCGCGCCGGTTTGTGGGATGCTTTAAGCAAATATATCATATTTCTGTTTATATTATGATATTTGTGACTTATTATGTTCAACAGGTGCTTAGTATCACTGAGATCGGCAGCTTCTTAATAATAGGAGATCTTTCACTGACACCCAATATGCAACAATTTATCTCTGAAACATTGTAGCAATGTTGCAGCGATTTTTTTTCCACCGCCTCGGAATCTGTTTTCAAAATCTACGACTACCGAAACGATGGAATTATTAAACTCGCGAACTTCGGTTCACATGTTTTCTGAGGCTTAAAGATGTCTACATCACACATGTTCCCATTTGTGTCGTTTTGTCAGTCTGTGTCTGTTGTATACCAGTGCGTCATTAGTAGTGACGCAATCTACTTGACGGAGTAACACAAATCAAAGGTTAGACGAAATCTAAGAATCATAAAATTTAGAAAAATATACGTGTAGATATGAAAATTTTATATATAAAATGTATGTGTGCTTACCTTACAAAGCTTTTTCATCATTAGCATCGTAGTAACCTTGTATGAAAATTTAATCAAAATCCGGGTGGTACTTATTAAGTTTTGGGCTGTTATAAAATTAGCGGGCACACCGACAGACCGATAGACATGGATTTCCAACATGTATATAAATCCGAACACCCAGTTTAAATGGTTTGATTTTAATAAAATTTTGTATAAATACTTAATGAAGCATAATAAGTAAATGATAAAAAATTCAAAATGATTGCACTGCTTTAAAGCCCTTTGACCTTTAATAATGTGTAGATGCACCCTGATGTGCTACGCATTCTCCAACGCGCCTAGGCATGCTTCTGATCAGGTGGTCAATGTCCTCCTGTGGTATCTCATTCCAGGCAACCACCAACTCCTCTCGAAGTGCTTCTAGAGTCTGAGGAGGACGTTGCAAGTTGAGCAATCTCCTACCCATCATATCCCACACGTGCTCAATTTTGGATAAGTCGGGAGATCTTGATGGCCATGGTAACAATGTGACATCATTATGTTGAAAGAAGTCTATTGTGACTCTTGCAACATGTGATCGGGCATTACCTTGTTGGAAAGTTGGATCTGCCAGGGTGTCAAGATAGGGTAAAAGATGGGGTTCTAGAACTTCGTGGATATAACGCTGCGCGTTCATGTTACCTCTGATGAAGATTAAAAGTGACCTGGAACCATAACCTATAGCACCCCAAACCATAACTCCAACAGTGTGATGAACATGTCTTTCAACAAAAAACTGTGGATTCCTCCTTTCACCACGTCGCCTTCTAACCCTGGCACGACCATCGTGCATGCCTAAACAAAATCGAGACTCGTCACTAAAGACAATACTGTTCCATTCCTGATCCAGAGTGACCGTTGTCTGCACCACTCAAGGCGATTACGTCGGTGTTCTCGAGTTAAAGGGAGGACCCAGTGTGGCCGGTATGAAAACAAGCCAAAACTTCTCATTGGTCGGTAAACACTTCGCATGCCAATAGGTCTTCCGTGTTCTGCAAACCATTCATTTGCAGTGGACCTGGTAGTGGAGAAACGGTCCCTTAAGGCCAATAATCTTAGGCGGCGATCTTCACGGTCTGTTGTTCTACGGCGGCGTCCAGTGCCCCTTGCTCTTTGCGTACGGCATTCTCGAAGCCATGCCTGACAACACCTAACCACAGTGTCTACACTTCTTTGCACTCTAACTGCAATTGCCCGAAAAGAAAGTCCAGCTTCCCGAAGTCCCACTATACGGCCCCTATCAAACTCACTAAGTTGACGAAATCGTACAGGTCTCCGTACTCTAGGTATCGTAACCGATCGTAAAGGATGTCAAGAACCAAAATCCGCCAACGTTGATTCTTTAATGCGGCTGAAATATTCATTTTCAGAGCGTTAGTGAATTAAAAAAAAGCAGTATAAAATCGGAATGTCCAACTGATAAGGCTGAACATTTTTTCACTTGTTATTTACAGTAAGATAAATACATTCACCAACTTTTATTAAAATAAAACCATTTAAACTGGGTGTTCGGATTTATATGTCACTTAGTATACATGTCATATAACATCCAAAAAAACTTCAAAAGCTTCAAGATTCAAATGCTTTTTTGTTTACACCCTAGGCAATCAGACAATAAAGAATGAAAAACAAATTTGGATGGATTCTCAAAAGTTTGATAGCATTCACTGGATCGATTTTTTATTTTTATTTTTTTAATAACTCTGCCGCCATTTTCAAACCTCCTTACCGAGAATTGGATCGGTGCTGCTGTTTCTGTGATTACACTGGTACAAACAGGCAAATAAACAGACCGAATAACAGACAGATCAGGTTAACTGAAATACTTCTATCTATTCCGCGTTACTTTAAAAACATGTTTCGGGAATTATGAGCCAAAGACAAGAACATTTTTGAGTAAAGTAGCTTTACAGAATGGTTTTAGACTTTCAAAGAAAATACAGAAAAACGTCTTCTCTCTTTGAAAATGTGTCCTCAACTTGTTTCTAATTGAAAAACAGGTCGCTGAGCTTGTAACGATGTATCTTAAGGATCTAAATGGTAAAGAAATATGTGGCGAAGCAAGGTAGGGGAGACCGGGGCTGGTTGTCACATGGGTTGGTTGTCACAATTGTTAAATCTCAACAGCTCCGCAAGATGCAGTTGCATGGCGCGCTACACATCGTTTCCGCGTCCGCGCAGGACACTTGTATTCAGTACGAAAGTTGTCGTTGGTAGATTAAGGCCGCACGCACAAAAATAAACAAATCGCCTAACCTGAGTAAATTTCTCGTTTGCCACATAATTTGTGTTTTCAAGACTACATTTGATAATAAAAAGAACTGTTGAATTTATTTTGCTCTTCAATAATCCGATTACGACTTAACGTAAGTATTGACTTTGAATTTGTTAACTTAGTGACGCTATCTAACCTTAAAAATTAATTATCTAGTGGTGCAGGTTGTCTCAAATTAGCGGAGGCCTCTTGTCACATGTGACAACCAGCCCCCACACTAGATGATTAGCTTTGCACATCATTCTACGTAGGTATATGAATAGAATGTATTTTTTTAATATTCTCTGGTTACATAAGCATGGTTCGAAATTTCAAAAGGAAGACCGAGAAGGGCAAAGCGCCGCCTGACGTACCTTTAAGAGCTGCTAGGTTAGTGAGGTTAGGATCCTCAATAAGAAAAGTGGCAGCTGACTTCAATGTAAATTACAGTACTTCAGCAAGATACTGTAAGAAAATTCCAGAGTCTGAATTACTTGATGATCGAGTTGTTGCGCCGTCAATTTCAGTTGGCTACATCAAAAATCATTTAGTATTTGAGCCTGAACTTGAAAATCATCTAGTGGAATATGTACTCAAAGCATATGATATTTATTTTGGATTGTCACCCAAGGCAGTACGTGGACTGGCATATGAATTTGCTAATGCTATTTCCTTGAAAATGCCGGAAAATTGGAAAATATAGTATTTCCAGAAAGTTTATGACCTTATCCAAAGGCATAGGCAAGAAAAATGAATCGAGTTTCCCGTCGTAAACGAGGGACTGCAATACCCACTGACACTCCACTCTTCTACTTTTTTCTCATAAAGATTTGATATCTAATCACCAAATCTTTATGTCTTATGTCTTATTTTTAATAAGAAATATGTTTAAAAGTATGATATAAATTATTAATGTTCTAAAATACACCTGACAACCAACCCCAAACATTGTGACAAGTTGTCACATTTGTTTCTGTATTTTGAAACATTTTAATTCAAAATTGTGAATTATTTTACAGCCTTATCGATTTTAAATAGTGTTCCCAATATTAGTTATGTACCAAATATGTGCATATAACGCTTCAGATCGAATAAAAAAAAGAATTACTGAAAATTGTGACCACTAGCCCCGGTCTCCCCTACTTCTGGTTCAAACCACTTTTGTGATTAGAAATATTTTAACACGTGAGCATATTTTGAACATAATTACTGCTCAAAAGTGTTGTCAAGTATGCATTTGCTGCAATACACATTTATTTGTTTTGAAGCAGTTTTGCTCAACGATTTTTTTAAATACGTTTACGCGCCAAGACTTTCAACTCCTTTTCATTATTGCTTTTTTGTAGTCCATATCTGAGAATCTACGCACCCGACTGTTTAAATCAACCTGTTTCGATTGCATCTACTGAATATTTCAAGACCTCATCAGTATGAATTATTATTCGTAAGTGGCTTTGTGCTGAATGCATAATTCAATTCGGGTCTTAAATTTTTGTTGATAATGAGACATGACTTCTGCTTACATGCTTGAGTATTCCAAATCTACCTTATTATTACTTGGTTTTCCACATGGTGCTTAGAATTCTGGTCCTATTGCTAACAGTAAGCACTGGTTTTTTACTTGCGCCTCTCTTGTGCATCATGGATGCGTCAACTATGCTCAAAATAGATTTAGCTGATTCCCTGAAAATTGTAATAATAAAATCAAACTGTTTTTTCAAAAATCATATAATTCGAAAAGGTTTATTATTAACGAATGTTCCTTGCCGTATTTCTCACTGAGTCCATTCTATGTTCACCTTTATGTCTTTCGAATCAATATTTCCATGGATTGAAAGCATACCTCGTAATACATACAGGGTGGCACATCCATGTATGGAAGGAATATTACTCGTAAACAAATATATTTATTTCGGAGATTATGGAATGGATTTTATACATCTTGAGGGTACATTTCTAAACTGTTCACAGTTAGTCTTAGTTTTGAGTAAACGCAAATGATGCGCATATTTCATATAAACGAAAGTGATAATTCGAGGAACTATTGAATATTCAAAATGGATGGCTGGCGGGTTGCCGTATTTGGAGGTTTTTCTAGCTCAGCAACCTATTACCAAAATCCAACGAATGTATTAAAAGGATCCAAGCCTATATGTTTATATCGCCAAAATTGCGTAGTTGTGGCGCACACCTTTGACACATCTGACTACCAGTGTCTACCAAAGTGACAGCGTTGTGTCAGCATAATAATAAAACCTACGGTGGAATTATATCCCTTTATTAGGCGTTTGCCGCTCTTTGCTAATTATGCAAGAAGTGTCATGTCCTGACATTATCGAACACCACAATTATCTGCAACCGGTCGCATTTCTTAATAAACAACACTAATAGTACGAAACTTAATTTTCAGAAGTGTCAAAAAATTGACTTGTGTCAAGCGCACTTTGATCCTCCCTATAGAGTACGAGAATTAGAAAACAAACAAATCCTTGACTATTTCCTTATACATAGTTTGAATTGGTTGCCAAAGTCCCCCTAACTTGTTGCATATACATAGCGTGTTCTTTACTATTGATAAACGCCATATAGTAAAGAACATAGCTGCATATCAACAAGCGGTGAATGTAGAATTTATAAGTGTCTCAGAAGTGCATTAAACGCTCCTCAGCACTTCTCGAACCATATGCTGTCGCTTCAAGGTAGGAAAAGCGCAATCATTTTTCCAGATTATCTCTGTCACTCCGTTTTCACCTGAGAGATACAATCTTTTAGCTCAGCACGGCAATGTAGCAAGCCTTCGTACTGATATATCAAAATTCAAACTTTAATGAACATTAAATTGCCTTCTCTTCATTGTTGACCCACAAGCATCCATATTTAATGATCTGTTGAAAGAACCCATACAACAAAAGCGTAGATGCATCGATAGGGCTCTAACAAATGAGTTGCGTACCGAAAATGTTCATATACCATTCTTCATTTTCCATATCTTCCGTCGATGATTAAAGGCTTTGTGCGTGTGTACTTGAATATCGCAATATCTGATTTCACATTTCCCCTTTCTTTGAAGTGTTTCCAGCTTCCCACGTGGTCGTGTAAACACGCAAGGTACTATCGATTACATTGGACGATACGACTTTCCGTTTTTGCGCCATGTCCCCCCAACCTAACACCCTTGCTGGCACGAGAATATATTAGCATCACTTCAAACCTTTAGGACAATTATACAGGGTGGCGCATCAAAAACGAAACAGACGCATTTACTGGCAGCTCAGTTTTTATAATAACTAAAATTGTAAATCAAATACATCAAAATATTGATAACAGAATCCCTTCAATCTGCATTTTTGTTGATTTAAAGAAAGCTTTCGACACAGTTAATCACAAATTATTATTAGAAGCATTGGAGAGAATTGGTTTCAGAGGAAACGCGTACTCACAGATCGAAAATTATTTGTCAAATCGCCCACAATCTGTGCAGATATCAGGATCATTTAGTAAAGAAATGTATATTAAGTGTGGTGTCCCACAAGGAACTGTCTTAGGTCCGCTGTTATTCAATATATATTTAAATGATATTTTCCAAATCAATTGTGTTGGCAAAATAACTAGTTTTGCAGATGATACTGCAATATTATATGAAGGTACTGACTGGTCTGATCTGAAAAATGTAATTGAAAATGATTTTATCAAAATTATTCGGTGGTTTAACAGTAGAAAATTAAGCATTAACTACTCTAAAACACATTTTTTACCATTTAGATCTTATGCTAGACATCTGCCAAATTACACAAATTTCTCCTTCAACATTAATGATCAAAAAATGCAAATTAATAGAGTGCCCAACATAAAATACCTTGGAGTGGTCTTGGATCCTCACTTACGATGGGACATCCATGTCAATTATATTTTAAAGAAAGTTAGATTTGTATCCTACAAAATTAAATACCTTGGGAATATATTGACAGAAAAATATCTTCGAACATTATACCATGCACTGATTGAGCCTCATCTCACATATGGTATATTAGCATGGGGAGCTGCATGTTCCTCACATATCTATAATTTAGATGTTTTTCAAAAAATTATTCTAAAAATGATATTTAAAAAACCGAAACTTTATCCCACTGAAAAATTATACGCAGATGTTCGAATGTATGATATAAGACAGCTTTATTTCTTACACAGTATCACTCACTACCATAAATTTGTAAACACCGACCAAAAAATTAAACATAATCATTATACCAGGTACAAAATTCGTGGCACAGTAGTTCCTCAACCGCATAAATCTATAATGCAGCGATCATATCTCTATTTAGGGCCTAAATTTTATGAAATTATACATAAAGACTTAAAAGATTCACGTTTCGGAAATTGTTTCAAAAGAAATTTAAAAAAGTGGCTACATTCTATATCTAGGACTGAAATTCATAAACTCATAAATACGAACATCAACTAAATACATAGTCTACTGTAGCTAATTTTTGTCCTTTTTTGTCATTTGCATTCTACAGTTTCAACTTAAATTATTGGTCCATGTACAGGCGATGCCTTCTATTGGGACTGTTTTGATTTTATATTTATTTACCCATATTGTTTGTTATCTTTGTACATTGAGTGAATAAATATTATTATTATTATTATTATTAATTGCTCTGATTTTTTTTGTGTTGTTAATTATTTAGTAATTATTGGGAATTATGGATACATTTTTATTGGTGGAATGTTTTATTATTATTTTTTTGTCCATTCAAAGGTTAAGTTGAAAAACGCTAATCTTAGCGACACTTCGCCTTTTTTGTACTTTTACTTAGGTACGAAATAAAGTCCATTTATTATTATTATTATTATTATTATTATTATTATTATTATTATTATTATTATTATTATCATGTTCTACCAAATCACAAATTTTATCGAATTGAACAATGAGGACCACAGTTATTCTACTACAGAAAGTATAGATAGACTTTCATTTACAAAATTGTAATAGCAATACTCGTATAACAAACAAATCAGTCTCTCAAAAAGGATTGTACGAATTCAGTAGATCAAGTGTGCCATTTCGAAAATGTTCAAAGGTGAGTTGAAAAAATATATTTATTGTATGGAAAATCAGAATTCATAGCAATGACATTTTGTGAAGAAATATGTAGACTTGAATACCGAGTAATATTAATATTGTAACATTGATGCTAAATGAATCTACAACAATCTTCCTCCAACAGCTGGAGGACTCCAGTTGCTAAGACCCGTATCGTCAGTCGTCCCTACAATTGTAGGGCGCCTTTATGGCCTCCTTGTCACAGTTTTCTACTTCTCCGTGTCAGCGCTCTATTTTGAGGTTATGTCACAAACATCTATTTGGGTCAAATTGTGCTTGCTTTTGAGTTAGATCATGTTTTATCAGCCAGAAATTTCCTACAATTTAAAAAGAAAACATATCTTTACAATAGGAGTGCGCTGACGCTGACACGGGACAAGTATAATCTAGAAATTTTTGAAGGAGAGAAAGGAGTATGACAATCAAGGAGGCCATAAACGCGCCCTACAATTGTAGGGACGACTGACGATACAGGCCTAAGTCTGTAGGCACCTTAACAAAATGCAAATTCAGATGATGCAAATGCGTTGCCGTTGTGCCGCCGCTGTCAGGTGCACGCACAAATGGCCGTCGGGCAGCGGTGCTGGTTGTGCGATAGGCGGTGCAAAAATGCACTTTGAATTATGCACATTGAAGGTGGGTGTAGGATGGGCTCTTTGTCAGCAGCCGTTTGCAGCGTGGTGGCCGATGCGACGCAGCGGCAATGCCGGGTCCGTCCGGATGACGATGACCTTTGAGCCGCCGCAGGTGGCCTTGGCGGATCGACCAAGGGGATTTCGTCGGAAAGGTGCGATGTCCTTTATCTTATGGCAAGTTTCAGGTTGAAGAACCTTGAGTACCTCGAAATCATCGATAGGTATCTGTCATTTGGAAAAGCACACAGACTTGTAATGTCACGTATTCCTGTTAAGGGGTGATAGATTAGGTCAAAACCAACCGATTTTGTCCTACAATGTCCTATCCATAAGTTAACCGTTTTTGAGTTATTTGAACTTTATTTTTTAATTTCTTATTCCAGTTTCAGACGGAACTTCTGGATAGGACATTATAGGACAAAATCGGTTGCTTTTGACCTAATCTATCACCCCTTAATGGGAATACGTGACATTACAAGTCACCCTGTATAAATATAATCTTAATGTCATTGACGAAATGGCTAAAGACCAAAATAAGACCGTTTTATCACTGCGAATTAAATCCCATTGAAATGACTTGGGCGAATATAAAACACTATGTGGCTTCAAACAATAGAACATTAAAATTTTCTGACGTGAAAAATTTGTTTTATGAAGCTGTCAACAGAGCGACGGCAATCCATTGGAAAAATTACATCAGTCAGGTTTAAGACACAATTGAAACAAAAATGTGGGATCTGGACAGTATGATCGATATTCAAATTGTACCTGTAATATACTAAGTGACATATAAATCACCCAGTTTAAATGGTTTTATTTTAATAAAATTTTGTATAAGTACTTAATGAAGCATAATAAGTAAATGATAAAAATTTCAAAATGATTGCACTGCTTTAAAGCCCTTTGACCTTTAATAATGTGTGGATGCACCCTGATGTGCTATGCATTCTCCAACGCGCCTAGGCATGCTTCTGATCAGGTGGTCAATGTCCTCCTGTGTTATCTCATTCCAGGCAACCACCAACTCCTCTCGAAGTGCTTCTAGAGTCTGAGGAGCACGTTGCAAATTGAGCAATCTCCTACCCATCATATCCCACACGTGCTCAATTGGGGATAAGTCGGGAGATCTTGGTGGCCATGGTAACAATGTGACATCATTATGTTGAAAGAAGTCTATTGTGACTCTTGCAACATGTGGTCGGGCATTATCTTGTTGGAAAGTTGGATCTGCCAGGGTGTCAAGATAGGGTAAAAGATGGGGTTCTAGAACTTCGTGCATATAACGCTGCGCGTTCATGTTACCTCTGATGAAGATTGAAGGTGACCTGGAACCATAAGCTATAGCACCCCAAACCATAACTCCAACAGTGTGATGAACATGTCTTTTAACAAAAAACTGTGGATTCCTCCTTTCACCACGTCGCCTTCTAACCCTGGCACGACCATCGTGCATGCCTAAACAAAATCGAGACTCGTCACTAAAGACAATACTGTTCCATTCCTGATCCCAGAGTGACCGTTGTCTGCACCACTCAAGGCGATTACGTCGGTGTTCTCGAGTTAAAGGGAGGACCCAGTGTGGCCGGTATGAAAACAAGCCAAAACTTCTCATTCGTCGGTAAACACTTCGCATGCCAATAGGTCTTCCGTGTTCTGCAAACCATTCATTTGCAATGGACCTGGTAGTGGAGAAACGGTCCCTTAAGGCCAATAATCTTAGGCGGCGATCTTCACGGTCTGTTGTTCTACGGCGGCGTCCAGTGCCCCTTGCTCTTTGCGTACGGCCTTCTCGAAGCCATGCCTGACAACACCTAACCACAGTGTCTACACTTCTTTGCACTCTAACTGCAATTGCCCAAAAAGAAAGTCCAGCTTCCCGAAGTCTCACTATACGGCCCCTATCAAACTCACTAAGTTGACGAAATCGTACAGGTCTCCGTACTCTAGGCATCGTAACCGATCGTAAAGAATGTCAAGAACCAAAATCCGCCAACGTTGATTCTTTACTGCGGCTGAAATATTCATTTTTAGAGCGTTAGTGAATTAAAAAAAGCAGTATAAAACCGGAATGTCCAACTGATAAGGTTGAAAATTTTTTCACTTGTTATTTACAGTAAGATAAATACATTCAACAACTTTTATTAAAATAAAACCATTTAAACTGGGTGTTCGGATTTATATGTCACTTAGTATATTATTAACCATTAGAAAGATTATTTTCAAGTACTTCCAGCGAATAAAGAATTGTGAAAAGTATGTGCACTTCTGTCTATAAAAATAATCATTTATTTTGTTAGATTATTCCAATACCATTGAGGAAAATACGGACCTGTACAATCTCGCTTTTAGGCATGTTGTATTTTGTCCTGCCGTAAAACCACTACGAATGGGGTATAATTCCCATACTAAACCACTTGGTTTAGCTTCAAAAACTAACTAAAGAATAAGTATTCTGTATTTTTACGTTCGTAACTTTATGCATGTCTTCAAAGAATTTACTAAGCAATATGTTGTACAGCAACAGTGAGACACTGTTATTTTCAATAAAATGCTCAGCAAATCTATTGTGTCAGGTTTGATCCATGGTTCGAGAAGGTAGGCCTTAATCCTTCTTTTTGGTTCATTTAATTTGCCTCAACTCTTCTGTCAGGATACAAATGAAAAATATAAAAAAGTATAATCCAAAAGAGTGGTTTACAATCTCCGTAACCAATGACACTAAAGTTTCCAATCTTCCGGAAAAATAAGTTTCCTGATTGAGTAGTTTTTGTTCCGCACAAGATACTGAATAGGCGATGTAGACGTGATGCTATGCCCGTATTTGTTACATCGCCAAGCCTTGTAGAAAAACGATGTTACACGAGAACGTTGACACCTAAGATGATTCAACATTACAACCTTACCCTTACAGTTATACCGCTGAGACTAGCGATTACCTGAAATGGTGTTGTGGATTATCATTCTTGCTGGTAACAGTACTAAGTCATTAAGCACTCACGATAAAGTTTAGAAGCAACCCAATTCTCCAAAATTGGGAAGACCACTTCGCCGCAGCGTCTATAAGACAACTGTTTAGTCAGCCAAAATCTAAGTTTGCAGATAATGCAACATGGTCATTACGACGTATAACTAAGTACATCGACAATTTAATGGATTATGAAAAATTGACCTCATGCGAAGTTTGAACTCAAAACAAGTCGCACCGTACCTACTCTAAACTTTAGCCTGGATCGTTGTGTATTGCATATAACGCTTTTAGCACTATTTTTGTACATGTAATGACTTGTTTTGGTACAATCATATCCGCCACGGATTTAGGTGATATACCCGGGTCCACATTCTATCTCAAATCTACAGCTTACGAAAAGGTATCCTTATGTTTAGGTAATAATAACGAATAATAACAAACGGCTGTATTTATAACAAGGTCGTTTCGTATTTTTTTGATTTGGGATAAAAATACTTATATTAGGAGTTTAATTTATGTTGACTGAAAGTTAAGAAATGGAAAAAATACAGAATTCCAACGTTTGACATAGGGAAATATTTACATAGCAGGTAGATATATAAAAAGGTATATAAAGACTTACATTATAGGTATTTATATATCATCCTCGCCTTCGGAGCTGTCGCTAGAGTCATCTTGTAGAGGAATTACAACGGGATTTACAGGAGGCAAAACACAATATTCATTTTCTTTTTCAATAATATGCCTAGAACACTGCTTCCATAGGTCTGTGGCAGCAATATGAGATACTGCATCTCTTATTGTGGCCAATAGCGATTCACTTAATTGAGGGGTCTGATTATGTTTTCTTACTTTTTTTTTAAAGCAGCCCAGACCAACTCAATCGGGTTAAAAATGCAGTAATAGGGAGGTAGACGTAATACTTCATGGCCATTTTGCTGAAGCAGATTGTCAACAACATACTCTTTTTCAAATTTTTGTCTTTTAATAAGATCCAATAATATGGCTTTGGTTGATTTTTGTGGTATTTCTATTCCCTTATCCTTCATAAAATCAATAATGTCTTGTTTTTTTGTGCCTGTATTCGGAATTTTGTTTTTCTGTCGGGAATGGTATGGCGCATTGTCCATAATAATCACTGAATTTGGGGAAATGTTTGGTATTAACTGCTGCTCTATCCACTTTTCAAATAAGTCGGAGGTCATGTCCTCATGATAGTCGGCACATGATTCTTTGATATTTTTGGCAGATAACAGCAAGGCATTAGGTATAAATCCATTTTCACTGCCAGCATGGAGAATAATGATTCGTTTTCCACGGTTGCATGGTGCATTTAAAATGTACGTGTTGCTGTCGTCAACCCAGCCGTACTGCACAACATCATGGGTATCATACCACGTTTCATCCAGGTAAATCAGATTTCTGTTCTGCTCTCTATAGATTTTAACTTTATGCAAAAATTCTTGGCGCAATTCAATGATTCGAGACGACTCCATAATCACCATTCTTTTATCTAATTTTTATTATGTATTTACTGTATTGAAAACCACACAGTTTTACAATACAGTTCAGTGAGTCTAAGCATGTGTAATTATAAAAATCTTCAGGATAATCTTTTAATTTATCCCGTATCATTTCCAACGTGGGCACCAAATTTTCTTTATAAAATCCGTATATTATACGACGAATATCTTCCTGAAAACCCACGTCTATTCTTTTTAATTTTTGCCCTATGCGCTTTCTGTGGAAGGAATGGTTGACTACATCTCCCCTTTTTATAACCCGATAAATGGTAGACCGACTGATTTTTGTCAGGATACAAATTCTGTTTAAAATTTGATTTTGCGAGGAATCTGGATTTTCGTTTTTCAGACAATCATACATATTTAGGATTACTCTTTGGGTCTGTTCCTCTAAATCTTTATGAAAGAATTCTGCCTGCACAGGTTCATCAACCATCTCCTCGTGGCTTGGAACATTTTCCCAAGGTCTCCAAAGAGCCATATTTAGGACACACAAGAACAATCAACACAACAATTAAAATAACAAGTAAACAGAGTATTCAAAAGTCAAAAACACACAAACTAATAAAATCTATGAAAAAACACGGACAGACTAAAGAAAACACGTTTATTCACCGCTACACGGCACTGGCTAAACTGTTTCAATTTTCAGTAGCCACCTGCACTTGTTCGGAGCTCTGAAATACACGCTTTCTCATTGGCTATGTCCACGCATAGGCGTGCTTTACTCCACGTGGACCGGTGAAACTGCCTTTGATCTTATATTTGCTGCGAAATTTGGCGATTTTTGCAGCAACAGAGCGTGTTAAATATAGATGTATAAAACGCACGCGGTATTTCACAGTGTTTCAAGTGACTTCAGATAAAGTATACCTGTAGTAATTTTTTAGAAGAATTTCGTCTGCAACTTCAACTCACGGTTGGTTGACTTAGGCCCGTATCGTCAGTCGTCCCTACAATTGTAGGGCGTCTTTATGGCCTCCTTGATTGTCATAGTTTTCTACTTCTCCGTGTCAGCGCTCTATTGTGAGGTTATGTCAAAAACATCTATTTGCATCAAATTGTGCTTGCTTTTGAGTTATATCATGTTTTACCAGCCTGAAATTTCCTACAATTTAAAAAGAAAATATATCTTCACAATAGGAGAGCGCTGACGCTGTCACGGGACAACTGTAATCTAGAAATTTTTGAAGGAGAGAAAGCAGTATGACAATCAAGGAGGCCATAAACGCGCCCTACAATTGTAGGGACGACTAACGATATGGGCCTAAGTCATAAAAATCTGTCAAGTTTCTGAACATCAATTTAAGATACTCGACCACTCAGTGGTCAAAACTAAGATACATTTCAGGAACTCAAGTTTGACTTAAGTTTTGTGTACCTGGTGTTGACCTTAACAGGGCGGTGCAGCTTAAAATACTGCTCTCATACTCGATTCATGATTCTGCTTACATACAAAAACGACGTGCTACCTCATTATCCACCAAAGCTTTTAATAATTCGTCTAACCTGTGAGAGAAGTACCCGTAAATTGAAATAATATATTATGCATATTGCATAACTTTCACCTCATCAAGGCACAACTGCATACAAAGGAAAAAATGCTACCGGCGAGGATTGTTCTGTGAATGCATTGACTGCTGACGTGTTAATCTTTAGATCTGAGATCAATCTGACAAGTCCAAGGTAAGGACGCGGCACCGCTTCGCTTCAGCGTGAATGATCGACAGCGGATGCAACGAAATACTTTCTTGGCCGTATCCTTTAGTATTTTTAAGCGGTGTATAAGTTGAATGTACCGGTAGATGTTTATTTACTCGGAGCTGTAGAAGATTTATGAATGTTCTGCAGAAATAAACTACGATGGCTGATTTTGCTTGCTTCATCTTCGCGAAGCTCTTAAAAATAGGGTCAATGAACAAGCCGCAAATACTACAGATATTTGTTGAGTTCCTGCCTGAAGATGTATTAATGCACCTGCGAAATCAGAAGACCTCTTCCTCCCCTGGTAAAGATGGGATGACGGCTGCTGTACTTAAAAACTGCGCTTCAGCACTGGCCCTACCATTAAGCTTGATATTCACATCGTCTTTTAGATCTCATACCCTACCCTCATGCTGGCTTAGTGCTTCTGTTACCCCTGTATTCAAAAAGGGCGACAAATCCTCCGCCAAAAATTATCGACCAATAAATCTCGTTCCTATCGCCGCCAAAATAGCTGAAAGAATCATATTAGATAAGCTCCTGTCATTTGCTTTCGAAAATGAGCTTATCCCTAAGAATCAGCATGGATTTCTCCCTGGTCAATCAATAATGACCAACCTTCTCCACTCTCTCAACGATTGGACTCAGTATCTGGACACAAAGACTCCTGTTGATATAATCTACTTAGATTTTTCTAGGGCTTTCGATCGCGTACCACATAGAAGGCTTCTGTTTAAGTTGGAATGTATGGGAATAAGAGGCGAGTTGTTGCTGTGGATTAAGGCTTTTCTCACCGGGAGGACTTTCTCTGTGCGCGTCAGTGATAGCCAGTCTCACCTTCATCATGTAGCAAGTGGAGTTCCTCAGGGCTCTGTCTTGGGGCCAGTGCTGTTCCTTCTGTATACAAGTGACCTGCCCGCATTGATTTCCTCCACATGTTCAGCTAATGCCGATGACACCAAGATTTACAATACCGTCGTAAATTCTGCTATGCTTCAACGAGATCTTGATATTGTTTGTCAATGGTCAGTCAGTTGGCTTTTACCCTTAAATCTAACTAAGTGTTGTGTCCTTCACCTCGGGAAGACAAATCCGCGATTTACATACAAGATCTCTGAACACAACATCGAAGCAGTTTCCAGCCACACTGATCTGGGCGGTGTAGTCAACGATCGTCTTTCCTGGTCAGAGCATATTCACCACGTTACATCAAAAGCCAAGAAACTTCTATACATGCTGGAAAGGTCTTTCAAAGGATCCGATGTCAACACTTGCGCCTACATTTACAAGGCATTCGTGAGGCCAATTCTTGAATTCGCTGGCCCGGTATGGGACACTGTGCTTCTGCGCGATAGAAATCTCGTCGAATCAATACAGCGTCGGGCTACTCGTATCCCTTTTGGAGCACGAAGACCAAGCTATGAAGATCGCCTTGAATTATTCAACCTGACCTCATTCTCTGAGCGAAGACTTCGTGGCGATCTTATAGTTACGTTCAGGATACTTCATGGTTTGATGGGCACCAACCTCATGCATCTATATCGTCTGTCGCGCAGCAATCTACGCGGACACAGCTTCAAACTGCATAAGGAGCCATTTAAAACAACAGTCTGACAGTGGTTTCTTCCTAACCGCATATTCAACACCTGGAATAGTTTACCTGAAAGTGTGGTTGATGCTACTTCAGTTAATAGCTTCAAAGTGCAGTATGATAGCTGGAGGAGTGTACAAACTTTATAGCTATGAACTGTCTTTTTTTATTTTTTTCTAATTGATGGATTTGTGTTACGTGTCCGTACACTATATTTACTGCATGAGCTTATAGTACTGTGTACTCTGCTCATCTCAATTATCATAATAATAATAACAATAATAATAATATTGTTTGAAAGATCTGACAAAATTGGTATTTCTATTCGTGTCAGAGCGGTCCGTACGTCTTGCTTAAAGCATCGTGGGTTAGTATTAAGTCTAGAGATGCCAGACAGTGAGAGAGAAAGAAGGGAAGAAGAGAGAAAGGAAGGAAGGAAGGAAGGAGAGCAAGAGGACGAAGCGTGTCAATTTAAGGGCATTGTTGATTGATCTAAAAATTAATTTAGAAATTTATGACTGCAGAAAAATTGGTTGGACCTAAATTCGCACGATTTTTTTGTTTATAGTGCGAGCCGCGGTATTGTATGCTTAAGAACTTGTATAGTCTACTACCTCATGTAATAAGGGGTCTCTATGCGATTCCGTTTGATTACAACGTAGCCTGTTGTTTGATGTAGTCCATTATGTAAAGGATGTTTTGGTCTTATGGGGCGTTAGTGATTGTGCGTATGGTTCTGTTCTGCAAAACCTGCAGACTATGCAAATGTGTTTTGGCAAGAAGACACCACAAGCCGCATATCCGTGAGTGATCGACGGTCTAATAAACATCTTGTATATCCGAACTTTGTTGGTCAAACTTTATTTTGAGGAACAACGTAGCATAGGGTTTGAAACTTGGTTTCTAATGCTGCATTGTACTCCTGCCCATAAACTGTGCATAAACGGAGACTTCACAGTTGCTCGAGTAAGAGACATCACGCAGATAAAGGATTGGTCCGAGAATCGAACCCTGAGGGACACCGGCTCTAATGGACCTTGTTGAACATTATTAATTTTGATCCAAAATTTCTTACCTTCAAGGAAAGACTTCAAAAGTCTTGGGCGCCAGAAGAACAAGCCCTTTTGGATCAATTTATAGAGAAGGCCCTAGTTCCACCCATCTAGGAGGGAGATGTCAGTTCTTTCATTAAGGTTGAAACCCCTGGTTACTCGCTCCACAAATCTCATCGCCTCTAACTTCGTACTATGCTAGACAGAATTGCATTTAACTTTTAAGGTTGCTTGAAACGCGATAAGGTTTTTCGTGACAAGACATCACTAGATATCCGAAAAAATGCAATATCGCAAACTCACAATTTCTCCTGGATGAGTGTAATTGAGAATCATTAGATGGCGATAGCTGGATTTTGACATACTTTGAGTCAGTCCTGAAAGTGCGAAATTATAGAGAATTTAAAAATATTAGGTAGAGTCGTAAGTACGGCTTTGCTTCAAAATTCTGTTCATGCACGAAGCTCTTCAATACATGCACAACATCAAACATACAGGGTTTGTCCGGAAAGTAATAGGACTCAAATAGAGCAGAGGTACGCGATTAAATTCTGTGTGAAACTCGGTAAATCTGCGACAGAGACGTTTGATATGATCAAGCAGGCTTACCCAGGTGTTGCTTTAGCAAGAAGTGGTGTGCTTCGGTGGCACCAGGCGTTTTTGGAGTGCCGGAAAGAGCTCGCTGATGAAGACCGTGCTGAAGACCTTGGACTTCGACAAACACCGATAATGTGACTCGTGTTCGCAAAGCTTTGAACTCAGACCGTCGACTAAGTATTCCTTTAATTGCCCAGATGTTAAATTTACCAAAATCTGTGGTTCATGACATTGTGACACAGCATTTGAACATGCGCAAGGTGTGCGCGAAGATGGTCCCAAAAGTGCTCACTGACGACCAGAAATTGCGGCGAGTGGAAGTGTGCCAAGAAAATTTGAACATGTGTGAAAGTGATCCCCAATTTTTGAATAACGTAATCACAGGTGACGAGTCGTGGATCTTTGAGTATGATCCCGAGACAAAGAGGCAATCTTCCGAGTGAAAACGGTGCTCATTGTCTTTTTTGACATCAAACGCATCGTCCACCATAAATTTGTTCCTCCTGGACAAACCGTCAACGCCAAGTTTTACGTGGAAGTGCTCAGGAGACTCAAACGAAGGATCAGTCGGGTCCGAGAAGACATCGCAGCCGACTGGAAGTTGCACCACGACAACGCCCCGGCTCACATCGCCTTTCTTGTGAACAGCTACCTGACCAAGACCGGCATTCCAACGCTTTCCGCAGCCGCCCTACAGCCCAGATGTGGCCCCCGGACTTTTTTTGTTTCCTCGCCTGAAAATGCCGACGAAAGGCAAGCATTTTGAGACGACAGAGGGGATCCAAGCAGCATGCACCGCGACTCTCAAGGCTATTCCGGAGAACGCCTTCCGTGACGCCTTCAATGCTTGGAAATCGCGCTGGCAGCGCTGCATCGACGCAGAAGGAGCCTATTTTGAAAGTTTTTAAAGAATTGTAACAACTGGCTCAATAAATTTTTTTAAATCGACTCAGTCCTATTACTTTCCGCACAAACCCTGTAGAGATTTCCATTTTACGAAACTTTCAGGTTATAACTTTGATAAATTGTGTATCTGTTACAATTGTTCTGCAACATATAAATACTCGTACTACTATAATTACGAACCATTTAATTGTCCACTTTTTCTTTTAAAACTAACCGATCCATAAAATACATACAAAAAATGTCGCGTATTGGCTAACTCATGATTTTTTGACGACTGGTTGCAGATATACCTACCAAATCTAGTTACTTCTATGAGAAGGTTTTTATGAAGCAGTAGCTTATGAAAGGATTAGATAATAAACGACAAACGAGCCGTTTCAAAATATCAAGTCTACAATTGCCTCGACTTCATCTAAGGCTGTTGTGATTAAATCATACTCAATTAACAATAGTAATAATAACGTTTAGCATAATGTTACAAACGGTTAGGTGTAGTTAACAGCTTACCATGTAGTTTTCATAAATCATTATGTTAAAATGACGACCTTTGTTAATGTCATGGAAACTCAGATCTTTGCAGAAGCAGATTAACTTTGGAAGTTTCTGTAGATCTGCAAAAAATGAGATGACTGAATGCAAACAATAACATCATCAAGGTTGGCAAAAAGAGATCTTAGTTTGAGTTGCATTTTTTTTATTTTGTTTTTTTTCTCAAACAGTTATCTGCTAAACTTCAAAATGAAGAAAAAACTTTGCGAAACCTTCGTTGTGTCTGTCTTGAACTACTGCAATATTCTATATTTTCCCTGTTTGAATCAGATCACTAAACACAGAATCCAATTGATTCAAAACAGCTGTGTTCGCTTTATATTCGGCATGAGAAAGTTCGACCACGTCTCTCACAAGTATGCAGAGTTGAGATGGCTAAAGTTTGACCAGTTGGTCAAGTTACATTTTTCCACATTTATCCATAAAATTTTAATTAATTCTAAGCCAGAATACCTATGTGAAAAAATTATTTTTAATAACACCATTCACAATAGTATTAGAGACAGGCACGTTATCAGAATTCCGAAGCATACAACATCTCTGTTCCAACGAAGTTTCGCATATAACGTTGCAGCAATATATAATTCTTTGGACAGTAAATTTAAGACCATGAGTTTACCATGTTTCCGCTACAATGTTAAGTTGAGCTATTTGAACGATTAACTTTTCCCTCAATATTCATAGACCTTTTTAGAGTAGCAGTATGTGCACACAAAATATCTCATTTTCCACTTCTCGTATGGGTTATAAGTGATTTGTTATATATATTTTGCATTTTTTTTTCTGTTAGCTGTTAACAACGTAATATTTAATTTTAGTGGTTAAGTGTTAGAGTAGCATATTGCTAAACTTCGCCACTATAGTTACACTTTATATACATGTATTGTATATATTATTTAATAAAGACGTTTATTATTAATATTATTATTATATACAATTACGAAAAGACTTCGTGATATATGATGAACACCGTATTTCTAAGATGATTTTCACAATCTCTAGTTAACTCCTATCTGGGAGTTAGAAGTAGGTATCATATATGGAGTTCAACTGTTTCTTCATTACCTACCCTGTCGCCAACGCCATCGTACGAGGAACACTAGAAACGAAATCCACCTAGCTATGAAAAAACAGTTGGAATATGTCAAATAGTGGCATTTGCAAAATTTGATAAGTAGTTACCAATTTATCAAGTAATTTTTAAAAGAGAGCCATCAGGGGAAAACACTTTTTGCTGGTCATGGGGATGATGCCATCGTCGTGTTACACAATAAAATTTTGGTCCAAACAGTTTCGATCGGGGCGTGAATACAAAGAAAATCTCAAAAGTGGAAGATCCAAAACAGCATCAAATGATGAAATGTCTCAGACAGTTGAAGACATTCTCGAAGATCGTCGTGTGAAGCTTTCTACCGTTAGTATATACGGGGGATGTCTTTTAAGCTTTGCATATGGAAATAAAACAACACTGTAGGTAGTTTTTGATGACTATTGTTTTTCGAGGTATTCTCCACGAAGATTAATACAGCAATTTTCGAAGCACTTATTCCACTCGTTTGCTGGCAGATGCAAAACGGCATTTTTGAATGCGTCAACTGCTTCTTCTGGTGACTGGAACCTTTGACCACGCAGTCTGTTTTTAATTTTCGGGAAAGTAAAGAAATCGTTAGAACTTAGATCGGGACTATTTGGAGGATACCGCTCCAACAGAAAATGAAATCAGAGGATGCGCTACCGAGCAGACGCAGGCGGTGGTGCAGACCACGAACAGAGGTAACAAATAAGACGGCGTTGCCGCGTTTTCAGTTTTTAGGTAAACGTACTTTATAGGTATTGTTCGAAGTTATCGCCGTTTGATTCAAAAACACAGGTGCGTGCACGACGTAGCCAAGCATCGGTGCAGGCTTTGGGAATGGAGTCCCTCCCCCGAATGAAAGTACCAGCTTGTTCAATTCTGAGACGAAGCTCGTCAACCGTATGCACTTCAGTTTTGTACACTAAGCGTTTCATTTCTCCCCAAAGAAAAAAATCACATGGTGTTAAGTCTGGAGATCGCGGAGGCCACGCTACGGGTCCATTACGTCCGATCCACCTATTCGGAAATAATTCATTCAAAAACTCACGCACTTCGCGTCTAAAATGGGGCGGTGCACCATCGTGCAGAAACCACATTGATTGTCTTACACTTAATGGCACATCTCCTAACAAGGAAGGCAAAATGTTGCGTGAAAAGTGTAGGTATTGCATCCCGTCCAATCGATTTGGGAGAATATATGGTCCAATGAGTATACCGTTCACCATGCCAGCCCATACATTCACCGAAAATGTTTGTTGAAAATGTGCCCGACGGACAGCGTGCGGATTTTCTGCTGACCAAAAATGAGTGTTGCGTGAACGTAGATTCGTCTGTCACCAATATGCACTTCAAAAAGTCCGGATTATTGTCATGGTGATGCAACAACCACTCACAAAACCGCACTCTTGCTGGAAAATTGTCAGGTTGAAGGGCTTGTACACGTTGGACGTGAAACGGATACAGCCCCTCTTCACGCAGCGTTTGCCACACTTTAGTTTTTGATACTTGCACTTATCTAGCCACGTCTCTAGTGCTTGTTGTTTTTTGAAACGCAATCGATTAACGGGTTCGTTTACCTCTACACGCGTGACCGTAACCGTCGGTTGAAGGTTGCATACTGACTTGACACACTGACCCCGACCCAGTTCTGTCGTCGGGTTGAGCTAGGGTCCCAGTACCACTCGGGGATGTCGCAGGTTGCGGCTACAGGACGGTATTCAGATATTTTTGATGTTGCAGAGCCCTTTATCTCGGTTCCCTTAAGACATTGGTGTATATGGTACTAAGAAAAACTGCTTATGTTTTCAAGATCTACACGTCGTGTGAAGGAAAACCCCAACTTTGCGGACACCCTGTATATCCGAACCCAGCGTAATACCCATCTTGCACGACAATTTGAACATTAGCAAAGGGTCAGTCAGGTGGATTCCACGACTGTTGACACCCGAACAACAATCGCGCAAATCGGAAATTTCAGAAAGTCGTTTAGAAACTCTGACCATCTTTTTGGCACAAATTGTGATTGGAGACGGGACTCAGTTAGATCATTGGGGTCCTGAGGCAAAAACAGAATAGAAGCAGCGGGCACTCCCAAAAAAGGCACAGACGCAAACCTCTGCAAATTGATAGCAACAGTTTTTTTGGGATGGCAAGAGCATCCTTCTCATTTAATGTATGCCAGGATTGACAAAAATAAATGCGGACTTCGATGCGAACACGCGGGAGAAGTTACGTTGAGCAACCAGAAGAGACCAGATTTTTCCTATGGATGACAAGGCGTTACCGTGCTTACGGCTGCCAAAACTCCATCCTCTACATAGTCCGGACTTGACTCCGTCTGACTTTATCTCTTTAGATTAAGTTATTTCGTTGTTAAGTTGAATTTTTCAAACTGCACCCGGGCTCAGCTGTGCTAGTTTTACAACTTTCTCGACAAAATGAAAAAGCATTAATAGTCGAACTAGCTAAAATGTATTTGGACATATATTTGCAAAACTTTCCCCTAATAAAGCTGGAATTTCTCCTACACACATTACAAATGCAGACGCTTGAATGTTTGTCATGCTAACGACAGAATTATGTTGATACTGTAACGGTGTTCACTGATTGTTTATTTTTAATGTTTTGCTTTAAATAACCGGTTCCATTTCTGAAAATTTCAAGCTCATTTTAAGATAAATGCAAATCTATGAGAACTATTGATCCAGGTATCGATTTTTTATCACTTGGGGACACGACTTGACGGTTGTTTCAGTACCTGTATCAATGAGGTTATCCTTGGTTTGCGAAATTGGTTGTATATTCGCCACCCAAACCTGTCCATGCTTCTGTAATTAAAGAAATACCCGGTTTAAGCTTTTTTATACCCGTCGTCGCGTAGTACTGCATTTTCGAAACCAAAAAAGACGAATACGAGGCACTAGTAATTACTGTTCGAAGTTTCAACATGCACGGGAATGTGCAAAGATTGAAGGTTAACAAAACGATGGACTCCAGTTTTTGATATTCATTTATTATTAACAGCCACACTAACTGAGCAAATTGAAGAGTTTCTGACATGAGGAGGATTAAATGTTGATGGATTCGATAGTTAATGGGTGACTCACTTCTGGCAAAAATCTTCTTCCAAGTTACAAAATGTACTTTTCTGTATAAAGTTGGACCTATGTATGTTCTTCAAGACCTTGGGATCATGACGCATCATGCCGTATATCGTACCCCTATAAAGAATCTCATTTTTTCTTGAAGATAAGTGGCCATGTAGTCAACTACTGGCAAGGGAGCTCGCTCGGGGATTCAGCAACATGCCTCCTACCTGTTAGTTATGCTATTTAGCCCATATAGAAAGTGTTCCGCTAGCTATCATGTCCTTGCATGAAGTGAACAATTCTTACAGATTGAGTGCAATGCGTTCAGAAGGTGAAACATCATTCATTCCCTTAAACATGCAGATTATTTCAAAAAAACTGCCAGATCGCAATCATCTTCAAGCAGTACAAAATTTAAAAAAGTTCGGTCTTAATCTGGAATAAACTAAATGTAAGTCAAATCAAACAATGTATTTTAACAAACAAGCTTTTATTTCGATGCTAAAAATTTAAAAATATTTCTCCGACTGTAAATCTTTAAGCCATAACCCAACTAACAATTATCACCCCTATTAGAGTTGCAAGAATGACTATACAGTATTCCTTAAACAGCATTGTACACTGTAAGAACATTGTGGCATAACCCTCTTAGAACAGCTATACAAGCGGAATGGGCACACTTAATTGGACATTTAAGAGGTTGTATAAGGGCTGCAGGTAACAGTTATAAAACAAAAGTGTAAGCCTCTTGCAGCCGCTATAGGACATTTGCGTCAGTGTAGGATTCAGTTTTTGTCAACTATACAACTATTCTGTTACGTGATTCTACTTTATTGCAACCAAACTATTTCTTATGTATTGTATAGACGAAATGAAGAATATATAACTAACACATTACAGTCATCTTGTTTATATTATCGGCCATTGTGAATTTCATACACAGGTATATTGTAAACTTCTACACTGTGATATAGGGCTATTGAATTACTTGCGCAACAAATTTTATTGTGATTATCGTGCAAATTAGTTACCCAATTTCTAATTATTTAATATTAACTAGAGGAATAAATGTTTGCCCAATATGGCGGGTGTTTGTGTAGAATCATGGCATCGTCCATGTTGTCTTTAGGCTATTAGAATATTTTGGTGTTGCCTGCAGGTGTTATACAACAATTTGACAAACGTCTGAAATGAAATATCGACAGAGTCGTATGATTTACCCAGAATTTGTACCAGATCTATATCTTCTGTTTGAACAGTTGATAAAACCTTTTGAACCAATATGCATGCGTTGTTTGTCTTAAAACATTGGTTATGACATTTTACAAAAATATGATAGCAGAAGGTTAGGTTATGGTGTAGTTGTTTACCAACATATTTAGCATATGTACAGCCTTTAACAGTTACTAAACAACAGTTGTATAAGTGCTTCCGTTGGGAGCAATTTGTTGCGAAAGTAGTAAATTGCACAGCAAAACCGCAAGGCTCGGGTTTGTTTTATAAACGTTACCATGGAAGCCACAACACAACGATTTTGACTATCGTGCAAATATGCCGTATAAAATAGTTGTATAAACGTTTATGCAACAGTTAAAAATTTGCCCTATAAGATGTTGTATAACTATGCTGTAAGAATATTTTAAACACCTCATTTTAGAGCAAATATGTTGCAGAAAGCAAATTTGCATTCCACACAACATTAAGCCGGCATTTTTGTGTTCAGGCAACAACAGTAGAGAGCTTTTATGGCTGAACGGTTCTTTTACCAAAAGCTTATACCACTACTTCGCTAGTTGGGAATGAAGCTCCTTCATCCCAAATCTCCAAGTAAACGCGTGTAACACCCTTTTTCCGTCCTACTAGAAAAACATTTAAATATTTACGATCAAAAAAAATATTTTCCGACAGCGCGACACAGCGGCAGTTATGTAAGGACACTTATAAAGACCAGCTGGTGAAACCAGACAGCATAAACACGGACGAAGGTATTTATCTACCAAGATCATTATTTATAATAACGCTGTACCTCTCGGAAGCCATTGATAGTAATGAGCAAGTTGACGTTATTTATACCGACTTTTCGAAGGCTTTCGATAAAATTAACCACAAAACTTTATTAAATAAGTTAGGTGCACTTGGTTTCACAGATGATGCTAGGGAGTTGATGAAATCTTACTTATCCGATCGTAGACAATTTGTTAGCTTCCAATCTGAGACCTACTTGGCACCTTCTGGAGTTCCTCAGGGGTCCAACCTGGGACCATTACTGTTTTTCATATTTATTAATGACCTCTGTGACTCAGTTGAATGTGAACGCCTATGCTTTGCTGACGAGCTAAAAATGTATTCGCAGATAAATACTCCTGATGATTGTATCAAGCTACAACACCCATTAAATTTTGTGCTGTCTTGGTATGTAGAAAACAAGTTGGAGCTTAATGTGAGGAAGTGTAAAATAGTCAGCTATACCAGGAAAATTAATGTTTGCGAATATCCGTACTCTATTGATGGGTCTGTGCTAGAAAGATGCTCTGATGTACGTGATTTAGGTATAATCTATGATCAAAAGTTAACTTTTAGTCAGCATATAAATAAAAAAGCATCAGAAGAATTGGCGGCTTATGGTTTCATAGTAAGGAATTGCAGGAATTTTCATAACATAAAGTCTATTAAGCTATTATATTATGCTTATGTTAGATCCAAAGTCGAATATTGTAGTATTATTTGGAGCCCTTACTATGAATGCTATAGCACAGCTATTGAAAGAGTACAACGGAAGTTTATGAAGTTTGTTCTGTTTCGGATTGATGGGACATATCCAGAGAGAGGTACAACTATGTAGTCGCTTAGACATGTTGACTTTGAAAAAACGTAGGTACTGTGCCTCAATAATATTTGGCTACAAAATGATCAACAATTTAATTGATTGCCCCTTGATCCTGGAACAGATCAAGTTTCGTACACCAACGTTTGCATCTCGCAATCATAAAATATTCGGGCTTCCTAGAGCTAGGACAAGCACTCTTCTCAAGTCACCGTTATATGTAATGTGCTCTAACTTAAACAGAATTGGATGTTACTGTGATATATCTACGACAAATGTTAATTACCTGCTAAAGGCACCTCAGGCTTATTCGGACCAATAGCTCATGTTACAAATTTATACCTGTGTTGCATTTGTTGTTTTCTTTTCGCTTTCTTTTTGCTTTTGTATTATGTTTATAAATTGTCCTATAAATGGGAAACTGTTGGACAATAAAGCTATTATTATTATTATTAAGGTCAGGGCAAATATTATCAGCTTTCATTTTGGAGTGCTAGTACTATATCAAAAACAATGAGACATCCTGCACAAGGCACATTTCATCCAAATCCGAGCAGGACTTATAGACCGGCAGGCAGACAAACTGACAGAACTACTAAAATGAGTGAAATATGTGATGTACATTGTACATGTTGCATAACATCTAACAAACATGATATTTCCTCGTCAGAAATAAAAAGAACATGACATTATCAACAAAAGTATACGATTTAACCGCTAACGTATAAGTCATGTCTATTTCATAGTGATAGTACTGGTGCTGATCCAGTTTAGAATATAGTGGAATTCGCATCGCACTCGAAGTACTATAATGGCGTGTATATAAAAAAGCAAGGTCGTTCCTTCACTTCTGAACAGCTGAAAACGAGATTAACCAAGCCCCGTTTTTTTCGATTGGCTTTGCGAGAACCGGACTTGAAGTTCTCATAGTCTGTAAGCTTGGCCTTTGATCAGACGTACCTAAATATATCTTACTCACCCATGAGTAACACTACATCTCTCTTATTCCTTCTAGCCTTGGAAGCCATGTACCACTATTTCCATTTAACCGAGCAGGCTATAAATGTGGCTTTGGGATTTAGAAATTTATTGCTTCTTGAAACCTAATATCTAATTGGAGACGGCATTTTTTTTTTCGAGAATTTGACTAGTTTCGGGATGAGTATTAACAGTAATCGAGAAAACAAATTTTGCAATATTGGAATCAGAACGTAAACAGCTTCCTTCATTGTAATAATTATACAGGGTGGCGCATCAAAAACGAAACATACGCATTTACTGGCAGCTCAGTTTTTTTTTTTGGAAAAACGCTCAGACCCGTCGATTTTGTTTTCGAGGGAGACACAAGTTTGGCAAAAAATCGCGTTAACACGTGCAGCCCCCTGGGCTGGGGAGACACCAACCCTAAAATCTTAAATGTAAAGGGGGGGTCGAGTGATTCCTTATTTTAAAAGTCTTTCAATTCCCGTTATAATGATGTAAAATACATGAGCTTCATATCATTATAAAGAGAATTGAAGGACCTTTAAAATAAGGTATCACTCGACCCCCCTTGGCATTTAAGATTTTGGGGATGGTGTCGCCCTCGCATAGGGGGCTGCACGTGCTAACGTGATTTTTTGCCAAACTTGTGTCACCCTCAAAAACAAAATCGACGGGTCCGAAAAAAAACTGAGCTGCCAGTAAATGCGTCTGTTTCGTTTTCGATGCGTCACTCTGTATTTACAAATACAGCACAGCAGTAGATTCCAAAGTACATATAATAAAGTGTGACTGACTGTACTGCTTGTACGCGGTGAGCATGTCACCACCCCCTCAAGCTTAAAGGTATCAGTTATTCTGTCATATGAATCTAGTACAATAATCGACTACGAGAAACTTCCTAATCTGTATCAACATTGTGACATACATTTTATGGTGCGTGGGACCCCAGATTAATTCTCTTCTGACTTCACACTCGAAGAATCGTAAAATATAATGGTGGAAGATTCCGCGTGCTGATATGTAGCGGGATTTTTGCGGGTCAGGCAGGGTGAAGAAACTTGAGTCATGTAAAGAAGACCATGATGGGGATTCCTAATGAGTACAAATGGCAAATTCACCATCAGCTATCTCTTGGCATTGAATCATCGTTTCCGAACAGGATATAAGCTTTCCAAAGATGTATACGTAATCAGCGACAATAATGATGGCAAATTTTTATGTAAGAATTCTTTATTGAGGATTTATGGGGGGTGCATTTCACACTTCTAAAAGTTTATCAATAAATTAATAATAGTTATAACCTATTTTTTTTAAATAAAATGTTTTTAAAATAAACAAAATGCACCAAAGATATATATACAAGAAGACATATTTGTCATGACCATCATTAAAAAGGAAAAAATACAATTGCCCTAGAAAAATACGACCAGTCAGAATGATCATTATACATGATTCAATAACGCAGTTCAAAAGCTTAAGAAACGTAATAATGGCGAGGTAAAGAATAAATATACTGAGTGAAAAAAAATGGTAAGCACCTACGTATGTTTATCCAATTTTAATAATTTTTGGCGTATATGTTCAGTGTCCCTTACTAGTAGAATTATTAAAAAAATTCGTTTCTCAATCAAAATTTGTATTTTCCTCCAGCTTTTCAGTAAAAAGCTACCAATTAAGGCTGTCAGACAACAATGGACTTATCCTAATTGTCTACGAGGCAAAAGAAGATGTATCCTTGGCAACGCTTTTTTACATGGTTAGTGTAAATACTCTCCAGTATATATACCTTTTTCTCGAAAAAATTAGTATCGATTAGAAATGTACAGATACCTTTGATCATTTTTTAATGCTTTTTATTTGTATGTTAGACACCATAACGGCTTTAATCCTTGGCTATCGTTAGACTTACCGTTACGCTTTTTTCGGTAAAAAAATAAATGTAGGTGTCGACAGCCTTTCTCAGAGTGCATGTCTTTGTAATGATGGAAGTTCACAACCGTCTCTTCAGCAAGATGGTTCTGGTATAAAAAAAACGATTGTACTGTGGAACTATTTATTACCTCTAATCGCGTCCGATGGAGTTCGATTTCTGAGTTTGGCCACGTTATACTTCTTTCATAGCCATCTAAGGTGAACCAAGTGCCATATTGTCACGAAACCACCCAGTCAGCTGACGACGTTTCGGCAATCACGGTGGCCTTTTGCAGTAAATGCATACTTTTTTAGTTACAAGGTCTTAGAACTCAAGCGACAATATCTCAAATTCCAAATATGTTGGGATAACAATACTCACGTTTACACCATTAGCGGAGCACCGAAATAACGGCTCCCCACTTCCTGCATGTTTCGCAATGCGTGAAACACCTCTGACAGTATCCTACTTTCCTCCTCACTACCTACCACAGTCGTCACAGTTACGCTGCATTTAGAGTTTTGGATGCCACAATATCATCACAGACGCCATCACCAAGTGTTTCAATGAAGCAGTGACGCTTCTCTTCTATAGTCTATTATTTTGCCACTACCTAGCAGCTTTTTGAACCATCTTAGGTGCAAATGCAACATTGCAATTCGGTATTTTTGAAGAAAACGAAAGAGGTATGCGCAACTTCGATGACTCTTTTTGTACATGCTTGGGCCATTGCCAATAACGATTTCAGCTTCTACATTAGAACCTGACCACAAACTTGAAGTGTATGACTATCTGTTTGCCATCTTTATATTCCTCAAGCTAAGTATGTTTCGGTTGTAAAAACAACGCACGAATACTGAACATAAACGCATTAACCGTGAAAGGATTGCATTCCACGTTGATTCATTTAAAAGCAATAACCAGACTGTATAATAATAAATTCCCACGGCGACTCTCATCTTCAATTCATTAGCTAACCTATAGATCCAAAGACCAATAAACCTTTATTCAAGGTGAGTCTGCGGTGTGCTACAACTACTGAACGCTTGTTACTTCAAATGAAAGCTGCGCGCCGGTAATATGATATAATTTTCACATCGACTTGACTTGGATACAGGATACTTTCCACTTCAGATGGTTCAGAAAAATATGTCAGTGTGTTGCATAACTGTTTGTGGCATGACATGATCGAGTGCATGAGTATGCAGCCGATGCAGGGTGTTTTAGAACCGGATCTACAGCGTCGAAGGATAAGCTGTAATGATGACTGGACATATGTGGGTCACCCGAGACTTCTATACACCACACCCAACTAACAATTATCACTCCTATTAGGGTTGTTTTCACAGTATTCCTTACACAACATTTTATGTTGCAAGAGCATAGGCAAAACGTTAGAACAGCTGTACAAGCGAAATAGGCACATCTCATAGGACACGTCAGTCACTCAATAGGTTTTATAAGTGCTGCAAGTAACAGTTATGGGACAACAATATAGTTAAACATACTAAGTTGCAGGCTCTGTTAATTATAATCTACATATACTGTTAACCACATGTGTGACGGCTTAAGTATAACGTGTACGAGAGACAAGTGTTTATAGGCACACTCGATAGAAAGATATACAAGCCGCCTGGATAGCGAAGCGCATCACCGCGTTGCCTAGCAACGCTGACGCGGCATTGGAAATTGAAATAATGTTCTTTACTCCCAAATAACGGTTTATTTTGAGCGTACATATTTTTGAGCTGTGAATGGTATCGAATCTGTTTAGGATTGACTCACGAGCGGTCCTAGCGGCGTTCCATTTTAGGTCGAAACGAAAGGTCGGGATCGCCACAAACTCTGCAACATTGAAACACCGCATCTTGTACATTCCAAGGCAAAGTTAAGCGATTGCCATTGCTTTTAGTCAGTCTGGACGTTGTAATAATATATTTAACGTAGTCGCCATGTTCGCCGTGTTCATCCCTGCAGGAGCTTGATACTTTCCCCATCATTATTTGCATATCTTTTTAAAAACAGCAGTAATTTGATACTCTAGGTCTAGGGGAACATGAAGTGCCTAACATTTATATACTAAGTGACATATAAATCCGAACACCCAGTTTAAATGGTTATATTTTAATAAAAGTTGGTGAATGTATTTATCTTACTGTAAATAACAAGTGAAAAAATGTTCAGCCTTATCAGTTGGACATTCCGGTTTTTATACTGCTTTTTTTTAATTCACTAACGCTCTAAAAATGAATATTTCAGCCGCAGTAAAGAATCAACGTTGGCGGATTTTGGTTCTTGACATCCTTTACGATCGGTTACGATGCCTAGAGTACGGAGACCTGTACGATTTCGTCAACTTAGTGAGTTTGATAGGGGCCGTATAGTGGGACTTCGGGAAGCTGGACTTTCTTTTCGGGCAATTGCAGTTAGAGTGCAAAGAAGTGTGGACACTGGGGTAAGGTGTTGTCAGGCATGGCTTCGAGAAGGCCGTACGCAAAGAGCAAGGGGCACTGGACGCCGCCGTAGAACAACAGACCGTGAAGATCGCCGCCTAAGATTATTGGCCTTAAGGGACCGTTTCTCCGCTACCAGGTCCATTGCAAATGAATGGTTTGCAGAACACGGAAGACCTATTGGCGTGCGAAGTGTTTACCGACGAATGAGAAGTTTTGGCTTGTTTTCATACCGGCCACACTGGGTCCTCCCTTTAACTCGAGAACACCGACGTAATCGCCTTGAGTGGTGCAGACAACGGTCACTCTGGGATCAGGAATGGAACAGTATTGTCTTTAGTGACGAGTCTCGATTTTGTTTAGGCATGCACGATGGTCGTGCCAGGGTTAGAAGGCAACGTGGTGAAAGGAGGAATGCACAGTTTTTTGTTGGAAGACATGTTCATCACACTGTTGGAGTTATGGTTTGGGGTGCTATAGCTTATGGTTCCAGGTCACCTTTAATCTTCATCAGAGGTAACATGAACGCGCAGCGTTATATCCACGAAGTTCTAGTACCCCATCTTTTACCCTATCTTGACACCCTGGCAGATCCAACTTTTCAACAAGATAATGCCCGACCACATGTTGCAAGAGTCCCAATAGACTTCTTTCAACATAATGATGTCACATTGTTACCATGGCCACCAAGATCTCCCGACTTATCCCCAATTGAGCACGTGTGGGATATGATGGGTAGGAGATTGGTCAATTTGCAACGTCCTCCTCAGACTCTAGAAGCACTTCCAGAGGAGTTGGTGGTTGCCTGGAATGAGATACCACAGGAGGACATTGACCACCTGATCAGAAGCATGCCTAGGCGCGTTGGAGAATGCGTAGCACATCAGGGTGCATCCACACATTATTAAAGGTCAAAGGGCTTTAAAGCAGTGCAATCATTTTGAAATTTTTATAATTTACTTATTATTAAGTACTTATACAAAATTTTATTAAAATAAAACCATTTAAACTGGGTGTTCGGATTTATATGTCACTTAGTATATTTAACGTAGTCGCCATGTTCGCTGTGTTTATTCCTGCAGGAGCTTGATACTTTCCCCATCATAAGTTGCACATATTTTTAAAAACAGCAGTAATTTGATACTCTAGGGGAACGTCAAGTGCCTAACACTTATATCATGCGAACTTGAATAATATTGAAAGATCGTGATTTGGACTTGCAACAACGTATCATTGTATTCCAACAAAGAAACTGTTCAACGTAGGTACAGTAATCTAATTCCGCAACATTTTTATAACATACCACAACATACTGTACGCCTAATTGCTGTGATTGCCTATTGTCGACTTCTTAGTCACCTCAAGGCCGCCTCTTGTAATACGGTAAATTATGTAGATATCTGACATGCTGAACTGCTTATTATTCCTGTGAATAAATCGTGAACGTGCGCCTTTGTTGGCTCTTAACTGGAGCGGTTGATATATGCAGTTGCTCAATTCGCACCCAATTCTACCCACAGTGCGATTGTTTCCTGGTTAATTTCATTCTTCAGCGAACGGCAATTCATTCTACAAGTTGTTATCGACTATATGACAGTTTTGCTTAAATCGACGTCTACTCGTGTTCGAGGTATCATGGAAAATGAAAACACGTAACCCCATGCCTACGTGTTTCAAGCCATTTACAAGGGTTCAGCTGCTTCAAAACTGACACTCCATTTTTCAATATTTTTCAATGAAATTCATACAGTATGTTTAGAAGATAATTGCCCAGGGTGCTATAGGAGCACTTTTTGGAATTTTGTTTTAGCACAAGTTTTATGATTGGTTGAAGTGCGTACTTTTTCTGTTCAACTTCGATATTTTTTTAAAAAGAACCTAGTGAAAAAAATGAATTTATGCTCAATGAGCATTATGTTATTGGATGGATCTGAAGGTAGTTACTTATTCGTCTAATTCAAAGATAAGTATGGAGAACTTGCATTTGAAAGTCATACATGTTTAAAAAATATTATATCAGGTTCAAATGTATTCCTGCAGTCAAACATCCTTTTTACAACTTTTTACTACAGAATTTCTAAAAATACCTACAGGTTTTACGTCCTTCTCGTGTCATTGAAAATTGAAAATGTTTGTAAAGTCGGCTCTAAGGAATCTACATTAATATCAGGGAATACCTAGCACGCCAAATTTCTGCCCTCACGATCCACCCTTTTAAACTGAATCAATGTTAGTGAAAAAGAAGAAGTTAGGAGATTTCTTCGCTAATAGATAGATAGATAGATAGATACATTTATTGTCTTGTAGATCATAAAAAATGACATAAGACTCGTCCTAAGAGGGAGGTACATAGTACACATAATTAAAAATAAAAACGAAACAAACATAAGTATTTACAAAGTACAAACAGGGACAACTTAATGCGTACAGACATTCACATATAAAAAAGTTTAAAAAAAAATATATCACAGTGCGAGGTATTCAGACAAAGAATAGAAACATTTTTCAACTAATAATTTGCGTAGTTTGCATTTAAAACTAGGAATACTACTGACATTCCTGAGGTTAGCTGAAAGTTTGTTATATATAATCTGATGCAGGTGTATTCCGGTGACTTTTCGAACAGCGTCAGTGTGTGTTTTGGAATACTCAGACTCTCACCTGCCCTTGTATTATAATGTGTGTTGATGTTTCTGTTCTGTATAAATTTTGTTTTGTTTGTATGTGCGAAAAGGGCGCACTTATAAATATGAATGCTTGGTAGAGTCATGATGTTTTTACTTCTGAAGATATCTCTGCAGGATTCTCTTCTACGAATGTTGAATATCAGTCTGATTATTCTCTTCTGTTGAACAAATGCTCTAGAAATTGAAGTTGCTTGTCCCCAAATTATGATGAGAGTGATTTAAAACAGAAGTGATTTAAAAAAGTTTATTATACCTACAAAATTTGTTGTTCTCAATACATTCTGTTCATAGATACGAGGCATATGATTACACTCCTATAGGCATATGCACTCAATCAAGACATGCATGACAACCTTCGACCTTGAAAAGACTAAGAACTCAACACGCTTATGGTAATTAGTAATTACAGCAGTGGCGCGGCAAACAATGAAAAAAGTGTTGCAAATATGATCTCTGTCTTGAATCGCTGATCGTATCTTTTGGTAGTCCGAGATATGTTTTGGTCGCGACCTTCCAGAAGCAATCCATTGTTTTAACGGTATCAGAAAGCAAAGTAATTAGAATCATTTTTCTTTTTAATAAAGCGCACATCAAATATTATTCTACTCAGTTATATGCACTCTGCAGGAAATACCAACTAATATTTAAGGAACACTTTTACAAACTTCAGTACAGGGTAACTCCGAAATATGACTGACTATGACTTATTTTTGATGTTTTGTAAATATGGTAGGTGGCTCCTAAGATTTGACTAACACTGTAGCAAAACATGTATAGATGGATTCTGTAAGTGAACACGTTTATTGAGGACACATAGAAGGGCTTCTCATCCAGAGATCCAGAAATTTTGTTGAACAAATTTATCAAATGTAGAAAAATCACATCTCGAGTCAAATATGCAACCATGAAATAGTGGTACAAGAAGAGTTGTGGAAGAAGAAAATCTTTCAGAATGAGACTTATAACGGGTTTGAAGATGCACTACAAAAATGGTGCAAAAATAAAAAACACGTTTCGCGCGCTTCGTGAACATTTCGGCCGCAACAACCGCCCAAACGAAACAACCATCGGTCGTCTGGTGCGTAAATTCGAGGCAACAGATCCTATGGCAAATCTGCCAGGCTCTGGCCGGCCAAGGACCGTTCGCACACCGGAACAGATTGCTGTTGTGAAGGAGAGTGTGAGAGACGATCCAAAACAATCAACAACGCGTGGATCCCAAGAATTGGGCATTTCGAGAACCAGTTTGCTCCGCATTCTCCACAAGGATTTGAATGTACACGCCTACAGGATCCAATTGGCGCCGACCATTTTTCGCGCCGAACGTTATCAGATTGGCTCCTTGAACACAGCCAAATTGATGCCACTTTTTCATCAAAAATTTTTTGCCGCAACTTGAAGGAATGGATATGGACGATGTTTATTTCCAACAAGACGGTGCAACATGCCACACAACCAACGTCAATATCCATCGATTGCAGTCTTTCTTCGGTCATCGCGTGATTTCGCGCAGAGGAAATGTGCCATGGACACCAAGATCGTGCGATTTGACTCCCTTGGACTTCTTTTTATGGGGATATTTGAAAAGCAAAGTCTACGTCAACAAACCAGCCACCCTCCAGGAACTCAAAAACAACATCATTGCCGAGATAAATGCCATAGAACCGACCATGTTGCAAAATGTCATTGAAAATTTCGACCATCGCGTGGACGTCTGTAAATCCAGTCGTGGTGAACATTTGAGCGATATTATTTTTCATACATAAATGGTATAAATGAACCTTCAAAATAAAGTACCCAACTTGATTTGAATATCAATCTTTCTTGTTTTAATATGCGTTTACTTTCCTGCATCCGTTTTGGACAACCCCATATGAATTATTTGAAAAACATTGTTCTAAAAAATTCCGCTTCAGAAACTTAGGAAATCTAGATAAAGACTTGCTCAATAAGTTTTTGGAAATTTCTCCTTTCGAACAATTGATCTATTTACCAAAAGTTGAGGGAAAGGTCTTATTATAATTTAAAGTTACAAAACCCCCTTGGTTAACGTTTTCTATTAAACGCATGATTAAACTAAAAAACGAAAAAATCCAGAAATTTAAGAAAAACAACACTGCTGCCAATTGGAAAAATTATAAACAAATGAGAAATCAAACGAATGTTGCCATCTATAATGAAAAGAAAAGTTATTTGAAATACTGTATTGATAAAAATACCAACCAAACTAAAGTGCTTTGGAGAAAATTATTAAATTTAAATATTAGCAACAAAAAAACAACCATTTTTTTTTCAGATCTCTCGACCAACTTATCAATAGACTATAACACTTTGGATTACTATTATAACAATAAGCGTACTAACGTCAACACTCTTTTTGAATTACACACGGTTATCAGGATGTCGTTAAAAATGCACTTCTCAGAATTAAATCGCTTGCCATAGGTGCTGATGGTTTAAATCTTGAAATGACCTTATCGTGTTCCCATAGAATCATCCCCTACATTACAAATATAATAAACTCCTGTATTTTAGATAGAGAATTTCCAGACACACGGAAAATTGCCAAAATTATACCAATATCGAAGAAGTCCAAAATTAAAGACTACAATGATCTTCGACCCATAAGTATTTTACTACTGCTATCAAAACTAATGGAGATTATATCGGACCAACAAATAAGAGGTTATTTAACTGAAAACAATTTGTTACCAGACCATCAAAAGGGCTGAACTTGTGTCATTTTTAAATGCCTTCAGCCCTTTCTTGTAACATATCTCATTTAAATGTATTTTGCTACTATGTTTAGCTAAATGTATGTTGCAAATAAACATTATTATTATTATTATTATTATTATTATTATTGTTCTTATTATACTGACCGCAGCACCAAAATTCGACATATAAAGTCATTTTAAAAGCCTTTCACAGCTACAATCGGTCCTTTCTGGAACACTTATATAGGTACATAATGATTTTTTGAATGTAGGCGAACAAGTGATTTTTCCAACATTTAATAAAAGAAGTTTCACTTCATTTCTTGTATCTCTAGAATGAAGGACCCTGTTATACGCCCTCAACGGTATAAAATGCATTTTGAGTATGTTTCAAATGACCAGATATTTGTGGACGCAAATTAATGATATCATAATCAAAAACAACAATTTTTAGTTTAAAGTTTCGGATTCGTTTCGTCCTACTCATAGTGTTTGTGTGTTTGTTGCAAACAATGGCAAAAGAATGAGTCTGGTTTTAGTTACATATTTTCGATCTGATTCGCTTTGAACATTGCATCGCATTTTAATTAATTCAATGAGTCTCACAATAAGATGAACATCTTGTTCATTGAAGTATTCAGTCACCTTTTTACGTGGAGAATTTCGTAATCTGACGAGGAAGGACTGTAAAATACACCGGTTCGCTTAACTGTTAAAATCCAAATCTTTCAATAAAAACAATCATACTGATGGTTTCACTTTCATGAGCCAAGTACGTCTATTTCTTATAAACGATCGTATAATTTCACTACAGCTCGGGGCCTTTAGCCTATTAGTCCATGATTAAGACAGGTATGGACTAGCCAACACAAAATGTATTAGTAATAACAGTATTTACAGTTGAAAAACTATGCCAAGTATGATGTTATCTTCCATTATTAGCTAAAATGAACACATACTGTCGGTGGCACGTTTGGCAAATATTATTCCAATATTTACATCGGTAATTTTATTATGTGACATAACAGGAAGCACGTTTTATTCGTCTTCAAACTTCAAACACTAAGCCTGATAATTTGAGGGCAGCTTGTTTATAACAGGATGTCAATCTATGGAAGTGTTCATGGTCCTTACTTGTTTACATCTTCCCAAAATTTTCCGAAGGACGAAAAAACTTTGTAGTTTTTGGAAATCGGCCCAGTAAAAATAAAAAAAGGTCAAGCTTCGTTTTTGACGTTTCAGAGGACGCTGGTCCTTTTTGGGTTTGAAGTGGGGTGTATCGCAATTTTTGATGTTGGTATATTAATATACTTTCAATCCGGATATTTAATAGACATATATCACTCATCATAGACAACCCATCTGACCTTAACACACAGAACGATAGAACTAGACTCCGGGCCTGTAGGTAGATGATTAGGCGGAAAGAAATTCATCGAACCATTGGACCATGATAAAGAAATCAATTTATGCTCTTATTGCATCGTCGAGAGATGAGATAAAGCAGATAAGCGACTTCTGGCTTTTCGTAAAGTTCATCTTATGGATTTTATACAGCGAACGTCAACGATTAAGGATCGATTAATCGCACGAATTTCAATGCGATTTTTTGCTCGAATACTGGAGAAGCTCCGACATTATGGGAACAGATTATACTAAGTGACATATAAATCCGAACACCCAGTTTAAATGGTTTTATTTTAATAAAATTTTGTATAAGTACTTAATGAAGCATAATAAGTAAATGATACAAATTTCAAAATGATTGCACTGCTTTAAAGCCCTTTGACCTTTAATGATGTGTGGATGCACCCTGATGTGCTACGCATTCTCCAACGCGCCTAAGCATGCTTCTGATCAGGTGGTCAATGTCCTCCTGTGGTATCTCATTCCAGGCAACCACCAACTCCTCTCGAAGTGCTTCTAGAGCCTGAGGAGGACGTTGCAAATTGAGCAATCTCCTACCCATCATATCCCTCACGTGCTCAATTGGGGATAAGTCAGGAGATCTTGGTGGCCATGGTAACAATGTGACATCATTATGTTGAAAGAACTATTGTGACTCTTGCAAAATGTGGTCGGGCATAATCTTGTTGGAAAGTTGGATCTGCCAGGGTGTCAAGATAGGGTAAAAGATGGGGTTCTAGAACTTCGTGGATATAACGCTGCGCGTTCATGTTACCTCTGATGAAGATTAAAGGTGACCTGGAACCATAAGCTATAGCACCCCAAACCATAACTCCAACAGTGTCATGAACATGTCTTTCAACAAAAAACTGTGGATTCCTCCTTTCACCACGTCGCCTTCTAACCCTGGCACGACCATCGTGCATGCCTAAACAAAATCGAGACTCGTCACTAAAGACAATACTGTTCCATTCCTGATCCCAGAGTGACCGCTGTCTGCACCACTCAAGGCGATTAAGTCGGTGTCCTCGAATTAAAGGGAGGACCCAGTGTGGCCGGTATGAAAACAAGCCAAAACTTCTCATTCGTCGGTAAACACTTCGCATGCCAATAGGTCTTCCGTGTTCTGCAAACCATTCATTTGCAATGGACCTGGTAGTGGAGAAACGGTCCCTTAAGGCCAATAATCTTAGGCGGCGATCTTTACGGTCTGTTGTTCTACGGCGGCGTCCAGTGCCCCTTGCTCTTTGCGTACGGCCTTCTCGAAGCCATGCCTGACAACACCTAACCACAGTGTCTACACTTATTTGCACTATAACTGCAATTGCCGAAAAGAAAGCCCAGCTTCCTGAAGTCCCACTATACGGCCCCTATCAAACTCACTAAGTTGACGAAATCGTACAGGTCTCCATACTCTAGGCATCGTAACCGATCGTAAAGGATGTCAAGAACCAAAATCCGCCAACGTTGATTCTTTACTGCGGCTTAAATATTCATTTTTAGAGCGTTAGTGAATTAAAAAAAAGCAGTATAAAAACCGGAATGTCCAACTGATAAGGCTGAACATTTTTTCACTTGTTATTTACAGTAAGATAAATACATTCACCAACTTTTATTAAAATAAAACCATTTAAACTGGGTGTTCGGATTTATATGTCACTTAGTATATTTAAACGTGGTAATAATAAAATATCAGAGAATGAATAGTCACTGAGACCGGGGTCCACTTCAAAAGATTTAAGGCATTTTTATTTTGTTTATATTGTAATTTCAGTATTTATAACATCTACTTGAATCTTTGAGGAGCACCCAGCATAATAGTACGTATAAGTCAGTAACCACATTTGTAGAAGTTTTTGCGTCAAAAAGAAACTAAAAGGATCACTCTTCGAACCAAATCATTCAGAAACTGAGATGGTGGATTTCTTTTATATTTTATGGTAACCTTTTAATGAGCTCAAGATCCATACTATCGTTTTTTAAACGTTTTGTTTCTGGTGGAAACGAAATAATTCGAGTACACATAGAGTTCCCATAAAAACCGATACAAATTTATGACAAAATGGCAAATTTCACTCCAATTCAGACATACATATTTCTCTTGATACTGCACAATTTGAAAAGTCTTAAGAACCGTTCAGTAATACAGAACACAATTCGTGCATATGCTTTGTGAAGCCGAGTAGTCTGTAGTTTTCATCTCTGAGAAGATTTGAAACAAAGAAAGTTGAAAGCATCTACCTAATGGCACTTTTCAAGATACGTAATACCCGTGCCGTAACAACTTATATATCAGTTTACTCGACTCAATCATCGCCTACAAATAACCAAACCCATTCCAATAATAACCAGAGATAATCTTATGAATTATATTGGCAATCTATCATTTAGAGCGGCATGTAATTCCAATATTTCCATAAAGGAATATAAACGCATTCACCCTTCAATTATATGCAACAACTACTAATTTCATTGTTATTTATGACCGAACTTCACTTTACAATAATTCAAACAAAAAGTACGGGATAGTAGAGTTCCTCTTTTTATATCTGGGAAGCAACCAGTAATTTATCACAGATGCAACTCGATTTTAACTGTGGTTGAATAGGCATTTCTGATTTATACGATTCTTCTCTATTAAACTCAACGCCTTGCAGTGCCGCAAAGGACAGCTCTATGGGAATCTTACAAATTAGTTTTTCCAATAACTATAATTAATAGAATCGTTCTTCGACGCCTTAAACTCGTAAATTCGAAAAATGATAAATGTACAAACTTTAATCCTCTATACATGTATCAAATAGGCAATAATCTGTAAAAGATCGATCATCTGAAAGTATTACTCCTCAAATATTGCGAAATGTGCGGCAATGTTTTGAGCAAAATGGGTCAGTTCATTCTTCATTTTTAAATTACTTTGCTGCCAAATGTATTGATCTCCACTAATGATGTAGTTTTGTTTAAGCTTTAAATCAATAAATCTTCAAAACTACTGAACTGAAGTACATTAATTTTACATCATTATAAATGGAATTGAAAGACCTTTAAAATAAGGTATCACTCGAACCCCCTTTCCATTTAAGATTTTAGGGTTGGTGTCACCCCCGCCCAGGGGGCTGCACCAGTTAACGTGATTTTTTGCCAAACTTGTGTCCCCCTCGAAAACAAAATCATCGGGTCTGAGCGTTTTTCCAAAAAAAAAAATTGAGCTGCCAGTAAATGCGTCTGTTTCGTTTTCGATGCGCCACCCTGTATATTAGGATTTTTTGTCTATATCAGTGGTCGCCAACCCGTGGATCGCGAGCTACCGGTTTTGTTTATTTTTTAAACACCTACGATTGGTTGGAATGGATATAGTTATGTAGTATGTATTGGTTATTAGTTTATTTAAGTTTATCAGTATGTATTAGTATCAGTAAAATAAACACACCTATGTCGCATACAACTGTGTATAATTTCATTTAAGTTTGCCTACATTGCGTACGGCTAAAGTGTATCTAACGAAGCTACAAAGTAATCGTAAACAGTGGTTGACTCGTGATCAACGCGTGATCGGTAGCCATGGCGCTCTGTCGGCCTCTTCCTGATTGGCTTGTAGCGACGAGCCTCCAGACAAAGTCGCACGGTTGCCACGCTCGGCGAGTTTTCGCCAGAGTGGTTGATCACATTCGCATGGATCACAAATCAATCTGTTGGTGCAATACGTGCAATAACTGTTGTAAAGGACATTATATAACAATAAATGGCATCACAAAGTTATATTCCAATTTGATCTGCAGCAAATTATGAACGGCATATACGGAGATGCGAAAACAAGCTAAAAAAGGTGAAGAAAATTTTTGTGCAATCTTTATAGTTAAATTTTTCCTAAGAGATAGCATCAGTGAGGGAATTTTTTTCTATTGTCTTATTTTTCACATTGATGCGATGTCGAGGTGTGTGGCCCTATCGCAATTGAAAATAAGGTTTCGATAATCCTTCCATAAAGTTTCGATGAGTACATCTGAAATAACCTTGAGATAATCTTCAGGGAAATACAAAAATCTCCTTTTGTGTTTTTTTGTGCAGATTTATCTATTAAAATCCTATCAGCAATCTATTTTCCGTGCACACACCTTCAACCGAATGTATGCCATATATGATATTACCGTTTCCAACTTTCACCAAGGTTAATAGGAACCATAACAGCTCCCTACCCTTCCCCCCTATAAGAATATCGATTTGTGGCCTCACATTTCAAGGTTAGACTTCTTGTAATGTTTCTGTTCAACATTCGGCGATTTCTGACAATTTTCCCAATAAAACATGATCATTGTGACATTAAGCCTGGCAACGCTGCATAGTAGAGGGAACTCTCAGCGTCACGTTGAGGGTTCGTCACCACGCACAGGATTGTAATCAGTTACGGATACCCGTTTATGAGCGCGAACGTTTTATGCACGTCTTGACTTGATTTTTCTTGCGGAAATTTAATATTAGTCTAAAATGTCTGACACAGATACAGCTGATGAAGTGGTTGAAATCAGCTTAACGTCACCCAGAAAAAGGGCTAAAAAGCTTCATCTTAGCGCAGGTGAAAAACAAATTATTCTAAATATCTACAAGAACCAGATGCAAGAGAATAGTGGATTGGCTATAGAAAATATCGTATCTAAGGTTGCTGAAATTTCTGGAGTAGGTCGATCAAGTGTTTACAAAATCTTGAAGGAATATAGACAAAGTCACTCACTATCTGAGCCAAAAACATATCCAGCGAGAAAAAAAATCATCGAAAAAATAGATGACTTTGACAAAAGTGCCATTAGAAGAAAAGCACTTTTTCTTCAGGAATGAAATACCTACAATAGATAAAATATTGAAGCAAGTGAATGATGATGAGGACCTGCCAAATTTTAAAAGATCTACGTTCCATATGCTGTTGAAAGAACTAGACTTTCGATTTTTGAAAAGAGGAAGGAATAGTTTATTGATAGAAAAGGAGGAAATTGTTATCTGGAGGAGAGAATACCTTAGAAAAATTAGGCAATTCCGCGCTGAAGGAAGAAAAATTTATTATTTAGACGAAACATGGGTGAACGCGGGGCATACGCAGGGAAAGGTTTGGGTAGACAGATCTGTGAGGTCCTCAAGGCAGGCTTTTTTAGATGGCCTTTCGACGGGATTGGAAAATCCTGCAGGTAAGTTTCGAAATATATGAACTTTTTTGGATGCAGATAATTCATTTTCTGATCGAATCAATGATTTGGAAGCTCCGAACTCAGTTTTGCTATCTCATCCAAGTTTCTGAGTATTTCCTTCACCCAAAAACTAATCTAAGACCCTATCCTACACTAACCTAAAAAGAGTAAGTTGCTTAATTTCTTCATTTAGTGCGCTCGCTGAGAAGTAAAATAACTAATTACTTTCAGGCAAGGGAAAACGCCTGATCATTTGCCACACAGGTAGCGTAGATGGATTTGTTTCTGAAGCATTGGGGGCATTTGAATCCAAAAAAACTGGAGACTATCACGAAGAAATGGATGGTAACTAATTTGAAAATTGGTTCAAAAAAATTTTGCCGACACTTGATGATAACGCAATTATTGTGATGGATAATGCCCCGTACCACTCCAGAAAATTGGAAAAAATTCCAACAATGGCCACCAAAAAGGCAGACATTCAACAGTGGCTTGTCTCAAAGAAGATCGACTTCGACCAAACAATGGTCAAAGCTGAGCTGATAAATATAGTCAAGCGACATAAGTATAAATATGATTTAAAAATTGTTGACGAAATGGCCAAAAACCAAAATAAAACGATTCTCAGGCTGCCTCCCTATCACTGCGAACTGAATCCTATCGAGTTGATTTGGGCCGACATCAAGCAATACGTGGCGTCAAATAACAGCACTTTTAAGTTTTCTGACCTTAAAAAACTGTTTGATGTTGCTGTCGATAGAATTACGCCAGCAAAATGGAGAACATGTATTGACCATTTCCAAGAGACAAGAGAAGGTTGAAACCAAAATGTGGGATATGGACAATATCATTGACACCCAAGTTGAACCCCTTATAATTGACATCGACAATTCTGATGATTCAAGCTCCTCGGAATACAGCATAAAAATCGATTGATACCATTAAGACTGGCAGCTTAACGGGCTTTTTGGCAAGACAGGTAAGTTCATTATAGACTGCAATCAAAGTGTAAGTTTCTAGTTATTAATGTGGAAATTCCAAATTTATAATTACACAAAATTAGGGTTAATTTAGGAGTTCCAAAGCATAATAGTGCCATTTTGACCTTCTTCCTATTTCTCATGTAAATTTTAATAGCAATCAAACTAACAAACTTTATGGAGTCTGTAATAAACTTTTGTACTACTACTACTACGTCTGTAGTTTCTATTTGCTCAAAAAAATTTGCTCTGCATTGTGAATAGAAGGTTGATTTGTAAATATTATTGGGTATATATGTAAGTTAATAATAAAATATGAACAATTTCAATTGAGATGGTCCACAAGTTTTTTTCGTGTGCGTTTTAGTAACATTTTGCTGAAATGGTGAATACAGAATTTTTTGCACTGATTCCTAATGTCGAAATATGATTAGAAAGGCGTGGTATATTCCTGATAATTTACTATGCTTTTGATAGAATTTACAGCAACACATATCTTGTACGACATTTTTTGATAGATCAGTCACAATAGCTTGATACGGCCCTGTAGCGTCTCCTACGGTTAAGTTCTTGATCACGTGCAATACGGGTGTATATGTTTGATTTTACTTTGTTTCTTCGATGGATATAGTTTAGGTTTATTTATTTTAATTATCAAAGTAGCTGAACACGCTGGAAAGGTTCGCGACCACTTGTCTATATTGTCAACGCAATTATATCAAAATCAAAATTACTAGTATTGCTATAACATGCCAATAATTTATACGTACACAAACCATTCAAGATAAAATACTAATAGGATTGCGTTTAATTGCAGGCATACATACCTTCTTATGTATGTGCATATCTAGGTACATGTGTCTATTAGAAAACACATTCCAAGTAGGTGTAAGTATCTTAACGACTGTAATTTATACGGTCGCTATCGAAATAAGATGTGTATGCGGAGACAGTAGACGCGGCACGTAAGCTTTTTTAACACCTTTTCGTCCGACAAGGTCATTAGTTTTGGAGCCACCATTAATAACCTTTTGGTACAATGATCTCTGACACGGAAATAAACGAAGTACTTATGCGCCACATGAAATAATTGCTCAAATCGTTAATTTTATGCGGTGTTCCTTACGCAAAAATTTCTGGCTATCATGGAAAGTTGGCAATACTTAACCAAATCGGCTTGAGTTTGACAGAACTAAGGACATTCTGCTGACAATTCCTTGGTCCACTGAATCTGTTGCCTAAACTAATTTCTTTATACGAATACAATTATTTGAATATCAAGGCGAACCATTCTGAGAATCTTTAAAAACGGTCCAAAACTTTTTGTGTTGCGAATGTACTTAAGAGCAACATCGCACCGAACAGCTTCAGCTTTCGAGACCTATAACCCGCCGGTGTCAGGTTTGGATTGAGACCTGAACATCTGTTTTCATTATTTGTACGTAAACAATTATTTAAAACAGGATGAAGTCAGCAGCGGTGGCCGCAATAGTAGACTCTTCGGTCTCCTGATCAGTCGCCGTGCGCTGTGCGGGTTCGAGTCCCGTCCCAGGAGAAATTTTTCTCTTGGCTATGGATGTTGTGATAGTCCGTAGGTGGTAGACGGTCTCTGACTGTCGAACGCGGAGGTACCACCCGGCGGATCTCGTAGGCGGAGCCACACGTGTTCCCTCGCCAGAGTCCGTGTGGCGTCCCCCCTTTCCCATATATCCCCCTATAGCCACACGGTACCCAGTGCTTAGGCCTTAGGCCTTCGTGATAGTAGGAGTATAAAAAAATTATTAATTTTATATTGCCACCTTCAAAATAACTGCCTTCTGAAGTTACACAGCGCTGGAGACTCCTCATAGCAATGCTGGAATAAGCTTCAGCTGGTCGGTTACAGCCGTTTGAATGTTTTCGACTATCCCAAAATGAGTTCCCTTGAGGCGATTTTTCAGCTTCGAGAAGAGAAAAAAGTCACGAGGACTGAGGTCAGGCGATGAAGGAGGCTGAGGAGCCACTGGAACGTTTTTACTGGCCGAAACCTCGTTTATTGAGATTGCCGTATGACAAGCAGCATTATCGTGATGCAGTGATCTGAGTAACGGTGATGTGAGTTAGATTTAACTCTGCCTTGATCATTCAGACTGTCAAGAGACGATTTGAATGCACAAGATCCCGGATTCTGTAGATATTTTCGACGATTCATCTTCAATCGACTCTCTCCCATTTGAAAATGCCTTAATCCACCGAAAATCATGGGCTCTTGACATTACACTATCTCCGTATTCCTGCTGAAGCTTAGCAAGTGCTTTTGCTGCACCGCAACACATTGGTTTATACAGAGTGACTTGTAATGTTTGTTATTACGTATGAGTGCCCTTCAGTCACATTTGTCAGAGTGACAACTTACTTGACATCGGCGTACAATTTGAGTTGTCCTGTTATCAATCTTCAATATACAATTTTATTCAATGCCCGGAAATACCATCATTCAAATACGCCCTGAGAAAGACGTTGAAGCGTATGCTTTTTACGCAAAGTGCACCACGGAATACCTTGAGCATCATATCCCAAATCCGAAGACTAAGTTAAATAACGAATTTGACCTAACGTAGTTTCAGCGGTGACAGCACGGGAGCCTTCGGAGTGATATTGTGCTATTACAGATCATTGTAGCTGATTTGAGAGACATTTATAGTTTATTGAATATTAGTAATTCAATGTACAAAACAATTCAAGTTGACCAAGCAAGATCCCATTAATCCTTGGTCGGCTCTAATTTCCTCTCTCAGTAGTTTGTCGCTGTTCAACAAAATCCTTTTACTTGCAGCATATATGCGTGAGCAACATAAAACAGAGTCAAAATGAAGCCAGCTACATACACGGCAATTGCGTCCGCGTAGAAAAATGGTGTAAACGCAAGGCCGTCCGTAGATCCAGTTTCGTATAAAAACAAAAGTGAACGGCGACTTTCTCGTTTGGTAATGTTCGATTCGGACACAGATATTTATTATTTAATCGTTTTGCATTGGATAGTTTAAAGCGTTACCCGCAGAATGCTTTTGTACAATACACAAATACATTGGGTAGTTTTGATAAAAATTATGCATATAAATTAAATACGTGTGGATCGTGGGTGATTGATTGCACTAAGGAATTATCACTCGTGTTCCTATTTCTCTTATAATCGCCAAAGGATGTTAGAGAAATACTTTTTGTAGAGTAGCTTTTATTGAGGCATCAGCAACAGTCGAGGACAGAAGAACAAGTAACGAAATGAGTACAGAGAATAATCAAAGACCCGTTTTATATTCTAGGATTAGAGTTACGAATTTTCCAGAAATCAGTAGTGTCGGGTAAAAATGCAAGCATCTTCACATCCTGTCTCTCGAGTATAGGACAATGCTATACTCGTAGGGACTTTGATGGTGTTGATGCTTTAAGGTAATGGCATCAGGATACCATAACTCCTCCCCACGGTGAAAAAGATTCGTCTCGAATCAGACAAAATTAAGCTAAAGGGGTTTAGAAATTGGAGTTGTGGGTGGAACTTTGGTTTCCTTTACGTAACGATATTTTACAAATTAATACAATAATAAAAATGATTAAAAATATAAGAATACAAACTAAAATGATAGGATACTTTACAGTAGATCTATAATGTAAATTCTGAAAGCTGACTTGCAAAAAGGTAAGGTTTTGATGTAAATAAGATTCCAGTGAAACATTTGTTTTCTGAAACTGATATTGCGTGCATTTTGCTGCATAAGCTAGGTCTAACTTAATCTGAAATGTGGAATCAAATTCTAAAGTTTTATGATTAAAACACCTTAAACGCCATGGCGGTCCCATGGGACCGCTTGACAGCAGGTCTATCACGCCACGGCGGTCCATATGGACCGCTTTGTATTCGATGTATTTTCACCGCCACTCCAGCCAGCGGGCCATATATAAATCAGTTTTATCGTTAGACATGGACCGCTATGGCTTGTGTGGATTATACCCATAGACCAACTTTTTTATGTGATTTATTAAAACGGCATAATTCAATTTTTTCCATAAAAATAATTTATTTCAAAGATACTGAACTTATACAAAGTCTCTGCCAAATAAAACTACATAGAAATAAAGTAATTTATAAACAGATACAAAGCAGTATGTTATTTATGATTTGTTCCAAAACACTCGAGGCAAAAATGAGGATTCCCTTCGCAACTACCACAATACGTGGTGACTTTTGGCACTTTGTTTTTTTGTATTTCACCCCTTGTTTTTTAAATTGTAACATCCTTTACAATATTTTCTTATTTCATGTGATTTTCCCTCTTTCTTTTTCAGTACATGACGTTCTCGTCTTGTGCTGGACACAGACGGTTGACTAGTTTCATTTCTTTGAAACATGAGACTCTCTACGATACTCTCTTTGAATTCGGTAATGGAAACTGACCTATTATTTATGGCTTTATAAAGAAAATGGGCATTTACCAGAGCAGTTCCAAATATCAACTCTATTGCAATTTTCCTATACCACTTTACTGTTTTTCTAAGCGCACTATGATAACTAGCCATTTGATCTGATAAGTCAATTGAAATTTTTGCTTTGTTATATTCTAAGACTGCTATAGGTTTTTCTACATCTCCAGCCCGTTTATGCGCCATTACAGTTTCATGTGTATGCTTGGTGGACAACAAGAGCACATCCCTCTTATCTTTCCACTTCATAATACATATACCCCGTCCGTTTTCTTTTGCAACAATCTCTCCAGTCTTAAGTTTCTTGTTAGTTACCTCCTTAGGATTTCCTCTGCGATTGGCTCTTAGAGTTCCTACTAAATGTGTTTTTTGTCCAGCAATTTGTTGGCCAACTCCAAACTTGTATAATAATTGTCAGTGATGACAATACCCCCAGAATCAAGAAGTTTCTGAGATAAATGCATAACTATGTTAGTTGGGACAGATATGCCGGCATCTTTATGTTTGCCACAATATAACTTCATGTTCCACGTGAAACCGGATCCGCAACAAAGCTTAAAAATTTTCACGCCATATTTATGCGTTTTCTGGGGAATATATTGCTTCATTATGAGTCTACCACGAAATGGTATCAAACTTTCGTCTATGCAGAATTCTTGGACAGGAGTGTAGGCCTCTTGGAATTTTTTCAACAATAAATTCATGAACGGTTCGATTTTGTACCCTCGATCTCCTTCAGGGCACATATCATTATCGGTGAAATGCCACATATTCAGAAGTAATTCAAACCGATTCCGACTCATAATTGTTCCAACAACACTGTTGTGGTATATCTTTTTCGTTTTAGTCCAATATCTATCCATGGTAGGAAGTTTGACTAAACCCATGTATCCTATGATGCCAATAAATTTTTTGATTTCCTCTTTATTGGTCGGTGTCCACGCATGGAGACGATACCGTCGGAAGTATCGTCTATATTCAATAACTTCTGGGATGCATAAAGATTAGTTTGGTCGGTTATAATTTGGATAATTTCATCGTCAATAAAAAGCGAAAAAAAATCGATCGGGGATTGGTCAACTAATGCTGCTGCAATATCTGGATTTACCCCAGTATTTTTGGGATCGAAGGGAAATACCTCATGATTGCCTACTGGGTCTTTCCACGCAATGTTATATGCTTCCACTATTACGTCCTGATCATCATAGTTAGGATTGTCGGTTTCCATATTATGGATGACTTCATTTACTGGACTAGTCGTATAAGTATTTTCATCTTGAGTTTCATCCAATGATTGGAACTGTGGAGGTGTACTTGTTGGTTGGTTACAATCGGTATTATCAGATACTACGGAAGCAGGCAATGGTAGTAACAAGTGATGCTCAGATTCTTCAGACTCTGAATAATTGTCTTCGGCTTCTACTTCGTCTACCTGATATGTAGGATCTTCATCAAAAGAGCAATGAAATGGATCGTTCAGCGATTCAGAAGACGAACTGGAGTCTGAAAAATATTTTTTGTAATTTTATAGGCAGTGAAATATTTTTCTTAGGCCTTACCGTCGCTATACTTCGAAGAAAAGTTTTTTGCAAGTTGAACTAAACGCTTCGCAGGTTGACTCATTTTGAAATTGCACGTAAAATGTACTATCTGAATGCTATAACTATCAATCCTAACATCAATGTGTACTCTGCGGTGGTAAATAATAGACTGATTTGCGTGAATCGAACAGGAACCGACAAGTCAAATTGGACCGCTAATCGGACCGCCATGGCGTGCATGGCATATGCTTCCCGCCACGCCATGGCGGTCCCAGAGGACCGCTTAGAAAAACATTATGAAAACAGCTCAAGAAATTATGGAAAATATAAATCAAACGAATTTTTGCATTATGTTAGTCATCGGAAGCATAAGTTACGCAAAATTGGACTTTGGCCTGATAGACATGTTTCTAAAATATTGATTGGCGTTTAACGTGTTAATCAAAGTATTACATTCCAAAATAATATGTGTCGCATAATGTATAAAAGAAGTACCTTTACAGTCTCTTATCTTTGTTAGTTGATTAGTATCAATTACATAATTATTTTTATTTAATTCTAATATTCTCGTGTAGTTTGTTACGCTTTCAGACTCACACATGTCGAACCTCTGTGGTTGACAGGGAGACTGGAAAGTACTTTTACAAACATACAGTTGATTACTTAGTTTAATAATGTCAGAACAATAATAATTCTTTTCGTAAGTTAATAAATACTCACTTGGCAGAGTAATAAGTTCATGATGAATAGAAATCGCAAATAATTTATACAATGTAAATCCCTTAATATCTAAAATGGGAAACTCAATTACAAATATATCTTGTAAACAAATAATAGACATTTGAAAGAGGTCATAGATTTCGAATAAGAACATCACGAGCTTCGACTCATGAAGTGGCACCGTGATTTCTGACCTTTTCGAGAGCTTGATCTCGAATATTTAACATGGCCAATTCGACAGCAGGCTCTTCGAATTCTGTGTTTTGGAATTTTGAAATGAACAACTCACTTTCTCGGATAAAGGTAGACAAATTATTTTGGCTAGGAGAAACTTTTGGCAGAGAGTCTTTAAGACTCCAGAATCGTAGTTCAAGCATTCTGTAACATTCATTACCATTTGGTTTGTGCCACTATGGTTTCAGAATTTGAAATATTTTGGTCAAGAGAAGAATCAGTAGAACTAGAACTTGAACGTGGAGTATGGGGAGTATGAACTCTCTCTAGTAAATCGTCTAACAAGAGGCATAAAAATACTTAAATACTAACAAGCAAAAATGTAGCAAAAATCAAATAAGTCGTCTTGTTCTCCAAATGGTATCTCTTCTTTGTACAATATCAATTAATAGCAAGATCTCCTTATATCTTTTCCTTCGATTTCTTCAATAAAAGTCTTCTTACTTCTTAATACCCTTTTTAAATCTACTTACAATGACGTCATCAGCATCGATGTCGCCAGGGACCCATGTGTTCTGTTTTCTGGTTGTTCTGGATGCAAAAGTTTTCTCCATAAAGGTACTGGAACTGGTATGGCCTAACCGGCCGCTAGGATAAACTTGGAACAGGAACTTGAGAGGTCTTACCGGCCACGGAACTCGTTCACAAGGTTCAGTAGCGATACCCAATTGCAAAAGTTTGAAAACTTTAACCTTCTAAGTTCAGCTGGCTTCTCAGTGAATCTTCTTGATTTCTAACCAAGTCACACTACTTGATGAAGGCTGGGCAACCTGTTCGCAGCGCCAGTTAAATACGTGTGGATCGTGGGTGATTGATTGCACAAGGAATTATCACTCGCGTTCCTATTTCTCTTATAATCGCCAAAGGATGTTAGAGAAATACTTCAGTAACTTTTGTAGAGTAGCTTTTATTGAGGCATCAGCAACAGTTGAGAACAGAAGAACAAGTAACGAAATGAGTACAGAGAATAGTCAAAGATCCTTTTTATATTCTAGAATTAGAGTTACGAATTTTCCAGAAATCAGTAGTGTCGGGTAAAAATGCAAGCATCTTCACATCGTGTCTCTCGAGTATGGGACGGTGTTATACTCGTAGGGACTTCGACGGTGTTAATCCTATAAGGTAATGGCATCAGGATACCATAACTTATATGGTAAGAACATTTTGGTGCGAAACTGTGACTTATTCCCGTCTCGCACCCTTTCCAGATGTCTCATTACTCCGGCTTTTTCCCGTGGGACTGGAATTCCGCGGATATTCAGCCTGTCGCCAAAGGTGTGTGAAAACTGATCCCTAAAACTAAATGCATATAGTTCTAGTGTTTATGATCAGTATAAGTGCTGGAAGAAGTACATCAGTAGGAACCTTCTTAAATATCGTTTCAAGCATTTTATCGACATTTTAGTATGGTTTTTGTCATCAGTGCTCAACTCGAAACCTCTTGCCTTACGTCTCACAGTTGCAAAGAAATTTGACACAAAGTATACCATCACCTGTCAAAAAACCGCTTTCAACTTATCGCTGTTGTACATTTGACCTTTGAGATATAAAGTTAATATTTTATAATTATTATTTATGATAATTTGTGCTGTGTTTATTTTGATATACTTGTTTCAACAAATATACGTTCCGATCATTTGATGGGCTATGCTAGATATAGGTATGTATTAAGTATTGCTATGTTTAGTGTTCATTTAGTCATTTGGTCAGGCGCATTGCTCTTCATAGCATAAACCCTTTCGATCGCCACTGGCATGCTGGGCATGCTAGTTTCTTATGTAAGCTGGCCAGCTAGGGAAGCTTTGTCTAATAGTAGCTAATTTCTTTCCAGTCATAATAAATCCGTCGTAACTGATGAGTTATCATTTTTCCTGAAGACTTCTCCAATTCCAGTTCAAATATCGATTTTTTCATAGCCGTCATGGTACTTGTTATTTAGAATCTGTTCAGGCATAGAATGATTGATTGTTTTCCAAACCATATGCCTTATGCTGCAAAAGATTAAATTAAACAATAGCATGTAAGATCTACAGTCAACTGACTTGGAACAGAACAATGTACCCATGATTTTTTTTGTTTATATAACGTGTAATGTATTGTAGTAGTAGCTGTTAAATCAAAAGTCAAACAAATTGGCTTCTCTGAGAAAATAATTAACTACGCTCACGTATAAAGAAATGAGTGGACCAATTATACTAAGTGACATATAAATCCGAACACCCAGTTTAAATGGTTTTATTTTAATAAAATTTTGTATAAGTACTTAATGAAGCATAATAAGTAAATGACAAAAATTTCAAAATGATTGCACTGCTTTAAAGCCCTTTGACCTTTAATAATGTGTGGATGCACCCTGATGTGCTACGCATTCTCCAACGCGCCTAGGCATGCTTCTGATCAGGTGGTCAATGTCCTTCTGTGGTATCTCATTCCAGGCAACCACCAACTCCTCTCGAAGTGCTTCTAGAGTCTGAGGAGGACGTTGCAAATTGAGCAATCTCCTACCCATCATATCCCACACGTGCTCAATTGGGGATAAGTCGGGAGATCTTGGTGGCCGTGGTAACAATGTGACATCTTTATGTTGAAAGCAGTCTATTGTGACTCTTGCAACATGTGGTCGGGCATTATCTTGTTGGAAAGTAGAACTTCGTGAATATAACGCTGCGCGTTCATGTTACCTCTGATGAAGATTAAAGGTGACCTGGAACCATAACTCCAACAGGGTGATGAACATGTCTTTCAACAAAAAACTGTGGATTCCTCCCTTCACCACGTCGCCTTCTAACCCTGGCACGACCATCGTGCATGCCTAAACAAAATCGAGACTCGTCACTAAAGACAATACTGTTCCATTCCTGATCCCAGAGTGACCGTTGCCTGCACCACTCAAGGCGATTACGTCGGTGTTCTCGAGTTAAAGGGAGGACCCAGTGTGGCCAGTTTGAAAACAAGCCAAAACTTCTCATTCGTCGGTAAACACTTCGCATGCCAATAGGTCTTCCGTGTTCTGCAAACCATTCATTTGCAATGGACCTGGTAGTGGAGAAACGGTCCCTTAAGGCCAATAATCTTAGGCGGCGATCTTCACGGTCTGTTGTTCTACGGCGGCGTCCAGTGCCCCTTGCTCTTTGCGTACGGCCTTCTCGAAGCCATGCCTGACAACACCTAACCACAGTGTCTACACTTCTTTGCACTCTAACTGCAATTGCCCGAAAAGAAAGTCCAGCTTCCCGAAGTCCCACTATACGGCCCCTATCAAACTCACTAAATTGACGAAATCGTACAGGTCTCCGTACTCTAGGCATCGTAACCGATCATAAAGGATGTCAGGAACCAAAATCCGCCAACGTTGATTCTTCACTGCGGCTGAAATATTCATTTTTAGAGCGTTAGTGAATTAAAAAAAAGCAGTATAAAAACCGGAATGTCCAACTGATAAGGCTGAAAATTTTTTCACTTGTTATTTACAGTAATATAAATACATTCACCAACTTTTATTAAAATAAAACCATTTAAACTAGGTGTTCGGATTTATATGTCACTTAGTATATATTCAAAAGACTCAAATGGAATAGAAACTTCACTTGAAATGTTTACTTATGTAAAGATGCTCTCCGGCTGCATTTTTGTTAGCACATCCACCATATTTGTGAATACATACATAAATCGCATTTTTTATATGGCAAATCTATAGAGAACATGGGGAACTATTATGTCAAGTACTATTAGAACCCACTGCCATCTACAACTCTACCCTCAAGCTCCAAACCCTTCAAAGAGTTTCATAAAATGGACAGGAGTCTCTAACTAGAGCTGAGACAAGTCGTTCTTTCTGGTGATTCGATTACATGGTTTCTCGAACTTTTTCGGTATTTCAGTCAAATATTAGGACATCTAGCAAAATACACAAATTTCATTAAAATCGGACTATCGGTTCTTAAAATATCTAAAAAAACGTGGTACTCGTATGTCCACGGAATATTGGGACACCCTATATGCTCCGTATTGCGTGTGGAAAGTAAAAAGTCACTGAATCGGGATCTTGCTTGTATGTACTTTCGGTTAAATGAGACCCACTTGTAGTACGTATTATTGTCTAAATTTGTGCTGCAATGTTTAGGTGCTCTTAAAATTATGAAAGCATAGCTTGAAGACTCAGTAATTTCCAAGCATTCACCATTCATTCTTCAAAAATTTACAATTTTAAACTAAAACAGGATCATAACACATCTTCTGAGTCACGTCTAAGAAATGGATCCCAAGAACTACTAGTATAGGAAAAACACAGTCATCCTCATCCATAATGTGACATTTTGAACGTCCTTGGATCTGGCTCACACACTATTTCTCAATACTCTCTATGACTATAACCATCTATCAGCGTGCCATTTTTCATTTTACCTCACGTTACAACATCTATAATGACCTGTGCTTCACCTGAGGATCAAATTTGTACCAGATGCAAGGACATTACCTTAGCTATATTTTTTTTGCTGTAGACAACCTTGCTGGTCCTTTCATATACATACATTTTGACTAATTGGGCGAGGAAAAGATGACACAAAGGCGATACAACCAAGATAATCATTCTTTTTATTTCAAAAGTTCTTTAAATTACTATAATTAGTTCCAAGCAAAAAATAACGTCTGATAAGATAATATGTGTACAGCGTGTACTGAAATTTAGAAATTTCCTTTTCAGGAAGAACTGTACTCTAGGCCATGTAAAAAAATCACATCACATGTGTTTCTATTTATATACTAAGTGACATATAAATCCAAACACCCAGTTTAAATGGTTTTATTTTAATAAAAGTTGGTGCATGTATTTATCTTACTGTAAATAACAAGTGAAAAAATTGTCAGCCTTATCAGTTGGACATTCCGGTTTTTATACTGCTTTTTTTTAATTCACTAACGCTCTAAAAATGAATATTTCAGCCGCAGTAAAGAATCAACGTTGGCGGATTTTGGTTCTTGACATCCTTTACGATCGGTTACGATGCCTAGAGTACGGAGACCTGTACGATTTCGTCAACTTAGTGAGTTTGATAGGGGCCGTATAGTGGGACTTCGGGAAGCTGGACTTTCTTTTCGGGCAATTGCAGTTAGAGTGCAAAGAAGTGTAGATACTGTGGTTAGGTGTTGTCAGGCATGGCTTCGAGAAGGCCGTACGCAAAGAGCAAGGGGCACTGGACGCCGCCGTAGAACAACAGACCGTGAAGATCGCCGCCTAAGATTATTGGCCTTAAGGGACCGTTTCTCCACTACCAGGTCCATTGCAAATGAATGGTTTGCAGAACACGAAAGACCTATTGGCATGCGAAGTGTTTACCGACGAATGAGAAGTTTTGGCTTGTTCTGATACCGGCCACACTGGGTCCTCCCTTTAACTCGAGAACACCGACGTAATAGCCTTGAGTGGTGCAGACAACGGTCACTCTGGGATCAGGAATGGAACAGTATTGTCTTTAGTGACGAGTCTCGATTTTGTTTAGGCATGCACGATGGTCGTGCCAGGGTTAGAAGGCGACGTGGTGAAAGGAGGAATCCACAGTTTTTTGTTGAAAGACATGTTCATCACACTGTTGGAGTCATGGTTTGGGGTGATATAGCTTATGGTTCCAGGTCACCTTTAATCTTCATCAGAGTTAACATGAACGCGCAGCGTTATATCCATGAAGTTCTAGAACCCCATCTTTTACCCTATCTTGACACCCTGGCAGATCCAACTTTCCAACAAGATAATGCCCGACCACATGTTGCAAGAGTCACAATAGACTTCTTTCAACATAATGATGTCACATTGTTACCATGGCCACCAAGATCTCCCGGCTTATCCCCAATTGAGCACGTGTGGGATATGATGGGTAGGAGATTGCTCAATTTGCAACGTCCTCATCAGACTCTAGAAGCACTTCGAGAGGTGTTGGTGGTTGCCTGGAATGAGATACCACAGGAAGACATTGACCACCTGATCAGAAGCATGCCTAGGCGCGCTGGAGAATGCGTAGCACATCAGGGTGCATCCACACATTATTAAAGGTCAAAGGGCTTTAAAGCCGTGCAATCATTTTGAAATTTTTATCATTTACTTATTATGCTTCATTAAGTACTTATAAAAAATTTTATTAAAATAAAACCATTTAAACTGGGTGTTCCGATTTATATGTCACTTAGTATATTATAACCGTTATTTTTCGAACATATACAGTTACAATGGTATTTAGTATTTATTATTAATTTATTTGGGTGGCTGTCGTTGACAGAATACAAGTGTATTGGTCAATATGAATTATGCTTTATCTTGTAAATCTATACATAATTTTTTTTAACGGGTGTCACAAAGAAGTGGGAAAAACCATTAACATTGATAAAATTAATAAACCAACGGAGTGAAGCTTAATAATAAAAACGCAACAATATAATCAATCAATCAAACATAACCGTTGAATAATATTTGACCATTTCGTCAGTCCATATTGTATTATATAACCTCGCTGAAAAAGGCTTACATTATTGCGTCGGCAATAATATACATATTTTCCTCGACGATGCATATACCACAAGTTGTTTCAGAAAGTTTTCATTATACTGACACTCTAACACCGATTCTTCATAGAATCGGACAGCAGAACGGTATTTAGACTGTGTTATTATGCCGTGGATGTATGACGGTGAAACTTTTTTATAAAAGAAAGTACGTGTAACAGCAACAAATGCTAGTTATATAACATTCTCATGTATGTGCGTGGTGCGGTATTGCAGCCGTATGTCTGTGTGTGTCCATAAAATGCATGGCATCTGAACAAATACAGAATAGTTAAGATATAGGATGTGTATTAAACAGAATTGAAATGTTCTGTTTTACTGCCAACGAAGGTGGTGAGCTGGCAGGCCGGTACTTATTCCAAAATTATCAAAGTAGCTCAACACACTGAAAAGGTTGGCTATAAAGCAGTCAGTAAGTCTAAGCTTAAAATTACAGAACAGTCTGCAGATATTCCTTCACCAACGAGATCTGACTCATATGCTATACTCTTAATATACAGGGTGACAGGTAAATAGGTGTAAAACATTTTAGCAGGTGATAGTACAGCTCCTTTGCTATCAAAATTAGTATATAATGCCATACCCTATATTCAAAGGTTAAAAAGTTATGGAAGATTACATTTTTTAAAAAAAAAAAACCAGATTACAGAGTAAAATAGTTGAGATAAAAGAAAGTTGGTGATTAAACATTCTTTTTTTGGTGGTTCCAGGTTATTATTTAAATAAATGATTCTCATAAATTAAAAAACATATGAAAACACTACTGAAAACGTATTTATTTTCATTTAAATGTTAAATGAAAATTTTTATTTTCAACTTTCACATTAAGAAATCTTTTCTTTTCAAAAACATCATGACAAAGAAAATGTACAAATACCTGCAAAAACTTCCTCGTTTCATTAGGTTTCTAAAATGTTATAATAACATATCAGTAAGTAAACCATTTAACAAAACAATATTACTTTGCTAGAAAGGACCGCTAAGCGCATTTCATTGTACTGAGCAGGTAAACCGAGCCTTTCACGGTTCGACCCTTTTTGTTATTTTTTGTGCCCTGTGCCGTTATTCGGGTTTAAGTATTCGGAATCTGTCGTCGCTCCTCGGAAGCAAGCTCTGCGTGTGTTATGAATTGACACAGCTGACGGATCAAGGAAAGGGAACTAACACTTAAGTTAGTTAGTAGAATATCAACCTTTAACGCGGTAGGACGTACTTTTACTTTTTTGATCAATTTTAATAATGGCGAGTTACCGTAACGAAGAATACGCTGATATTCTGTTTTGTTATGGTTTAAGTGATGAAAATTCCGTTGAAGCCAGGCGAGAATACGAAAACCGTTTTCCGCATCGGCGAATACCGAGTCATCGAGTACTTGCTTCTGTGTACCAACGCGTCAAGGAAAGTGGACAGGTTCATGAGAGACGTCATGATGCTAGTAGACCTCAGTTGTTTGACGACGAAGATCGAGAGGCAATACTGGAATGCTACGGCAGAGACCCGACGACGTCTACACGAGTTATAGCAAAGCAGCTTGGTTTAACTCAGTGGAAAGTTTGGTTCGTTTTGCATTCGGCGAGACTTTACCCTTTCCATTACACACCGGTTTAAGTATTAGAAGAAGGAGATCCCGCAAGAAGAATTGATTTTTGTCGATGCATGCTTCATCGGGATCAAGAAGAAAGCGACTATTTAACTAAAATATTGTGGACCGATGAGTCTAAGTTTGACAGTGAGGGGACAACAAATTATCACAACTTACATTATTGGGCCCCACGAGAGGCAAATCCCCACATGGCAAAGCCAAGAGCCCATCAAACAAGATTTTCGGCAAACGTGTGGATGGGAATCATTCATACGTATCTAATTGGGCCAGTTTTTTTGCCTGACAACCTGAATGGCGAATCCTATGAAAACTCTTTGAGATCCGAACTCTGGGAGTATCTCGAAGACCTGCCTCTGAATATCAGGATGCAGATGATCTACCAACACGATGGCTGTCCCGCGCATTTCCGTCTGGGTGTTAGACAGTGGCTGGACGAGAAATATCCTTGTCGCTGGATTGGCCGAGGTGGACCGATACCGTGGCCAGCGAGGAGCCCACATTTAACACCGTGTGACTATTATTTATGGGGGCACATGAAGTCACTGGTGTACGCTGAGCCCATAGACACTCTTGCACAGTTGAAAGAAAGAATTATTGCTGCTGCTGACACTATCAGAGGACAACTAACTGGCCGCATCGCGCGTACCAACATGAGAAAAAGACTACGTACGGGCTTGCATAAGAAACGGCGGGCGTCAGTTCGAACAACAATTGCAATGAATTTTTACCTTCATTTCATTATTGTATTTTGCTTACCAATTGTAGTAACTTTTAGTCAATTTTCATTATTCTGTGTAAATAATCTAATCGTGTAACTTAACCGTAGTTTAAAATAATAAGTATCCCATAGCTTACAGTTACATTATTTTCACAAAAACAATTTCTTATCAATCAGAGAGTTGTGAAAATAGGAGACAAGCTATTGGTAAATTTACTCCCTATTGTCGTATTACAATACATTATGTTTAGTTTCACACAGTTTTTGTGCACTTATCATACCAATTTAGATTCCTTATGAAACAAGGATATTATTTAAATTGTTTGTACGTTTTTTTGTATACTGATTTTTTTGTAAAACACCTTACTTACTGTAAAACATTATTTGTTTTCCTTAGTTAAACATTTTTGAATGAAAATAAATACGTTGTTTGGTTGTTTTCGAATCTTTTTTAATTTATAATAGTTAATTATTGAAATAATAACCCAAAACCACAAAAAACAAATGTTTAATCGCCAACTTTTTTCTCTCTCTACTTTTTTACTCTGAAATATGGATTGTTTTTAAAAAAATCTTAAATCTTCAATAACTTTTCAACCTTTGAATATAGGGTATGGTATTACATACTAATTTCGATAGCAAAGAGGCTGAACTATCACCTCCTAAAATGTTTTACACCTATTTACCTGTCACCCTGTAGAAAGACTTATTGCCATTATTATTCCCTGCACTTCCTATTATACTGCAAGGCTTTATAAATGTACGGCAATGGAACCGTACCCAGATTTGATTATCCTTGGCATTTCGATTACGAGTCACTTCGGAACTGGACTCGGTGCGACTGGAACGCTATATCGACGATTACAAGACGAAATTGCCCTGATCAAAATTTCTGGGCGGTGAATATAATATGCTTGTATATAATCTGGTCACCGTGGCATTTTGTAGCTTGGAATTAGGTTTATAACCGCCCCTTCGATCTCTCATGTATATGAATCGCTATTTCGTAATTTTTATTATTTCCCTTCTATGCGAGTGGATAATATATACAATGTGTTTGGTCACGATATACCGATATTTGAGGGGGATATTTTTCAGCTATTTTTATCGACAAATCTAACCCCTACAATCTCCTACCCTACCATCCTTGAAATGGATCCATCAATAATAATGGAGGACTTTTGAACGGCTTCATGTCCAAGCTCTCTATAAGAAACATTGATTTGTCATTTTTATGTATAGAGAGTTTGAGAACAATTTGCATTTTATTACACCCTTTTTGACCCATGATAGATAGCATTTATTGCTTCACGTAGAATACTTAGCATAACAAAAAGCTGTAGAATTAGCACAAAAAAGCACAACTTCACAGACTAGTTTTTGAATGGTGTGCGGAAATGCACAAAATAATCAATTTTCTTCCATATTTTTTTCTGTTTTTGTCTGTTTTAAGTATGTTTGACGGTTAGTATCAAAACAAGTTTTTCAACAATCGCTAGGGCAACATGTCGTCGTTCAAATGACATCAAATTTATCATTCTGTGAAACTTATATACTCAGCCTTTTCAAGGGGGATGAGGTAGGACATTGTAGGGAGGTGGATTTGTCGATAAAAATAGCTGAAAAATATCCCTCACATAACGGTATATCGTAACCAAACACATTGTACATAGCAAAATAAAAGTTAGCCAAGAAAACTGTATCAAAAATGGACTGAATAAAGCTAAGATTTATTTTTTTGTGCTATGACAGTGGATCACGAAAAACCATTTCCATCGGTTTGTCTATCGCCTTTCTGGTACATTTCTTCTTCCTAAGGTATCAAATTGACATATTTCAGTAACGTTGTACAGGGTGCGTCATCTATTACTTTTTTCTGTTTGAAAAATAAACACGCCTTTTACGAGGTGAAACGAGTTTTTTTATTGATAAATGAACATCCGAACATCAAAATTTTCAATGACTTTTCCCAGAATAATCGAGTCTATGGCCTCAATTTCAGTCCGAATATTGCGCTTTAGGTCTTGAATTGTCCGGGGACCGTTCGCATACACTTTTCCTTTCGAAAATCCCCAAAGAAAATGGTCAAGGGGTGTTAAATCGCACGGTCTCGAGGGCCAACTGACATCTGGATTTAGTGAAATTATGCGGTCTTGAAATTTCGTGAGCAATAAGGCGATTGTTTGTCGAGATGTGCTCCGTCTCGATGAAACCAAAGATCGTCGGCACCAGTACGATTCAATTGTGGCCACAAAAAGTCTGTTAACATGCCGCGATAACGTTTCCCGATGACGGTAATGGCCTTCTCTTCGGCGTCTTCAAAGAAGAATGGTCCAACGATGCCACCAGCCCATAATCCGCACCACACAGGAGATGGAGAGGTTGTTCATGATATTGGTGTGGATTTTCAGCCCCCCAGAATCTGCAATTTTGCTTATTTACGTACCCATTGAGGTGAAAATGAGCCTCGTCAGAAAATAGCACTTTGCCCGAAAATCCGTCTTCACTTTCCAGCATCCAATTCACAAAAACACGCCGCTGTTAATGGTCTGCCGGCTTCAATTCTTGTGTTAGTTGGGATTTGTACGGATGGAGGTGTAAATCAATCCGGCGTAAAGTGGTCTCACTTATTCCCAATTGTTGCGGGAGGTAAAAAAAAGTAATAGATGGCGCACCGAGTATATAGAAACGCTTCTGGGTTTTTAACGGAAATACTCGTAAATCAATGGATAATTTAAGAAGGATAATAATTAAAAAGGTGCCTTTGTTTTATTAATTAATCATAGGATGGCGAAGTTTAGCCATGTCCTACTACTTAACCATACTAGTATCGGACATCACATGAATAGTAACTTGAACCAAATAACAGGAAACAGTTCATTAGAATGCATTGTTGATATATAGAAAGAACTAAACAATAGAACGAACCTATTATAAGCAAGGTTTCATTTGGCAAACTAAATTTATCACTCAATGTGTTGAGTCCAGAAAGTGCAACTGTCTTCTTGACGCATGATGTATGAGAATGGAAACTAGATCGTTGTACCAGAGATTTTCCACGAGGAATCGACTTATTGAGTAAATAAACCGATTTACCAGTTTCAAATATTCATAGTATACGTATAGAAATGCACCAATAAAACCATGGAATAATTGTATAAAATTGTATAAACCACAATTCTGAGCCACTCCTTATTTGGAGAAATATTTTTGAAGAATTACTACTATATTTCCTAAAACTTATTGAGAATCTGCAGCAAATGTTCTGCAGCTTCTGCAATTTTGACTTGCAAACCGAATATAACTGCTAGAATATAAGAGCTTCATCCTTATATAACTGGACCTCATGATACTGTTCACACGTATGTTGAATCTAAGATTTGAATCAAGATGCTTAGCATCATCAAAAGACGGAATATTAGTGTCGTTGATAAATGGGGAGACTCGATAATATAATATACTAAGTGACATATAAATCCGAACACCCAGCTTAAAAGGTTTTATTTTAATAAAATTTTGTATAAGCACTTAATGAAGCATAATAAGTAAATGATAAAAATTTCAAAATGATTGCACTGCCTTAAAGCACTTTGACCTTTAATAATGTGTGGATGCACCCTGATGTGCTACGCATTCTCCAACGCGCCTAGGCATGCTTCTGATCAGGTGGTCAATGTCCTCCTGTGGTATCTCATTCCAGGCAACCACCAACTGCTCTCGAAGTGCTTCTAGAGTCTGAGGAGGACGTTGCAAATTGAGCAATCTCCTACCCATCATATCCCACAGGTGCTCAATTGGGGATAAGTCGGGAGATCTTGGTGGCCATGGTAACAATGTGACATCATTATGTTGAAAGAAGTCTATTGTGACTCTTGCAATATGTGGTCGGGCATTATCTTGTTGGAAAGTTGGATCTGCCAGGGTGTCAAGATAGGGTAAAAGATGGGGTTCTAGAACTTCGTGGATATAACGCTGCGCGTTCATGTTACCTCTGATGAAGATTAAATGTGACCTGGAGCCATAAGCTATAGCACCCCAAACCATAACTCCAACAGTGTGATGAACATGTCTTTCAACAAAAAACTGTGGGTTCCTCCTTTCACCACGTCGCCTTCTAACCCTGGCACGACCATCGTGCATGCCTAAACAAAATCGAGATTCGTCACTAAAGACAATTCTGTTCCATTGCTGATCCCAGAGTGACCGTTGTCTGCACCACTCAAGGCGATTACGTCGGTAAAGGGAGGACCCAGTGTGGCCGGTATGAAAACAAGCCAAAACTTCTCATTCGTCGGTAAACACTTCGCATGCCAATAGGTCTTCCGTGTTCTGCAAACCATTCATTTGCAGTGGACCTGGTAGTGGAGAAACGGTCCCTTAAGGCCAATAATCTTAGGCGGCAATCTTCACGGTCTGTTGTTCTACGGCGGCGTCCAGTGCCCCTTGCTCTTTGCGTACGGCCTTCTCGAAGCCACGCCTGACAACACCTAACCACAGTATCTACACTTCTTTGCATTCTAACTGCAATTGCCCGAAAAGAAAGTCCAGCTTCCCGAAGTCCCACTATACGGCCCCTATCAAACTCACTAAGTTGACGAAATCGTACAGACCTCCGTACTCTAGGCATCGTAACCGATCGTAAAGGATGTCAAGAACCAAAATCCGCCAACGTTGATTCTTTACTGCGGCTGTAATATTCATTTTTAGAGCGTTAGCGAGATAAAAAAAAGCAGTATAAAAACCGGAATGTCCAACTGATAAGGCTGAACATTTTTTCACTTGTTATTTACAGTAAGATAAATGCATTCACAAACTTTTATTAAAATAAAACCATTTAAACTGGGTGTTCGGATTTATATGTCACTTAGTATATATTTATGACAGTATGGTGTCGCGGAAGATTCTGATGGATTGATTACAATACGTTGATACGTTAACAAGATCTAGATTGATTCTTTACGATGCTCCATTAAAATGAAATATTAATCGTGTGTCGTCAACATACATTTGAATGTAACAACGTTCTTCACACTCATGCAGATCATACGTGTATACCAGGAATAAAAGAGGTCCCAGTACTGATCCCTGAGGAACTCCTGATGAAACATTCTGTGGTTCAGAAGTTCCTCTAGATGTTTTCAATTTTTGGGTGCGATCAGTTGATCTGACTTATGGCCTGCTCGATCGTTAAACTCGATACGCTTTCCCTATGAAGCCATATAAAGTTACTTCTTCACTGATGCGATGAAAGAATCGAATAATTGCTAAAAGAAAATCAATAAATCGTGGCGCTGGAGTGCTTGAAAAAAGTCATAGCTTTATGAGGAAAAAATGCACCCTCATAGTATCTCTTGTCATTTTGCTAACAAAAATGTTATTTTCAAAATGCTCCCTGTATCGTTGAAGGAAGCGATATTTCAAAAAAATCCTAGCTGTTTCACAATCAACTAATGAAGGAACTCAATCTACAAGATTTAGTGAGAACCATTATACATTGAATTTAACTACGTGCAAGAAAAACTGATCATAATAGTTATAAATTACCTAAATTAATAGCGGTATCATAATTACAACCATTATTTTCCAAAACAACTGCGCTATGTCGCAATATCAATGCTCACAACTGGTAATTGCCCGGATCGAGATTTTTTGGCCGGTCGAGAATATTAAAGCCGGTGTTACTCATCTCTCGAAGCACAGTTATAAGTGATGGATGTTGTGATAGAATTTTAATAACACCGTCCGTTATAAGTTTTTTTCAAGCCTGAATAAACGGTTCGGGTAGGCCGATGGACCTAGACAATCAGCGTCTCGGTTGCCCTTAAGCGACCGTAGGTTAACTAGTCAAACAAATTATATTGTCATTTTTCATTAGGGTAATTGCGAGTTACATGTGAACGAATGTCAAGAAGATAACATCTCTGTTATGGGATCTGTTGTTGCTTGATACCTACGATGTGTATACATAAGATTTACTAGTGTAGGTCTTATTTATTTAGCAACATCCAACAGCCATAGCCAATTACAGGATGGATAAACATGAACATATAAACAAATGCATTTGTGGATGTATGTAGAGAAAGCTAAAACGCTGCAAAAAAAACCTCAAAACAGAACTGGGAGGAAAAAGAGCGTTCCAGCTTTACCTACCCAGCACTCAACAATCACACCAGCAAGCATTAACGAAAATAAGCATTAATGTCTCCCAAAATCGCACAAAGCGAAAATATATCTAAAACGCTATTAACTGAATTATAATTACGGCACATTATATATATATAGGGGAAAACTTAAGTATGTCAGTCCTAGGCCTGACTAAGTAAAAAGTTAAACTAGTTCGTGACGCTAATCTAGGAATTAAGAAGTTAAGTTGTTCTAAGATGACACTGGAGTCAAAATGCCATGGATGAGCTTGTGAATGAACTTAAGTGAATTCATTTTGCGTCTGCTCTCTAAATTATAGATTTTGTGTCTCACCATCAACTCACTATGATGGAAAGCCAATAGCGGGATATATCCCGTCAGCTTTGTATGAGAGGTACTTTAAAAACTTTCTTTGAACGGACTCTAAGCGGTCAATATATTATTGATGATGAGGATACCATACCAGGGACGCATACTCAAGCTTAGATCTTACATAAGCATAGTACAGTATTTTCAGTGTAAAGGAGTTGTGGAAATCACCGATATTTCTTACAATAAAACCATACGCCTTTGATGCAGCCACAACAGCATTTTCAATGTGATAGGAGAAGGAAAGTTTTCTGTCAAATGTGTCATTAATTGTACTAGGTCTGTCAAGTTTCCTGTCACCAATACTATATTCATACATCATTACCCCTCTTTTTAAAGTAAACGACAAAACGTGACACTTAGCAGCATTCAAAACAAGTCTGTTTTCACGACACCAGCTGTCAACCCTTACAATGTTGCATTGCAAGCGATGACAATCGTCAATGTTAGAGACTTTACAGAAAAGTTTCATATCGTCAGCATATATAAGAAAATCTACATCGATAACTTCAGAAATATCATTTATGAACATAATAAATAACAGAGGTCCCAAATTTGATCCTTGAGGAACACCGGACATTACAGGGTATTCGCTTGACTTATGTCCATTGCACATAACATATTGTTTCCTATCTAAATCTAGATAACTTATTGAGTAGAATGTTATGGTCTAAACTATCAAATACTTTAGAGAAATCAGTATATATTACATCCGTTTGAAGTTGTCTATCGATTGATTCACAAACATATTGAGTAAGATGTAGCAAGTTAGTAACTGTGGACCTGCCCTTCATGAAACCGTGTTGACTGACGGAGATAGACCTGCTTACATGAACAGTTTGTATCACTATTTCGAATGTTTTAGCGAAATTACTGATAATTGTGATAGCCCGATAGTTTTCTACATAATTCCTCTCACCTTTTTTAAAAACAGGAGTTACCCTAGACAACTTCCAAATAGATGGAAAGTGATTATTTTTCAGAGAGAGATTGAAAATGATCATGAGTGGATATGCTAAAATGGACGCACAATCTCTCACAAAAAATGCAGGTATTTGATCAGGCCCTGCAGTCATTTTTGTCTTAATTTTCTAACGACATCATTAGGTGTATTCAATCCCAGCCCATTGTACAGCATATCCTTCGGAATACCAGTGCAGGTTCTTTTTCTATCAACGTTTAAAGTCGCATGCCCCTTTTTTCAACAGCCTGTCGTTTGAGGAGTATTCTTAGTACTTTTCGTCTGATTGTTTCATGCTGTATATAAAGATGACTGGAAAAACAATATTTTTTTCTTAAAAATGCTTTTTCATGCATTTTTCCTCGATCATCAGTTATTAAAAATGCACAATATACAGGGTGGACCATCCATGTGTGGACGGAATATTACTCATAAGCAAATACATTTTGGAAAAATCTATTTATGGGATGTTATACATGACGTTTGAGCGCACATTTCTAAAATATTGATCATTATACAGGGTGTCCCAATTTCGACCTACATATCAAAGTTGTGATTTTTCAAATGGAGTACCTCAAACTTTATTACATATTGGGATAAACGATTTCTAAAGAAGAAAATTGATATAACATACTATGGGGTTTTGGTAATTAGCTACTAAGATATAGGGTGTTCTGTTTATAAATACCCGCCACCTCGGCAACCCCTCAGTCCGGCAAGGGCTGAATTTTACATAAAAAAAAACTTACGCACCTCAGCTTTTATCTTATTTACTACCTTTGCAAATTTTAATTTTCGCTCATACAGGGTGGTCAAAAACGCAAATTGTAGTTTGATGATGCGATACTTTAGGGAGTTAAGCCGTTCCATAAAAGACGTGCTAATAACCGAAAAAATAGCCGTAAAAACCCTTATGTGTCTCGTATCAAAAAAGGTCATAAAAGATGTAATCCAAACCTGCGCAAATATACAGGGTGATGCATTTGAAATTTTTGAGAAAAAGTACAATTCGCGTTTTTGACCACGCTCTATGAGCAAAAATGAAAAAGTAACAAATAAGATAAAAGCTGAGGTATGTAAGTTTTTTTGATACAAATTTCTGCATTCCAAATTTCAAAATGACGGATTGAGGGGGTGCCGAAGTGGGCGGTTTTTCTGGACAAAACACCTTACATCTCAGTAGCTAATTACCAAAACTCCATAGTATGTTATATCAATCTTCTTCTTTTGAATTGGTTTATAAAATTTGTAATAACATTTGAGGCATTCCGTTTAAAAAATCACAACTTTGATATGTAGGTCAAAATTGTTACACCCTGTATAGTTCTCAATATTTTAGAAATGTGCCCTCAAATGTCATGTATAACATGCCATAAATAGATTTTCCCAAAATGTATTTGTTTATGCGTAATAATCCGTCCACACATGGATGTATATGGTATATGACAAAATCCTAGGTTCGTCTTTCTCATGATTTCGATCGAATTTCAATTGAATGAACAAGTTTTTGGTTGGCCCTTCTAGAATGGATAAATCTACAGGGCGTTACTAAGTGCTGGACCGTAATTACAAGGACGCGCTCCTAAGTCTTGAAGATGCTGATAGAAAACCAGAATTTTCATAAAACTTTGACACCGTATATCTTGGAAACCAAATACATGTATATATAAGTTTGTCTACTTAAATTTAGTACAGGAATGCGGCGTTGTGATTATGACAAATCATTAAGTAATACTTTCGGAATAAGAAAATGGGTTAAAAGAAGGAAAAGAGCAGAAAAACAAGTTTGCGTCTACAGTTCTTGTCGTTGTTAAATACTTGTAAAGGGTGGGCCACCAGTTGTTTTTTTTAAGTCTTATTATTTTAATAGTTGATAAAACTTCCATGCTCAACATATTCACAGATATATTGAAACTTCCGCTGTGAGCAATGGATCGTTTTAATCTTAAACAAAGGTGGCAAATATTGAAAAACCATTTTCAAAGTAAGAAGACTATTTGGTCGGAATGAAGCTCCGTTTTAAAAACGTACATTTAGCTCCTCTTCATATGGTTCCGCTGTATACGAGTATAGTTCCTGAACAAGCCGAACCTGCTACTCGCTTTTTCGCACAGACATGAGTTGGGTCACTGGCTTTCTGAAAATACTCCAGTTAATTCGGCACAAACTGCCGACATTCTAGTACATAGGCATCACTATGTTTTATATCGAAAAACTCAGATCAGATCGTACGTCCATGATGAGCAAGTTGTCATATTGGCAGTGACAATAACAGATGTGGAAGGCGCATACGTTGAAGAGAAAATTGCCAAGGCAGTGAGACAAGACAATAAAACCGTATATCTGTGGCCTTGCACAAACGCAGGTCGGAGCTTTGAAGCCGATTCCATATATGTATGTAAAAGAGAGACAGGTATCCAAAAGCCATCAAAAGAACTATACGAATTTTCTATACACTTTAACTATCTCAGATTAATACACCTGCTAGGGTAGATACTAACTCATCTACAATTGTCGACTACATATTTTTGAAGACAAACAGATTTAAGATCTCTGAAACAGCAATTGAGTCTAAACCAATGCTTTTGGAAAATTGTATGACCGATCGTTATCCTGTTTTGTTCAATGTTGGGTATTTGAATGGAAGCAATTGTATCATTAATAAAAGCAGCTATGAATTTAAGAAAATTGATGAGAAAAGGTTGACAGATTATTTGCAAGTGGTAACTTGGGACAGTGTTTTTTCGGAGAGTGATGTCCAAAAAGCAAGTGATAACTTCTATAATGAATTATATAAAGGCGTAGATCATTCAACGTATTATTTAAAAATAAATAGTAAGGCTAGAAAACGCAAGCCGTAGATGACTGACGGTATTCTTACTTCGATCAAGAAGAGGGATGAGTTGAAACAGAGTTTGTCGAAGTTTAATGATAATTTAATATTGAGACAGTCCAATATCTCCTACAGAAACAGAGTAACTAATCTTATTAAGATCTCTGAAAATCAATATCACACACAAAAATTCATTTTAGCAGGTAATAGCTATACGAAAAGCTGGGAGGTTATTAATGAGGTAACTAATAATGGCAAAATTAAAAAAAAATGACGAATTAAAATCAATTAATCACAATAATCAACAGCTGGACGCTTCCATATAGCCTGTGTTTTTAATAAATATTTTGTAGATATAACAAGTTAGATTGATCAAAATTCAATTCTTGATACATCAGATCTTCATGTCGTCAACATTGCTCACTCTATGTTACTTACTCCAGTAGATAACATAGAGTAACAGCAATAGTTAGTAATCAATATTTAAATCTGGAAGTAAAGACAATATGTTCAATTATAGACCTATTTCAGTTATCAATGTATTTGGGAAGATTTTTGAGAAGTGTTTGAATAGCAGACTTTGTTCTTTTCTTGAGACATATGAGATAGTATCGAACTGTCAATTTGGGTTCGGCAAAAATTGCAATACAGAGCAATCTCTACAAGAACTTATAGGACAAGTGCTTGAAAATTTCCAAGATGGAAATAAGACTGTTGCAGTTTTCCTAGATCTTCAAAAGGCTTTCGATTCAGTATCTTATACAATTTTATTAAAGAAACTAGAAAGTGTTGAAGTGCGTAGTGGAATTGTGAGCTTATTTGAGAACTATTTGGCTGATCGATTACAACAAGTTAAGGTAGGGTCAGATTTGAGCAGCATTCAAAAGATCAAAATAGGTGTGCCTCAGGGGACGGTTTTGGGGCCAACGCTGTTCCTCATATACATAAATGAACTACTTCGATGCAGTTTCAACTGTAAAATGATATCATATGCAGACGATACTGTTTTAGTTTGCACTGGTCATTCATGGGATGACGCAACACGGAATGCCGAGATGTCATTAAATAAAGTCAAACGCTGCTTGGATAACAATTTACTTAAACTTAATATCTCTAAAACTAAGTATGTAACGTTTTCTCCAATCAAAGCAGGCATGCCATTACACCACCGAACATTAATTATAAATGATAGTGCCGACACTGTCGAAAGAGTTGAAGTTATTAGATACTTAGGAACCATTGTTGACAGTATTTTAAAATGGCAGAGACATGCCGAGCCTTTAGCATCGAAACTATGGAGAATTGTTCATAAGCTTTTCATTCTTAGGAATATTTTAAACAGAAAGAATCTTCTCTCAATATACAGGGAGTCCGCAAGGTTGGGGTTATCCTTTTCAGAAACAACTACCCTTGAAATAACAAAGGTAATGTGTAGTGAAACGAGGGCGACCAAGTAAAAAAAAGTAAAGCAACAAGTACTCACTCTCCAGTTGACGAGAAGGGCTAAGTACGTCTCTACTCCAACAGAAAATGAAATCAGCTGATGCGCTACCGAGCAGACGCAGGCGGTGGTGCAGATCACGAACAGAGGTAACACATATGACGGCGTTGCCGTGTTTTCCGTTTTTAGGTAAACGTACTTTATAGGTATTGTTCGAAGTTATCGGCGTTTGATTTAAAAACACAGGTGCGTGCACGACGTAGCCAAGCATCGGTGCAGGCTTTGAGAATGGAGTCCCTCCCCCGAATGAAAGCACCTGCTTGTTCAATTCTGAGACGAAGTTCGTCAACCGTATGCACTTCAGTTTTGAACACCAGGCATTTCATTTCTCGCCAAAGAAAAAATCACATGGTGTTAAGTCTGGAGATCGCGGAGGCCACGCTACGGGTCCATTACGTCCGATCCACCTATTTGGAAATAATTCATTCAAAAACTCACGCACTTCGCGTCTAAAATGGGGCGGTGCACCATCGTGCAGAAACCACATTGATTGTCTTACACTTAATGGCACATCTCCTAACAAGGAAGGCAAAATGTTGCGTAAAAAGTCTAGGTATTGCATCCCGTCCAATCGATTTGGGAGAATAAATGGTCCAATGAGCATACCGTTCACCATGCCAGCCCAAACATTCACCGAAAATGTTTGTTGAAAATGTACCCGACGGACAACGTGCGTCTATTGACCAAAAATGAGTGTTGCGAAAGTTATTCATTACGCGTGAACGTAGATTCGTCTGTCACCAATATGCACTTCAAAAAGTCCGGATTATTGTCATGTTGATGCAACAACCACTCACAAAACTGCACTCTTGCTGGAAAATCGTCAGGTTGAAGGGCTTGTACACGTTGGACGTGAAACGGATACAGCCCCTCTTCACGCAGCATTTGCCACACTTTAGTTTTTGATACTTGCACTTCTCTAGCCACGTCGCTAGTGCTTGTTGAGGGATTCTCGTCTACGCGATTCAGTAGTTCTTCCTCAACTTGCAGCATTCGTGGTTGTCTGGGCCTCCCACTGTGCTCACCTCGAAATTCCTCCAAATGGCCCTTATCCCTGACTCTCTGGACCAGGTACACAAATCTGCGGGACCTTGGATGATGTCGTCTAGGGAAACGATCTGCATACACTCGCGAAGCCTCTGTAGCATTTTGAAGGCATTCGCCATAAATTATCAACATATCAACGAGTTCATTATTGGTGTATGAGTGTGCGATTATTATTTTTTTTTTAAACGCAATCGATTATACGGGTTCGTTTACCTCTACACGCGTGACCGTATCCGTCGGTTGAAGCTTGCATACTGACCTGACACACTGACCGCGACCCAGTTCTGTCGTCGGCTTGAGCCAGTGACCTTGTACCACTCGGTGATGTCGCGGGTCGTGGCTACAGGACGGTATTCAGGACTATTTTTCGTATCCCATGTAGGTCAACTTGCAGATTCGTTTACATTGAAAATGATTTCTTGAATGCTGGAGGTTTATATGTTTTTGCTGCTCTGGAATTTGTAATTTTTTTTATATACATTTGCTCATAATACACTTTATGACCATTAGCCGTGCACTGAATTTGTATATTGTGTGACACACGAAAGCTTATAGCTTAGGTGTCTATTCTTTTGTAGTAAATAATGCTGTTTGTAGTAAATAGTTGAACTATAAAATGTCATGTATAAAATGTCATGTTACAAAAAAAATATAGAAATAAATAAAAAGTAACTTGCCTATAGGATAGAAACCTGAACACAGATGTGAAATATACTTTCATAATTTAGAACTCAGGAAATTTCCAACAGTTTGAGACATATGACCTAATTTGATTTACTTTATAGGTTCCATATGTGTTTAGTTAACGTTTAGTTAAGGTTGGACAGCCGTTAGTTTATGTTAAACAAACTTGCTAACGATAATATTAAGAGGGGATTACAAAGGCAATCTGCTTGACACGATACTTTTTATGATAGAAACAATATATCTTCTCATTTGTTCCAGCACACGGACAGTTCAAGAGACCAAAGGATGGGACGTGTTCCGGGACCCTCCTATCAAGGAGGTCTCCGGCTCTATGGCCAATCAGCGATGCTTGGAGATCACCGTGAAGATCCTCAAGGTTGTAGCGTACCTGGTCACATTCGTCATAGTGCTGGGCTCGGGGGTCATATCGAAGGGAACGTTGCTGTTTATGACCTCACAGCTCAGGCCGGATAGAGTCGTAGCTTATTGTAATAGAGAATTAGGTAAGAGCGGTAGAAATTTCACATCTATTGAATTATGAAAGAATGGTGGTTCCGATGCAGTGATTTTCAAGCCATTTACAAGGGTTCAGCTGCTTCGAAACCGACACTCCATTTTTCAGTATTTTTGAATGAAATTCATATAGTATGTTCAGAAGATAATTGCCCAGGGTGCTATACGAGCACTTTTTAAAATTTCGTTTTTGCGCAAGTTTTATGATGGGTTGAAGTGCGCACTTTTTCAGTTCAACTTCGCGATTTTTTTAAGGAGAATCTAGTGAAAAAAATGACAAAGTGCCTCTATAGCACCCTGTGGGGTTTTGTTTTCAGCACACTATGAAAATTTCATTCAAAAATATCAAAAAATGAAGCGTCAATTTCGAAGCGCGCAAACCTCTACAAACCGTATTTTGGACGAATTTTGTCTACTGTTTCGTGTTGCCAACAAAAGCGTCGCGATCGCTGATATTCCTCGATTTTAAAGCCGTATTGTAATCGCGAAAAATTTCTAAAATGAGATGTTATGTTTTTTTAAGTCATATGACATCTACATCACGATAAACTATATCACTCATCATCAACTTGGAAATTACCGCTTGGATTTTTATGAAATTTCCACACGGGGTTACTAGTATGCCAAAGCTTTGCAGTTTTAGTCCAGTGGCAACGGTGCTATAGGTAAAAAAGAAAAAGTAACAGTTCCTGAAACTCCGTTTTTGACGTTGCAGGGGTTCCTTATCATTGACATAAAAAAATTGTACCGCTTAAAAAGTGGGGGTTGGGGGAAGGTGATTCTAAATGTTGCATCCTTGATATCAGTGAAACACGTTCTATTATTAAGAAGCTTCTGATCCCAGTCATTACAGGAAACTTAAGTAACGAAAATCCGACGAATAATGTGCTCACGATTTGAAAAAATCGGTACCTGCTCTATAGATTTGACACCAAGAGCCAACAGATCTATCTGCAACTGCCGACAGTAGGGAAGAATGAATTCGGATATCACTCCAGTCAAGTATAGGGGAATTTAGCGTGGAAATTTAAAATTATCGATATGTCAAGGAAATATGTTCTTGAGAACGATAATTTGGTAGATTTTATACCTGCATTTTCATTTAATTTCATGACCCGTGAAATGTACCCATTTCGCCGTTACCTTCAACTTGTGTTCTGCAGTTTGTGATGTTTTTCTGGATATAAGCAGGACATAATTGCCTAAGGTGCTACCAGAGCTTTTTACAAAATTTTGTCTTTGCGCAAGAATTATGGTGGGTTGAAATGCTTACTACTTGTGCTCAACTTCTTGATATTTTAAAAAGATCCTAGTGGATAACATCGAAAAAGTGGATCGTTAGCACCCTGCGGACTTTGTTTTTAACAAGGTGCAAGATTTTCATTTGGAAATAATAAAAAATGAAACGTAAGCTGTGAAGTGCAAATCGGTTTTTGGGCGAAATTCGTCTACTGTTTCGTGCTGCCAGTCCAAGCGACGCGACGGTGCGTTCCGACTAAGAAAAGATGTTTTCAAATAATTTGATATCTTCCCTAAAATAAATTCAAGAACTCAAATTCAAATTAGTTTATTCATGTCAATAAACATAATTATGCTTACAAGGGCCATGCAGTACATGGTAACAATTGAACGAGAGTCATAAAAATATCTTATGCCGTCAAAATAAGAGGAAACAGTTAGGTAGTTTTTGCAAAACAATAAACAGGTAGGCTTATACCTGGATTTAATACATTTCTTGTCTACTGTAATAGGTAGATGGAGGGGATGCTGCCAGAAATGGATGTGTGCGGTCAATAAACAAATCACAAGATTGAACTGCAGTGCCCAATGATTTTTGTATTGCCTTACTATAAAACTCTGCTGGATATATGATGGAGTTTACTAGAACTTTACGGCTTGCTATCTGCCTTCTTCTACAAACTTCACCAAATCGAGACGCTGTCAACCTGATCCCCCGATGAAGGTGCCACAAAGCACAGTCCTGTGATTTGGTGACTTGTTCGATCTGCAAAATCTCGTCGTCACTTTTTTTAAGTTTCCCTAAAAATTCCTGCTTAGCAACCTCCAAATCAATGTCGATCCCGCTTAGGGGGCCGCACGTGCTAACGTGATTTTTTGCCAAACTTGTGTCCCCCTCGAAAACAAAATCGACGGGTCTGAGCGCTTTTTAAAAAAAAAACTGCCAGTTGTAGTGGCGTCTGTTTCGTTTTCGATGCGCCACCCTGTATATGTGTATATGTATATATAAAAGCAATATTGATATCAAAAGTGTGGCTAGATCTGTTTAACATAGAATGTTGTTCCTTTCTTTCTACGCCCTGTATAGTTTTTAAAAGTTAAAAGCGTAATCTGTACATATGTATCTTTTACTGCGAATGCCTGTGTTGCTCAATGTTATCATATGTATACTTTTTCTGTCTACCTCATTGATTTTGAAATATGTAGTTACATATTATTTAATAAAAAATTCAATTATTCAGTTATCTGGGAGCTCCCCTCCAGTGGTTAAGTAGAGTAATTGTCAGCTAGACGCCACTATATGTATTTTTTCATTATACTGAATCTTCTTTGAAAATAAAAGACCGGTTATTATTATTATTATAAAGTCCGCCCAAGAAAACTGCTGTAATGCTTGATTACCATAAGCCGTAGGCGATTGTGTATTTCAATTTACCACAAAAACTGATAGCGGAAGCAATGAAAAAAAAACAAATCGATTAAACTATACAAAGTGGTAATCAAACGTTGGAAAAGGCATGCAGATATTCGAGTAGACCACCGCGAATGGGATATTTATTTGCAATTTGTTCCGCTTCTAATGAATTTTGCAAGAATCAGCACAAAAAACTTCATGGAGGTGGAGCATTTATTGCCTGCTGTTTGCGCCAACGTTGTGGATAAATACGCTCATAAACTACGTATACGGGATATTTTCCAGAATTTCACGTCTTCTATTATGAAACATGTTGATATTTTATATAAAAAGGTATGCTAGTCATGCTAATTCCTTCATTATACCGATAGAACAGGGTTACATGTTGCACCATGATATATCATGTCAGCGAACATTTGTCTACTGGTACCTCTGGTATGCAACAACAGGTAAGGTGTCAAAGCATTAATTGTGGAAAATGTTAAAAATATGGTATTTCTCGTAAATTTTGTTTCGACCGAGTATAAACACACCTTGCTACCAAAAACTCGATACTGAGCCTTTGGAAGTTCCCTTTCGTCAGATTATCATACGTTTTAACATGAACTTTATGCGCTATCAATTTCCGGAACAAAATCGGAACCATGTCGCCGACTACTCCAGCGGACAGTGCAGATGATCTAAATATACTAAGTGACATATAAATCCGAATGGTAACAATGTGACATCATTATGTTGAAAGAAGTCTATTGTGACTCTTGCAACATGTGGTCGGGCATTATCTTGTTGGAAAGTTGGATCCGCCAGGGTGTCAAGATAGGGTAAAGGATGGGGTTCTAGAACTTCGTGGATATAACGCTGCGCGTTCATGTTACCTCTGATGAAGATTAAAGGTGACCTGGAACCATAAGCTATAGCACCCCAAACCATAACTCCAACAGTGTGATGAACATGTCTTTCAACAAAAAACTGTGGATTCCTCCTTTCACCAGGTCGCCTTCTAACCCTGGCACGACCATCGTGCATGCCTAAACAAAATCGAGACTCGTCACTAAAGACAATACTGTTCCATTCCTGATCCCAGAGTGACCGTTGTCTGTACCACTCAAGACGATTACGTCGGTGTTCTCGAGTTAAAGGGAGGACCCAGTGTGGCCGGTATGAAAACAAGCCAAAACTTCTCATTCGTCGGTAAACACTTCGCATGCCAATAGGTCTTCCGTGTTTTGCAAACCATTCATTTGCAATGGACCTGGTAGTGGAGAAACGGTCCCTTAAGGCCAATAATCTTAGGCGGCGATCTTCACGGTCTGTTGTTCTACGGCGGCATCCAGTACCCCTTGCTCTTTGCGTACGGCCTTCTCGAAGCCATGCCTGACAACACCTAACCAGTGTCTACACTTCTTTGCACCCTAACTGCAACTGCCCGAAAAGAAAGTCCAGCTTCCCGAAGTCCCACTATACGGCCCCTATCAAACTCACTAAGTTGACGAAATCGTACAGGTCTCCGTACTCTAGGCATCGTAACCGATCGTAAAGGATGTCAAGAACCAAAATCCGCCGTTAGTGAATTAAAAAAAAGCAGTATAAAAACCGGAATGTCCAACTGATAAGGCTGAACATTTTTTCACTTGTTATTTACAGTAAGATAAATACATTCACCAACTTTTATTAAAATAAAACCAATTAAACTGGGTGTTCGGATTTATATGTCACTTATTATAAGTTCACTTCCAGTGTACTGATAGGGAATAGGTACGTCTTTATAACACCGCGCATGAGAGCCGGTGTCCCTCAGGGCTCAGTTCTTGGGCCAACCCTTTATTCACTTTTTTTGCGGCACAAGGTTCCTTAACAAAAAATGCTGGCGCAAGAATGAGAAAACGTAAAATTACAATTTATAAAAATGATATAAGACACTTCTTATTCACACTGTAAAAAAATAAAAACTGCCGATGTAACAGCCCAACTTTGAGGTGCATTTCTTTTCGCAACGCCTATGTTAACACTTACCGATAACAAGATGCTGCTTTTATTCAGCTTAAATTGCTTTTTGCAGCCCATTTCGGCAATTTTCTGGATCTGGAACATAAAAACAGTCTGGAAATCCACATGTTTTCTCAGGAAAATACGAATTTAATTCGAACAGTCAAACAACTTTAAAACTGGCGGCTTAACTCTGATCGACTTGAATCCTACCTACTGACTCGGATGATGTGATGGATCAACAATTGGCACGCTTGCTTCTTTTTTTATAGCGAGGCAGCCGCGCAGGCAGAAGCCTAAATGCGTGGCTGCTATAAGGATGCCCAAGAAATTTTGTTGATCCGATCTTTGAACTGCCTAAGGTTTGTAGAACTGGAAAAAGCTTCCTCTTGTAGATTTTTCTACAATCTCGGCACTGAGGAGCAAAGCAGTCCCGAGACGGTCTGTTAGAAAAGAGTCATCAATCAGTCGGACAGCCCTTCTTAGCCCTAAACAAATAACCTAGCTTCTTCCCAGCAGCTGCCTCTATTGACGAGATGTGTTCCAACCACATCAAGTCCTCGGTGATCTGGACTCTGACCAGTGGAAATGGACGGCTCTTTGGCAGGACTCGGCCATGCATCAAAACCGGATCAGCGCTAGGACTCTTTTTGTTCGTCAAGGTACAGGACTATGTTTTGGAAACATTAAACCGTACAAAACTGTTGCGTTCCCGAGCAGTGACAGCCTCCAGGTCTCTCGTCAGAAAGAGAAGTCGTCGCTACTTTTCTTTTTTTCAGCTCAGCGGCAGAGATCGGCTTGTCACTCTGAACTCCTGCATGTAGAGTGCTGTCATCAGCGAAGCCAATACCGATCCCTGGGAAATACCCGCGCTGACGGTGAAGTCTGTACGGGGTTTGTCCGGAAACTAATAGGACTGAGTCGATTTAAAAAAAATATCGAGCCAATCGTTACAATTCTCTAAAAACTTCCAAAATAGGCTCCTTCTGCGTCGATGCAGCGCTGCCAGCGCGATTTCCAAACATTGAAGGCGTCACGGAAGGCATTCTCCGGAATAGCCTTGAGAGCCGCGGTTCATGCTGCTTGGATCCCCTCTGTCGTCTCAAAATACTTGCCTTTATAATATATAATATCAAATGTCAAACAAGAATCCTGGGAACAATTATACTCTATAAATAATATAGACAAAGCAACGGGACTGTTCATAGAGAAAATAAAAAAACTAATAGATATTAGTACCAATAAAGTAATAATTAGTCACAAAGAGAAAAGCAGAAATTCCTGGATTACCAAAGGATTAATAACATCGGCAATAGAAAAAGAAAGACTATATAATGTAATGAAACTAACGCCAACTACAGAGAATACCGACTGTTACAACCAATATAAAAATAAATTTATAGAGCTTGCAAGGCAAACCAAACGAAAACATTACCTAAATAAATTGAATAATAATTTAAATGATCCTAAGCGGCTTTGGACAACTATTGATGAGATTACTGGGAAAACAAAATTTAAAGAGTGTGTCACTGAGTTAAATACAACATCGGGAACAGTATTAAAAAATACTCAACAGATATGCGATGAATTTGTACAATTCTTTACTGACATAGGCGAAAATTTAGCAAGTAATATACAAGCAAATGTACAAAATACTCAGCCTCCAAAAAGAACTTTGAACTCATTTATTTTGGATAAAGTCGAACAATGTGAAGTATACACCACCGTTATGTCCTTAAAAAATCGGAAAAGTCCTGGGTTCGATGGTATTAAAAGCGAGCATTTAAAAATTATAGCCGAGGACATAACAGAACCACTCACTTACCTAATCAACAAATGCTTTGAATCTGGCATATATCCCTCAATTTTAAAAAAGGTAATATAATACCGATACATAAATCAGGAACAAAAACAGATGTTAACAATTATAGACCAATATCAGTAATATCCAGTGTAGCAAAGGTTTTTGAAAAAGTTTTATCTACTAGAATGATTCGATACCTCACAAAATTCAAAATTTTAAGTGATAATCAATATGGATTTACAGAAGGGAAGGCTACATCGGACGCAATAACTAAAATTGTAAATCAAATATATCAAAATATTGATAACAGAATCCCTTCAATCTGCATTTTTGTTGATTTAAAGAAAGCTTTCGACACAGTTAATCACAAATTATTATTAGAAGCATTGGAGAGAATTGGTTTCAGAGGAAACGCGTACTCACTGATCGAAAGTTATTTGTCAAATCGCCCACAATCTGTGCAGATATCAGGATCATTTAGTAAAGAAATGTATATTAAGTGTGGTGTCCCACAAGGAACTGTCTTAGGTCCGCTGTTATTCAATATATATTTAAATGATATTTTCCAAATTAATTGTGTTAGCAAAATAACTAGTTTTGCAGATGATACTGCAATATTATATGAAGGCACTGACTGGTCTGATCTGAAAAATGTAATTGAAAATGATTTTATCAAAATTATTCGGTGGTTTAACAGTAGAAAATTAAGCATCAACTACTCTAAAACACATTTTTTACCATTTGGATCTTATGCTAGACATCTGCCAAATTACACAAATTTCTCCTTCAATATTAATGATCAAAAAATGCAAATTAATAGAGTGCCCAACATAAAATACCTTGGAGTGGTCTTGGATCCTCACTTACGATGGGACATCCATGTCAATTATATTTTAAAGAAAGTTAGATTTGTATCCTACAAAATTAAATACCTTGGGAATATATTGACAGAAAAATATCCTCGAACATTATACCATGCACTGATTGAGCCTCATCTCACATATGGTATATTAGCATGGGGAGCTGCATGTTCCTCACATATCTATAATTTAGATGTTTTTCAAAAAAGTATTCTAAAAATGATATTTAAAAAACCGAAAATTTATCCCACTGAAAAAGTATATGCAGATGTTCGAATGTATGATATAAGACAGCTTTATTTCTTACACAGTATTACTCACTACCATAAATTTGTAAACACCGACCAAAAAATTAAACATAATCATTATACCAGGTACAAAATTCGTGGCACAGTAGTTCCTCAACCGCATAAATCTATAATGCAGCGATCATATCTCTATTTAGCGTCTAAATTTTATGAAATTATACCTAAATACTTAAAAGATTTACGTTTCGGAAATTGTTTCAAAAGAAATTTAAAGAAATGGCTACATTCTATATCTAGGACTGAAATTCATAAACTCATAAATACGAACATCAACTAAATACATAATCTACTGTAGCTAATTTTTGTCCTTTTTTGTCATTTGCATTCTACAGTTTCAACTTAAATTATTGGTCCATGTACAGGCGATGCCTTCTATTGGGCCTGTTTTGATTTTATATTTATTTACTCATATTGTTTGTTATCTTTGTACATTGAGTAAATAAATATTATTATTATTATTATTATTATTACAAAAATGGATCATCTACGATTTTGAATTGATTCTTTCTATGACTTTTATTTCACTTTCATATGTATCTGCTTAACTATTCTATTTTGTTGCAGGTAGAGATAAACAATTTATAGTGAAGCTTCCAACGCCAGAACGCGTGGCGTGGATGTGGTGTATATTTTTCGCGTTCAGCATACCATGGCTTGGAGCTTTGTTCCGGTCGACCAGGATGTGCTATTTCAAGTCATCGAAGAGACCGCCGTTTTCACATTTCCTCACTATCTTCCTTGCGGAAACGGGTCACACGATCGGATTGGCTATTTTCGTATTTCACATCCTGCCTGATATGGACGTCGTCAAAGGAGCCATGCTGACTAACTGCCTATGCTTTGTACCTGCTGTCTTAGGTGAGTGAAACTTCCAGAGTGCCGTTAATGAGTGTAAATAAAAGTTTTAAAGGTGAAGCGTGTTTTAAAAACGATTATGAGAACCGCCTTCACACACGCATGAGGTTAGTGCGTACTACAGTATATTCAGATAAGAGATAGACCGGACATAAACAAGACCACGTGATCATCGAACGCTGTAACATTCGGCAGGGACGTATTGAGAGTCACGCAGTACATATTTTAGATAGTAGATGCTGCTTTGCGTAACTTTGTAGTAAATTAGCACAATTCGATGTGTACACGATTGGTGATGGATATAGGATCATGTGGGGGTGGGGTAAGAAATACATAATGATGTAAATATACATAAGGGTTTCAAAATTTTCGCTTCGATTTCCTGCTTCGGATGCCGCCTGATGTTTGGTGAAATACAGTCGAATATAATCTCAAAATGGCGTTTAAATTAGCCTAAATTAAAAATAATCGTATATCTCTTAAAATTGCTTTTAGAATATTGATTAGTATATTTTTTGATTTCTAGGTAAATATGTAACCAAATTAAAACGTTCAAAACGTAAAAAAATGTGCATGGTTGAACATTGTCAGAAAGTAGATTCTTGAATAGGTTTTGCCAAAATGGGTTCAAAAATTTCAATAATTAATTAAAAAATACAGTAGCTTTATAATTACTTATAACTTACCGAATTTGATGAACGACATCTTTTATTGGAAAGATGAGCTTGATGAGCTTTCATCATCGCTACTGCCTAAAGCACCAACGTCAATAATGAATGGCTCGACTTGTTCCTCTAAAATATTGTCCAGTTCCCACATTCTCTTTTCAACTTTGTCTTTCACGTGCTTAATACAGTTTTCCCATTTTTGCGCTGTTATTAATTCTAGTGCTTCTTTGAAAAGTCCTTTGAGGTCACAAAATTTAAAAGTTGAATTGTGCTTAGCTATATAATTTTTAACCTCTGCCCATATGAGCTCAATGGGATTGAGCTCGCAATGGTATGGAGGTAAACGGAGCACAGTTTTATTTTGACTTGCTGCCATTTCGTCAATGGCGTATTTTTGATATTCCGCCTTGTGATCCTTGACAATTCTTAATAATTGTACTTTCAGCATTGCTTCTTCAAAGTTGATATTTTTCGAGCGGAGAAAATTTTGAACATCAACTTTCCTTGAAGCCGTTGTGGGACCTTCTCCATTCTTCGAGAATGATAAGGCGCATTATCCAACACAATTACTGCGTTTTCCTCTAAGTTCGGTAAAATTTTTGAAAACCACTGTTCAAACGATTCGCCATTCATTTCTTCGTGGTAATCTCCAGTTTTCTTAGACTCAAAGCACCACAGACCGTCAACAACAAATCCATCCCCACTGCCAATATGGCAGATAATGAGCCTTTTCCCTTTAGCTGGAAATCGAAGTACTAACTGGTGTAGATTTATTTCAATAAGCGAACCTTTTTCAAATGTTTTCATCACATTCAGCGAAAAAACATTGAGACATGAGTATCAGATTGCTATAATTGGGATTATTTAGTCATATTGAAAGAAAGAATATTGAACGTCGTATGATTACTCAGCGCTTCACAATTTAATTTAAAGTTATAAACCTTTAAAAAATGAATGATCAGGAACCTGAAATACGCGCAAATATTAATATTAACAAATTATAACTTTATAAAGCTTAAAGTATGAATTAAAATGATTAGAAATATTAGGAACGGTACACAATATAAAACTTAGTAACTTTTTTTAAGTTTATAATATTCGATATATTTTATGATTATATTAAAAAATTATTGAAATATCGAAAACACATAAAAACATGGCTTAAAAAAGTTCTAACAAATGAAAATGACAATAAAACATCCACGCACTTTATCGAAAGTTATAAAAGTTTTGTTACTTGTAATATGTTTTATCTGCCCCCTGGAATTAATGTTTAGAACCTTGTTCCCAAGGTTTGAAAAACATCCGATTGTTGTCTATTACTCGTATTTACCTGCTGGATTTTTTAATCCGGTGGACAGTCCATCTAGAAAGGCCCTCCTGGATGAAGTTACAGAATCATCAACCCATACTTTACTTGTAGTGTGTCCTGCGTTTACCCACGTTTCATCAAGGTAATAACTCTTCCTGTTTTGATTTCTATATTTCCCAATTTTTGTTAAATAATCCCTCCTCCATAGCACAATTTCTTCTCTATCCAGTAGTAAACTATTACGACCCCGTTTTTTCCATTTAAAATTTAAATGCTTCAGTAACGCATGGAAAGTTGATCGTTTGAAATTTGGCAACGTTGTATCTCCATTTACCTCCTGCAGTACTTTATCTATAGTAGGTATTTCATTCCTAAAAAAGAATTCATGCACTTTCCTCCTAATCGCATGCTTATCAGCTTCATCCAATGATTTAACAATACTTTTGCGATGTTTACTGGTCATTGGCTCAGAAAAGGTGTGATTTTTTTGTATTGTCTTAACACATTAAACACTGATGCGCGACACACCCCAACTTTCTGAGAAACCTTCACAACAATTTCTTTTATGGTTGATGCCTCGTTCTCCTCGCGCTCGATCTTATATATATTCAAAATGACCTCTTTCATTTCTGCACTCAGGTGTCTTTTTTTAGAGCGTTTTCTAGGTGGACTACAGGAGTTTACAACTTCATCGGCAGTATCTGTACTACTGGGCATTTTGCGCAAGCAGTTGATAACAATAACAATCAATAACAAGGTATAACAATAACAACGACAAACTCAGCAACTTAATAAGATAACAAACGAAAACGTCCAAAGAAATATCAAATTGCAATGATGCACACGACATACGTAACACGTCTGAACCTGAATGTGACTCTGCCTTGATACGACTGCTCTGCCGCTCGGCATAGGCATTTAATTGCGAATTGACCAATGAGGGCTCCTGTTTTACGTCGAGACGGCGGCGTTAGCGTGAAAATCACCCGAACCTTTTGTTTACATCCGGTCTATCTCTTATCTGAATATACTGTACATTTATTGTTCGAATATTAAAATTCCGAGTTGTTGCTCCTTGGGAAATTTTTTCCCCACATAATCAGGTTTAACTGATGCGCATAGCAATGCACATAGTGAGTAAATGGATATCTTTGTTCAATTTTTGCCTGTACTCCCGCATTATGTCCGCTCATTACCGCGACTCCATCTTAACTTTGTGGGATCAGTTTGTTAGGGAAATTTCCTATTAATGGATCTACGACGCTCAAAATATGTCTTGTGAGAGTATCAGAGTCACATTTTTCGGGATTCATATGATTCCAAAAACGTTCTACTGGTTCGCAGATAAATACGTCTCTGAAAATGTTTCATCTGCTATTATCGCCAAATAGGGCTCTGTTAATCTGTTTTATTATTTCACACAATAAAATCTCAGTTAGATGATTCCACCCGGTAGCGATGATGATGAACGCAGTTCGTACAAGCAGACACTGATTTATTTTTTGTTTGTCCTTGCAGGTTTATTATCGAGGAACAATAAGGAATCGCAGCGGTTCATCAAAGTGATCATCGATCTCATTGCGGTCTCTGCGCAGGCGACGGGATTCGTGGTATGGCCCATCGTCGAAGGACGGGCCGATCTGTGGATCATTCCCGTTTCGATATTCTTAATATCATTAGGTAAGAATTTCTCTATCATTAATCATACTATGCTTGACAGTGCTGATAAGCAATTCTGTACCAACACCTATAACATGGTTCAAACCTGATATAGCAGATTCTCATGACTCCATTACAGAGCATTTTATTGAAAATAACTGTGTCTCATTGTTGCTGTACAAAATTTTGCTTGAAAAATTCTTTGGACACATACAGGGTGGCGCATCGAAAACGAAACAGATGCATTTACTGGCAGCTCACCAAAAAAACACTGAGCTGCCAGTAAATGCGTCTGTTTCGTTTTCGATGCGCCACCCTGTATATAAAATTACAGAATGCTTATTCTTTAACAAACATCGAGTAGATAATCAATTTACTAGACTACCGCCCGAAACATCTACTCCTCAAGCGAGCCGTGTTACTGTTAACAGAAAGACTTCGCGCACTCTACTGGACGAAAGGACGACTACGCGACCACGCCGCGCCACGGTGGCGGCGTCAAGGCTCGAAGTAGTCGTCCTACTGCCCAGTAGATGGCGCGATAGCACCTTGTTAACAGGGCTAGCTCAAGGAACAGGGTTTTTTGCGCGGTAGTCAAGTAAATTGGATAGTGACTCGATGTTTGTTAAAGATTAAGCATTCTGTAATTCTGCTTATGTCGTCAACGAATTTATCAGGCAGAATTTTGTACAACAACAGTGTCACGGTTACTTACAATAAAATGATCATTTAATCGCCGTCATATCAACCTAGATATTGTATCAGGTTTGTATTCATGCATCGAGTATGGGCTAAATGCTTTTTATAATCATGGCAGGATGCAAATGGAAAATATGTATAGGCTTTTATCGCGAAGCCAAGTGATTTCGTTTGAGATACATTTTACAAGAAATCGACCATATTCATTGATTCAGAAGTCCAATGTCGCTTACGTCAAGGTCAAGTATGATTGAACCTAGGGTTATTTGTTATGCATTTACGTTCTCTTTGATTTCAGGTTGGTGGGAGAACTACATATCGAAATACTCTCCAATTCCTCTGATAAAGAGGTTAGGAAAAATCAAAGATCACTTCGACCAAACGAGATATTTCACCTACATGTTCATCTCGACGTGGAAGATAATCTGCTTCTTCGTCACCATTCTCTTCATCATCCTCGCTAGAGAGGGTGAAGTTGGGTTTTTCTTCACCGAGTTCTCCGTCGGTTTCAACACTCATCCCATCACTATTTTAGAGGTAAGTTTGAAGATCACCAGTCCAAATCCAAAACCTTTATTTCCATACACACAATTTACAATTTTATTGGAATTGTCAATTACTACAAAAATATGCCAATCTCTACACCTCTACAGGGTGATTCACAACTGCACGGAAACAACAGCAATTATTGATTAAATAGAATTCCCTGTATATTTTAGCATATTTTGAAAGGTCCTTCTAAAGAAAGAAGTTTCATAAAGCACACTGTAGGAGTTGATCGCTACTTTTGGGGGTACGCAATACTTTGTCTAAATGAAAAAGCACCCAACTTTGACAGGTTTTGCAGACGTAGTAGCAAGCTCCAGATTTTCATCAAAAAAAATTCCCTCTCCATCTTCGTTTCCTCAGGTTACACCCGTATGCGGATGTATGGGCATGTGTATCTACTTTTGTAGTTGCAAATGTGCATTCATTTCGGGCCTGATGAAGCCAACCAGCAGAAATACGTATCGCTCGGGTTACCTATCCTATTTTCTGCTCGAATCCTCTTTCCTTCTTTTTGCGGATTTTGCCCATTATTTTCCTGTTATATATATATATACGGCGTTGATTTGTCTTTTTTATAAGCTTCATCAAAATTATATCAAAGGTTGAATTATTGAATTTAGACTACAAGTGAAAATAAAAGAATTTAGTGGATGAGTGGTAATTTCAATGGAGTGTATTTTTTTCTTGAGGTATTTAGTTATACAGTGCTCTTCTTTAATGCCCCCCTTCCCTTTGATTTTTTGAACGGTTGGCGCCATCTTGAAAAAAAAATTATATGAAAACGGGGGTCTTGTGGCATATCATTTTGAAGCTCCTGTCGAGTACTTTATAACCCTAGAATATAAAGTCTATACCTTTACCTACAACAAAGTGGTGGTACATTTAATGCCCAGCGGCCATCTTGAAATTTTCATCTGCCAATTTTACTCTAAAATATGGTATCCGCGCATCAATTTCATTGCTTCAAGTATTTTTTGAATAGATCTGAACCCTTCAGTATGTTATATATAAATGCTTCGTTTGGAACCTATGATAAAATATTTTTAGGGCAGGAGCATACTGTTGGCTACAATTTTTGTGATTAGAGTTATTTACCGAACCCACACTAAAAACTCATCATGCAGTTCTTGTGTAGAGTTGACATCTTTAATGAAATGACGTGTACGAAGTCAACCTACCTGACAACACTCCTTCGTTTCAGATAAAACCGTTCCTTGGAGGTACAACGCTTCCAGACGTAGCCGAAATCATCCCAACCGGAGACGACACGGTCATCAACTCCAGCGACAACTCCCCCATCTTCGTCCTCACCATCAACGTTCTAGCTTCATACTTCGCTTACATCTTCGGAAAGTTCGCGTGCAAAATCATGATCCAAGGTTTCTCGTACGCTTTTCCAGTCAACCTAACCATTCCAGTCACCATATCCTTGCTAATCACCGCTTGCGGTCTCAGGAACGGCGACCCTTGCTTCTTCCATGAGACTGTACCTGATTATTTGTTCTTCGAATCGCCGCCAACTTCGTTTTTGAACGATTTTATTTCACATCAACATGCCTGGATTTGGTTGCTATGGTTACTGTCCCAGACGTGGATCACCATTCACATATGGACACCGAAATGCGAGAGATTGGCCAGGACTGAAAAGTTGCAGGTTACGCCCATGTATGAAGGGCTGCTGATAGACCAAAGCTTAGGGCTGAATAGAAAAAGAGACGACGAGGCTGATGTAAGTGCAAAAGTTACCCAAATTCGTGCATGATACATAATATAGTACATAGTTTCAACATGAGATAACCCTTACCTTACAACATACAGGGTTTTGGGGTAACTTGGACCTTCATGATACCTAATTACACACAGGATTTGTGACATGACAATTTTTGGGTGTATCTTATGTATTTTGGGACGCTTAAATCAAATCTAAAAACAGAATTTTTCTATCACCCACAGAACTTCTACTTTTATCGGCGTTTATGCGATGACGCACTTATATAATGTTAAGACCTGTCTATTCCTGTTTACTATATGCGAGATCTATGTTTACAGAGCATCTTGCCTTTATTAGTAGACTAATAGCAGCCGAGTCAGTTACGTTTTCTGTGTTGAAGGGTACTGAGATGTATTAAGTACTGTTAATTTTTGTTAAAACTGTGTATTGTTTTTAATTTATTGTGATTGACTCTAGCTTTATGGACAATGCCTAGAAATTGTGTAAATAGTGCGAACAGTTTATGTTATGTGTGCGGAGAGCGAACTTTTAAATCCCAAAAACGTACTTTTACTCCCCTTGTGTTGAAAGCATACGAACTTTATTTTGGAATTAAAGTTGGCGAGCAAGATAAACTATGCTGCCCTCATATATGTTGTAAGGCTTGTGTAGCATTTTGAGAGGACAGAGGGGATCCAAGTAGCATGCACCGCGGTTCTCAAGGCTATTCCGGAGAATGCCTTCCGTGACGCCTTCAATGCTTGGAAATCGCGCTGGCAGCGCTGCATCGACGCAGAAGGAGCCTAATTTGAAAGTGTTTAAAGAATTGCAACGATTGGCTCAATAATTTTTTTAAATCGACTCAGTCCTATTACTTTCCGGACAGACCCTGTATCCTTATATTTTACGAGTATAAGCAGCAAATAAAATGCCTTATTGCAAGAAAACCGTGGGTGATAGAAAAAATCGAATGCTATTTCCGGCTTTTGGGTACGTTTTACATAATAACCACCTTGTTTTGTCCATGTCACAAAAATTATTTTAATTTTATTTATATACCAGTGTTATTAATATACGGGAAGAAGGATGGCTGACTTTTATTATTTATTCGAAACACGCGTTTTCTTTAGGTAAAACCAGAAGACCTGGACGAAATCCAAAAAGAAAAAGCTGACGAATATTACGAAACAATCTCAAATCACACGGATGGCTCCTCTCCGAAAACAGTGAAGAATTCGGACCACATCACCAGGATTTACGCTTGCGCCACCATGTGGCACGAAAACCGAGAAGAAATGATAGAATTCTTGAAGTCGATTCTGAGGTTGGATGAGGACCAGAGTGCCAGAAGGGTAGCGCAGAAGTATCTGAGGGTTGTGGATCCTGATTACTATGAGTTTGAAAGTAAGGGATGAATCAAATTTTTAACCATCTGTATAGTCTCGTCTCCGGTTGCATGGTTTCACTCTACAGATAACTAACATTGTGTAGAGTTTTTGATGTATCAGAAAGCTTTCTTTGTTATATGATAGTCAGGCAAAGGCTAAAGCGCAATGCATCCACATAGTGGATCACATCAGGTATTAGTGCATATATTCCTTCTATGAGTGAATCGATGACTTGTTTTTAATGGGCTGAAAATAGAAAAGGATATTGGAAAAAATGATTATGTGGTGCTTTTTTGAATAAGGCCAATTTCAAATTCATACGACAACGCTGTTTTTTTCTCAGTTGACTACTTCACTCTACAGCTAGATAGCAAGGATTCAGTTTTTTCAAAAGCTCCTTCAAAACACCAGGGTCATGGTCCAATGTATGGAATTGAAAATATCATTCTCTTTCGCTTTTTCAAAACAAATAGGGGAACTCTGTCCGGTCCATAAGACAGCTTCCAGGGGGATTTTATCACAGTATCTATGATTTGCTGACTGGTACACTGACATGGCATTACATCGGTACTGTTCCTTTCATATGTTTTATTTGGAACTTGATTTAACTTGCTTATTTAGAAATATTGAGAAATATTCAGATAAAAGATTAATTATACTAAGTGACATCCGAACACCCAGTTTAAATGGTTTTATTTTAATAAAAGTTGGTGAATGTATTCATCTTACTGTAAATAACAAGTGAAAAAATGTTCAGCCTTATCAGTTGGACATTCCGGTTTTTATACCGCTTTTTTTTAATTCACTAACGCTCTAAAAATGAATATTTCAGCCGCAGTAAAGAATCAACGTTGGCGGATTTTGGTTCTTGACATCCTTTACGATCGGTTACGATGCCTAGAGTACGGAGACCTGTACGATTTCGTCAACTTAGTGAGTTTGATAGGGGCCGTATAGTGGGACTTCGGGAAGCTGGACTTTCTTTTCGGGCATTTGCAGTTAGAGTGCAAAGAAGTGTAGACACTGTGGTTAGGTGTTGTTAGGCATGGCTTCGAGAAGGCCGTACGCAAAGAGCAAGGGGCACTGGACGCCGCCGTAGAACAACAGACCGTGAAGATCGCCGCCTAAGATTATTGCCCTTAAGGGACCGTTTCTCCACTACCAGGTCCATTGCAAATGAATGGTTTGCAGAACACGGAAGACCTATTGGCATGCGAAGTGTTTACCGACGAATGAGAAGTTTTGGCTTGTTTTCATACCTTCCACACTGGGTCCTCCCTTTAACTCGAGAACACCGACGTAATCGCCTTGAGTGGTGCAGACAACGGTCACTCTGGGATCAGGAATGGAACAGTATTGTCTTTAGTGACGAGTCTTGATTTTGTTTAGGCATGCACGATGGTCGTGCCAGAGTTAGAAGGCGACGTGGTGAAAGGAGGAATCCACAGTTTTTTGTTGAAAGATATGTTCATCCCACTGTTGGAGTTAAGGTTTGGGGTGCTATAGCTTATGGTTCCAGGTCACCTTTAATCTTCATCAGAGGTAACATGAACATGCAGCGTTATATTCACGAAGTTCTAGAACCCCATCTTTTACCCTATCTTGACACCCCCTGGCAGATCCAACTTTCCAACAAGATAATGCCCGACCACATGTTGCAAGAGTCACAATAGACTTCTTTCAACATAATGATGTCACATTGTTACCATGGCCACCAAGATCTCCCGACTTATCCCCAACTGAGCACGTGTGGCATATGATGGGTAGGAGATTGCTCAATTTGCAACGTCCTCCTCAGACTCTAGAAGCATTTCGAGAGGAGTTGGTGGTTGCCTGGAAGAGATACCACAGGAGGACATTGACCACCTGATCAGAAGCATGTCTAGGCGCGCTGGAGAATGCGTAGCACATCAGGGTGCATCCACACATTATTAAAGGCCAAAGGGCTTTAAAGCAGTGCAATCATTTTGAAATTTTTATCATTTACTTATTATGCTTCATTAAGTACTTATACAATTTTTTTTTAAAATAAAACCATTTAAACTGGGTGTTCGTATTTATATGTCACTTAGTATATATCGTCGCTACTGTAGCTAATTTGATTGATATATATCATAGTAGATAGAATGTGTAAGAGTTGTTCTCTTTTTTGACATATTTCCTGAAATATGCTGTACAATTACTATTTTCAGTATAAATTTTACGCTCATTGAAGGCCGAGGTCTGAGTACTGTTGCCACAATATGGCAAATTTATAATATTGAGGCATACATTCTTAACCTCCTTTCTCAATTATAGCCCACATCTTTTTCGACGACGCCTTCGAAATCTCCGACCACAACGATGACGACACCCAAGTGAACAGATTCGTGAAGCTGCTGATCGCCACCATCGACGAAGCGGCATCTGACGTCCATCAGACTCATATCAGGATCAAACCACCCAAGAAAATTCCTACCCCATACGGCGGAAGACTGATCTGGACCCTTCCCGGGAAGACGAAGATGATCGCCCATCTTAAGGATAAGATGAAGATCAGGCACAGGAAACGATGGTCGCAAGTGATGTACATGTACTACCTCCTTGGGCACAGGCTGATGGAGTTGCCCATTTCGGTTGACAGGAAGGCTACCATCGCTGAGAACACCTACTTGCTTACTCTGGATGGAGATATCGATTTCCAGCCTTCTGCTGTGCTGCTGCTCATTGATTTGATGAAGAAAAATAGGAATTTAGGTATTATGCATATTTCACTTATCATGCATGTCTACGTGCATTTACCATTAAAAACTTAGAAATATCTCCAACAGTAGCGTGTCAATGCATGCGACGTGGTTCCCCGATGGACGAGCGTCGTACCTCACAGTCTTCAATGTGTTCCGGGAGAGAAACAAATTCGTTCGATTTTTCGATATACATGTTCGTCGCTAACCTTTTTCTCGGAAGAGCTAACTTGTGTGAACTCACTTAACGTATTTTTGTTCGTTATAGGAGCTGCATGTGGCCGTATTCACCCAGTTGGTTCGGGCCCAATGGTCTGGTACCAGCTGTTCGAATACGCTATTGGCCATTGGTTGCAAAAAGCTACTGAACACGTTATTGGCTGTGTACTCTGTAGTCCCGGATGTTTTTCACTGTTTAGAGGCAAATCTCTTATGGACGACAATGTTATGAAGAAATATACTACATGGTAAGCTCATGAAAATAATAAGTGGCGATGGCGTTATCTAAAATATTTAATAATTGCATGTGTCTAGCTGATAAGCAATAATAATAATATATGAAGCTTAGAATAAAGTCATGGTACAGGGGTTAATTACCCCCCCCCCCCAAGCGACTCGAGCAGTCTCTGAAAAGGTGGTATAAAGTAAATGTCTTATAAAAAATATGTACAATCAAAAACAATTGACAAACAATACGCTGTCAAACTCATAAGAAATATTATTTCAGTTGTACCAGAAAGACGCGTAAATTCCGAAAAACACTTTATCTATGATGAAATCACGTGAAACCCTGGGTATTGAACTGACTGTGCCAAGAATAACAAGCAGGCAAATGAACAGACCGAACATAGTTACGTTTGACAAGGAAAATCATTACAGACTGAACCTATATGACCCTTTGTTAGATACTATATTGCAAAATTTGGTATACGGGTTCAATGAAGAATCTTTGAATATATACAATTTTAATATTTTCTTTGCGTCAGTATTTAATTCAAAAACTGAAGCTGAATTAATGGACATATTAGAAACAATCTCTAAATATTTGCATGGACTAAATAGTAACGAAAACAAAAATTTAATAAGTACCAGATTAAAAGCATAATTTGACCATTGTAAGTCACGTCACAAGATATTATAGACAGTGGAATGTCACTGTATTGATCATGTGATGAAAACATTTTTTCTTCAATTAGTGGATGCCTACAATTATTGATTTGATTGCCGGTCCGGTAAGTATTGCGACATCGGAAAGAGGTTTCTGCCATCTAAAGAGGATAAAAACTTGGCTGCGCTCCACTATGTTACAAGAGCGATTAGTGGGTTTAGCTCTTTTTTATATGCATAGAGATATTGAATACAATGATAGATCGGGTCGCCAGCAATTAGAATAGGCGCCTTGATTTTTTAATATGATAGCACCAGAACTTTGTCTAAGGTTGTCTCTCAAATCCATCCATGTATTTTTTGTTGTTTTGTCTGACATTGTTATGCAGAAAACTCCGTGACACATTATATTATTTTGCATTTTTGTATTAATATATGAAGATTGATCGAGTTTGGTTTGTTTGTGTCTGCATATGTCCATGCTTTTAATGTTAAATCATCATAACACTTCAGTACGTCACACTGAGAATTTACTTTCCATTTTACCCCTCCCCTCGCCCCTCCCAGACTGAAATCCTGGGAGCGCCACTAGTCCAGAGTAAGCATATTAATTTTTTAAAATATGCGTGATAGTTTTGATGCTTGGCAAGCGTGAGGATTTAGGCCTAAATTTAAGCCTTTAATACCGAAATAAAAGTAATGTAAGACTGCTTATTGCTATAATCGTCCATTTCTCTTGACCAGAAAATCCAAGATCGGCTAGAACATCTATAATTAGAAGTTTCAGAAGCTGGAAACCTTGAACTTGTCCGCAATCTTTGCACACATCAATTTCAAGATTCATCTTTACCACTTCAGAGGTTTGATATCTACTCGTACATAGATGAGAAAGGAGTAAAATTTCATACCCCGATAAGACGTTGGCCCTTTTTCCGGCATTCTTCATATATACGTTACCTAATGTAAAGAGCAGTAATCAATTATACAATAAGCATGTTTTTTCCTACTTTATCTTTGGAATCAAAAACCTTTCCGATCTTCGAACGTATACAAGGTGTTTCAGTTTATTGTTGCATAACTTTAAGATTCGACAGAACTTTTAAAATTAATGCATAAAGTCTATATAAACATGAGTCGAAAAATGCGTGGCTTCCGAAATACAGGGTGTTTAAATTTACTTTCTAAAATAGTTTTTTTTAACTATTTCGAACAATATTTGATGTATAACAGTGAAAATTGGTATACAAGGGCTTTTTGGTACGACAAAACGAACCACGGGCATAGTTTTACTGTAAAGCCGCTAGGGGGCGCTCTCTACTGTACCTGTAGTGTATTAAAATGACCGACAATTTTTTCTTAGTGCAATTTTTTCCTTTTTGAATAAAAAAACTGATTCTTCGCACTTTTCAAGACAGAAAAGCTCTCATGTGAATTTTCGTTATAGTTAGCCGTTTTTGAGATATTTCGATTTTTAAGGTTCGATGAATTTGTAATTATTTATGATAAAATAACGTTAAAAAGTCAGTATCTCGATAATTTTTAGAAGTAGGCTGTGCCTGCAAATATTTTTGAAATTGAAAGCTGAATAAGGTTAAACGTCAATTAGTTGACAGTTAGTTTTGTTGTCTGTAGAAACCTGAAACGCTTTTTTGCAATTGTGAATGCACGAAATTTAGTTTCTTTTACCTGTTTTTTTTTGTACGTTTTATAAAAATGAGATTTTTATTCTCCAATCAAGAGTTAGCGGATATTCATTTTGTGTATGGCTTTGTAAATGGAAAAGCAGCAGAAGCAGCCAGAGAATACGCACGAAGATTTCCAAACAGACGACATCCAACTCGCTCAGTATTTGTAAGAGTGCATCGCCAAATAATTGAAAATGGTTTTGGAAATCTCCGAAGGGATCAAAACATAAATGTTCGTCAGCGCAGATTTACCCGTATGATTCTGCGTAAGTTTGATAGAGATCCGACCACAAGTGTTAGGAGAGTTTCTGGTACCTTAGGAATTTACCCTACCTTTTGCCTGCAAGGTTATATGCTGCGAACTTCTTGGAATTTTTAAAGGCTGAACATGCAAATATGTGGGATGATGTTATGTTAGATTTAAGAAGATTGGCCTGGTTCCAGCTTGATGGTTGTCCAGCTGATTATTCGAGAATAGTTAGAAACTGACTGGACGAAAATTATCCAGAAAGATGGATCGGCCGTGGAGGACCAGTCGCCTGGCCTCCACGCACGATACCCTGACCTAAATCCATTAGATTTCTTTCTGTGGGGATTTCTAAAAGAAAAAGTGTACCAGACTCCCGTAACCACAAGAGATATGCTAATAGACATAATCAGGAATGCATGTGATGAAATAAGGCCTTATTTAAATAATGCTATACCACGTTCGATCATTAGTAGATGGGAATTGTGTATCGAACAATTGGGTTTACATTTCGAGCAACTACTTTAGATTTTGTATTTTTGTCCTAACTATCCAATAGCATCTAATATTCAATCAACTTTTTAAAAATAATATTGGAAGATTAAACAAATTAATATTCTGTTTTTTTGTGTTTATTTGGAGTTAGGAATTATTGCTGTGTTTAAAAACACAATCTAAACGATCATCTTAATTACTTGTAATGCCCAAATCAAAAATGAAAAAAAATATTATTTTCCCATAAATAATTAAAAATGCATCGAACCCTAAAAATCGAAATATCTCAAAAACGGCTAACTATAACGAAAACTCACAAGAGAGATTTTTTATGTTGAAAAGTGCGAAGAATCTGTTTTTTTATTCAAAAAGCAAAAAATTGCACTAAGAAAAATTTTTCGGTCATTTTAATACACTACAGGTACAGTAGAGAGCGCTCTCTTGCGGCTACAGTAAAACTATGCCCATGGTTCGTTTTGTAGTACCAAAAAACCCTTGTATACCAATTTTCACTGTTATACATCAAATATCGTTCGAAATATTTAAAAAAAACTATTTTTAGAAAGTAAATTTAAACACCCTGTATTTCGGAAGCCACGCATTTTTCGACCCATGTTTAAATAGACTTTATGCATTAATTTTAAACGTTCTATCGAATCTTAAAGTTACGCAACAATAAACTGAAACACCCTGTATAAGAGATATCATTGTTACCTTTTCGCAAGGTAGGGACTATGTCTGGACGCAAGGATACTTGATGTCACATTTGAAGTCCCGAATCTACCTAACTCTTTCTTGCAGCTCTTCAGAAGCAAGGCATTACGTGCAATATGATCAGGGAGAAGATCGTTGGTTGTGTACATTGTTGCTTCAAAGAGGATACAGGGTAGAATATTCTGCTGCATCTGATGCTTACACGCACGCACCTGAGGGTTTCAACGAGTTCTTCAATCAACGTCGACGTTGGGTGAGTAAATAAGTAATAATTCAACGTTGCTCTCAAGTCTTGCAAGATAGAAGCTCATAAAGTGCATAAGCTTTTATCATTATAGTCCAGTCATTTCATGCCCACGAATATACGAGAAGTTGTTCGTTGGTTCAATGATCTGATAGTTTCATCTGGAATGTTTTGGTCGATGCGCCCCTTTTCGAATCAATTTGTTGTAATTTCCGATATTTTCCGCTTGAGCGGTAATGTTGGAAAAATGATGTCGACAAACCTTGGAAATGATATTTTTACCTATAATATAGTTTGTTATTCACAGTAAGATAAATACATTCACCAACTTTTATTAAAATAAAGCCAATTAAACTGGGTGTTCGGATTTATATGTCACTTAGTATATAACAAGTTACCAGACCATATAAAAACTGTACTTTTTAATGGGAAAGTCAGATAATTTTTAATAAACAATCCTTTATATTCTAAATGATTTTGTTTAAGTACGTGATACTTATTGGTTTTCTTCCATTGTATTTTAGTTTTAGAGCGTGAATGCACCATTGTACCAAAACTCTTACGGGGATAAAGATATTATTATTTTTTACAGGTACCATCGACCATCGCCAACATAATGGACCTTCTGATGGACTCAAAGCGGACCATCGAAGTGAACGATAATATCTCGATGCCTTACATCGGCTACCAAATCCTTTTGATGGGCGGTACGATCCTTGGACCTGGTACTATATTCCTTATGTTGGTGGGAGCGTTCGTGGCAGCCTTCCAGATTGATAATTGGACCAGCTTTTACTACAACATCTATCCCATCCTGTTCTTCATGTTGGTGTGCTTCACGTGCAAATCGAATATACAAGTAAGGATAATTTAGATGTTTTAAGTTTGTTGATCTTTTTCAATACAGTCTTAAATGATATCCCTGATACACATTTCGCTTCTCTTCTTCTCATCTCTCCTTACATTCAAAGGCAGTTCTGATAATCCAGGTAAAAAGTATTGTACAAAATGAAGATAGCTAACTCCGTTTAATTATTTCCAATTGCCCATAATGTTCGTACAAACGATAAATTTAAAGTCCCATTTAAAATGTTTTTTTGAAACTGCGTCCGAATTTTCTTACATTATGTATTATAAAAAAATTACATAAATAAAAAGATCTTTTAAATTAAAAAAATCATAGTCGTGCGAAAAAATTCTGCTCTAATTTATAATAGGGGTGGGGGTAGTTTTCACCCTTCTCGAACCCGTTCGGTTTTTTGCAAGTCAGATATTAGGACATCTAGCAAAACACGTGTTCTAAATTTAATTTAAATCGAACTATCGCTTTCAAAAATAAAGATGAGTTTTGAAAAGAAAACTTCGACACCCTCTAACGGAAAAACGAAGAATTTTTGCATAGATAGTTGCCAATAGAATGATTGTAACATTTAATAAATATAGCAAGTACTCCACGCTGTTTACGATGAATTGAACTATTCTGTTAATAACTTAAATTTTATTATAATTTCATTTTGAAGTCATTAACTATGATTTATTGTTCGACCATCTACAACTGTAATATAAACTCTGTGATTAAAAATTATTTTCTACTTTTTAGTTCGTTTAGCTATAAAAACGTGTTTTTTAACTATTATTTATTTTCCATTTAGTTTGATTTTTCAATTGTTTTTTTAATTCATACTCGTTATTGGTATTTTAATCAATAAGACTTTATAACTACAGATTCTTTGATCGCATTAAATTCCTTGTTCCGTAAAATAAATAGATTTAAATTTTGTTGTTGTTCTGACCATTTTGTTGTGAATAAGAAGCCTTTTGTGAATCAAGGTTATCAAATAATATATTTTATGAATATTATAAACATTAATTCTAGTGTATTAGACTCATTATTACCTACGCATGTATAAGGAAACAACAAGGTGAGAATGCACTACTTTGAAAAATTACACTGATCAACAGCCAAAAAATATCCTAAATAAAATCAACAAAATATTACTATTTTTAATGTGCTAAAACCGGAATGAAACTTATTTTTTCAATATTAGTTCAAGTTTTAGAGATACGGTAATTATATGTGTTCCTGCTGTGACAGTGTTAATATACTGTAATTCACAAGAATGCACCTGCTACATTTTTATATTCGGCAAGGAAAGATGATGTAATCGGCGTGATTGTGTTACGTTATACATACGTGTACATTATATTGTTTTATATTAGCCATTTTTTCCTCAGTTGGCTGACAGCGTTCATGCAAGATGTCTCGAAAGTGTGTAAACAATCCAGATCAGTTTTGTTACGTGTGTGGTGATGTGACTTTTGCGTCTCAGAGACGGTCTATTACTCCACTAATAACAAAGGCATATCAGCTTTATTTCGGTTGTAAACTAGGTGATCAAGACAAACAGTGGGCACCCCACATCTGATGTAATACATGTGCTTCAAGTCTGAGGAGCTAGTTAAATGGCAAAAAACGGTCCATGCGCTTTGCTGTCCCAATGGTTTGGAGAGAGCCTACAAATGATATTAATGATTGTTGCTTTTGCATGGTACCTTGTGTTGGACAAGCCACAGGTATGTCCAAGAAAAAAAATCGGTTATTAACTACCCAAACATACCATCTGCGATGAGACCTGTGCCTCACAGTGACGAAAATCCTATTCCAAAACCCCCAGAATCCTACACTTGCGAATCAGAAAACGAATCAGATCATGGCGATCGAGTGATTCGTCAGGAAGAAGATATGCAATCAACGTCAAGAGATCCTGATTTTGTACCGACCACGTCATGCCACCAACCGCACAAAATAACACATTCAGAATTAAATGATCTTGTAAGAGATTTAGAACTTCCAAAATGTAAGGCAGAGTTACTTGGATCAAGACTGCAGCAGTTGAACTTGTTAGAAGACGATGTTTCGGTATGTGCTTTTCGTAAACGCCACAAAGACTTAGAACCATTTTTCAATATGGAGAATAACTTGGTTTTCTGCAGTAACATTAACGTCTTACTGGCGGCTTTAAATATAAACTATAACCCAGAAGGATGGAGATTGTTTATGGACAGTTCAACATTGAGATTAAAGGCAGTGTTATTGCATATTGGAAATATTTTCCCATCTCTTCCTGTAGGGTATGCAGTTCACATGAAAGAATCATATGACAATATGAAGTACCTATTGACATGCATAAAATACGATGAGCACCAATGGCATACTTGTGGCGATTTGAAAGTTGTTGCACTTTTACTTGGGCTGCAGCTAGGCTACACAAAGTTTTGCTGTTTTTTGTGTGAATGGGACAGTCGGGCAAAGGCACTTCATTACAATAGACAAAACTGGCCTGGTCGTCAATGCCTAGAGCCAGGTCAAAAAAATGTACAGCATATGCCATTAGTAGATTCGAAAAAAATTTTATTACCACCACTGCATATCAAGTTGGGCCTAATGAAAAACTTTGTCAAGGCATTAGATAGAGATGGGTCAGCTTTTCAATACCTGCTTCAGAAATTTCCAAGGCTAAGTGAGGCAAAGGTTAAAGAAGGTATTTTTGTTGGGCCACAGATTCGAAATATTTTGAAAGATACACAGTTTGAAAACACTTTAACAGGTATTGAAAAAACTGCTTGGAATGATTTCCGTCTGGTGGTCACTAATTTCTTGGGAAATAGAAAAGCTGACAACTATAAAACCCTTGTCAAAAATATGCTGTCATCGTATCAAAAGATGGGCTGTAATATGTCTCTCAAGATACATTTCCTACACTCACACCTGGACTTTTTTCCTGACAATTGCGGAGCCGTAAGTGATGAGCACGGCGAACGTTTTCATCGGGATATTTCAACAATGGAAAAAAGGTACCAGGGAAAGTGGAATCCTTCCATGCTTGCAGACTACTGTTGAACTCTTGGTAGAGATGCCCCAGAAACAATCCATAAAAGAACAGCAAAAAGACAGCGCATATAGTGATTCTTATAAGTATATGAATCTTGTTACTTTTTTTAATATATCCTCAAAAATAAAAAGTTTTTTTTCTAAACCGCAACTAATTTTTTTATTTCATTGTCATTTTTGGATTCAGCGCACCAAAATTAACAAAGAAGTGCACTTTTCCCGCAAGATACAATTAAAAAACTAAAATTTGTTGTCCAGTGAATTGGCACGCCTTAACACTGCCTAAACGCTGCCTATCCTAAAAGATTCTCTTCTTCCCCTTTGCTCTCGTTCTTCCTTCTCTCCGTTCCTTCCCCTTTCTTCCTTAAAATTGTCTGGTTTCTGGGTTACTAGACCTGACAGACTTACAAACTGACACTGTGACTCAAGAGCTATGACTTGACGATGACTTGACATTAGGTACCCTAATTATATTATGTTTTGTAAAAGAGTGAAAGAGCAGGCCAAGACATGCTTTTTATCAATCGACTATCATTGTAAATGTACTCAGTGAATAGAGCACCTTGTGAAATTTTGTATACTTTTGGACAAAACCAAAAGGAACTCGTAATTCAATTTTGAAGTGAAAACATTAACGGTGTCAGGATATTTCGTTAATAATGTATAGGAGCCACCTTGATGTCGTATACATTTGCCTTCTTGAGCTACTTGACGTTGTTGGAGTAGTCTGCTGTAGCTCTAGCAATATGGGGACGGCCATTGTCTTGTTGGATAACAGCGATATCAAGCTTTTGGAAAAGTGATTGAAGATGAGGTTCTAGCATTTACTGGACATAACAATATGCAGTGATACCTTTTCTAATTTTTTTTTATACTCCAACTACCATGAAGGCCTAAGGCCTAAACACCCATTGGTTGGAAAAAAAACCTTTTTTATAAGAAAACTTACCTTGCAAGTGCTAAATCCCAGTTTGTGGGCCTCTGTATGAGTTGTGGACCTCGAAATTCTCCTTCCAACAGCGTCACTCCACAGAGCACTTAATTGTAAATAATTGGCACGCCTGTTTTGATTATTCTTCTTAATGCTCTTCGGTCGGCATTTGTGATATTACTTTTTTTCACATATCGTGGCTTAGTATTAACTGAACCAGTTACGTTATATCTTCTAACAGTATTTCTCACACTGTACCGCGATAAGTCTAACAAAGTTGCAATTTCTGAGTTTGATTTCCCAGAATTAAAAAATTTAATTATCAGTAACCGAATTTTCTCACTAATAACCTTTCCTCTACCCATTTTGAAAAGCTTAACTACCCAAAACTATTTTAAACGTATTCTGACAGCTGTGATTAATAAAAACAATTGTCATGGCTTTTATTTTTCACAGCCACCTATGCGTTATAGACTTATTTTGCATTGAAATGAAAATAGGTTGATATGCTGTAATTGCAACATGTGTCATTTTTATGTATCAAATTTGATTAGGGAGTGATAAAGTTGGTGTTTTCTACTATATATTATCAAAATATTCATTGTTAATATTTTAAACCTGTAACACAGTGCTACATTTTTATTATTTGTGTTTGACAAGAAAAAACTAAGATTTCAATAGTTGGGCTCGTACACATATAGAAACACACTGACCAAGCTCATAAAAGCCTGTTAAAAAACGATAATGGCTGTCCGTCATACTTTTCTTTTGCTAATAGTTGACTAAAATGTCAAGCAACAGTGAACATCAGGTGAAACCGACGACGCTATATACTCATAAAAAGCCACTGAGAAAACAATAGACAATAAACAAATAATCAGATAAACCATGAATTGTGTCTGACCAGAGCCAATCGACCACAATTAACTGAAGAATTTCGCGTTCACCTTACTGAAAGCGAATCTGATACCGGTTCTGATGGTATATTCGCATCCAGCTTCTCTAAATAGACATTTGCGGAATAAAAATTATTTTTTTCTCATTTCATAACCGCTTGCGTGACTAATGTGGCTGGCATTTCAATCCTCACGTTCCAAGCTGGTAAAAGCGTCAATTAATTATCTAATAGTAAACTGTTGATCGTAAATACCAATTCTGTAGCCCAGTCCATTTTTGTCGAAAATGAGTTTAATATATACTAAGTGACATATAAATCCGAACACCCGGTTTAAATGGTTTTATTTTAATAAAATTTTGTATAAGTACTTAATGAAGCATAATAAGTAAATGATAAAAATTTCAAAATTATTGCACTGCTTTAAAGCCCTTTAACCTTTAATAATGTGTGGATGCACCCTGATGTGCTGCGCATTCTCCAACGCGCCTAGGCATGCTTCTGATCAGGTGGTCAATGTCCTCCTGTGGTATCTCATTCCAGGCAACCACCAACTCCTCTCGAAGTGCTTCTAGAGTCTGAGGAGGACGTTGCAAATTGAGCAATCTCCTACCCATCATATCCCACATGTGCTCAATTGGGGATAAGTCAGGAGATCTTGGTGGCCATGGTAACAATGTGACATCATTATGTTGAAAGAAGTCTATTGTGACTCTTGCAACATGTGGTCGGGCATTATCTTGTTGGAAAGTTGGATCTGCCAGGGTGTCAAGATAGGGTAAAAGATGGGGTTCTAGAACTTCGTGAAAATAACGCTGCGCGTTCATGTTACCTCTGATGAAGATTAAAGGTGACCTGGAACCATAAGCTATAGCACCCCAAACCATAACTCCAACAGTGTGATGAACATGTGTTTCAACAAAAAACTGTGAATTTCTCCTTTCACCACGTCGCCTTCTAACCCTGGCACGACCATCGTGCATGACTAAACAAAATCGAGACTCGTCACTAAAGACAATACTGTTCCATTCCTGATCCCAGAGTGACCGTTGCCTGCACCACTCAAGGCGATTACGTCGGTGTTCTCGAGTTAAAGGGAGGACCCAGTGTGGCCGGTATGAAAACAAGCCAAAACTTCTCATTCGTCGGTTAACACTTCGCATGCCAATAGGTCTTCCGTGTTCTGCAAACCATTCATTTGCAATGGACCTGGTAGTGGAGAAACGGTCCCTTAAGGCCAATAATCTTAGGCGGCGATCTTCACGGTCTGTTGTTCTACGGCGGCGTCCAGTGCCCCTTGCTCTTTGCGTACGGCCTTCTCGAAGCCATGCCTGACAACACCTAACCACACTGTCTACACTTCTTTGCACTCTAACTGCAATTGCCCGAAAAGAAAGTCCAGCTTCCCGAAGTCCCACTATACGGCCCCTATCAAACTCACAAAGTTGGCATCGTAACCGATCGTAAAGGATGTCAAGAACCAAAATCCGCCAACGTTGATTCTTTACTGCGGCTGAAATATTCATTTTTAGAGCGTTAGTGAATTAAAAACAGCAGTATAAAAACCGGAATGTCCAACTGATAAGGCTGAAAATTTTTTCACTTGTTATTTACAGTAAGATATACACATTCACCAACTTTTATTAAAATAAAACCATTTAAGCTGGGTGTTCGGACTTATATGTCACTTAGTATATTAATTTTCATTTTCTACATGCAGCGTCCATCTATCTGTGATAATAAGGAAGTTACAACTTTTCAAGTCGTATATAATACAGTACAAGAAAAATATTTCAAATACAACTATCTCAAAACTACTTATTCGGACTTAAACTAGTCAGGCTCTGAAGTTCAGAATTGGTATCATACAATTTGTTAACTTGGCGGATAACCTATAATTACTAGGATTGTGGAACATCAAACACATATCTCTGTCAAGAACCGTTAACTACTTTTTAGGTAATTGGTAAGATCAAAACGTGCCTTTTCACTTTTATTGGAATGCTACTAGTTCTAAAAAAAATGAAATTTAAAACACTATTTAAGTGAAAATAATGAACGTTGTTGTTGAACATGTCTGCGCCGCTTTGTCTGGAGATAGAGGCCGTAGGTGTTGATTGGAGATAGGTACAGCCTATGAAAAATCAAAATTTCGACAATTTTAGCCTACCAAATATGGCTAAAAATCGCTTTAAAATAAAAACCGTATAAGGGCAGTCAATATAGCACGCTGGCTCAACTATTGCTTTGAACAGTGTTAGTAAAGATGAAACTAAAAACAAAATGGATTCAGGATTCGATCGTGTTCCCAGGTTTATAGTAAAACATTGTATACTAAGTGACATATAAATCCGAACACCCAGTTTAAATGGTTTTATTTTAATAAAATTTTGTATAAGTACTTCATGAAGCATAATAAGTAAATGATAAAAATTTCAAAATGATTGCACTGCTTTAAAGCCCTTTGACCTTTAATAATGTGTGGATGCACCCTGATGTGCTACGCATTCTCCAACGCGCCTAGGCATGCTTCTGATCAGGTGCCCAATGTCCTCCTGTGGTATCTCATTCCAGGCAACCACCAACTCCTCTCGAAGTGCTTCTAGAGTCTGAGGAGGACGCTGCAAATTGAGCAATCTCCTACCCATCATATCCCACACGTGCTCAATTGGGGATAAGTCGGGAGATCTTGGTGGCCATGGTAACAATGTGACATCATTATGTTGAAAGAAGTCTATTGTGACTCTTGCAACATGTGGTCCGGCATTATCTTGTTGGAAAGTTGGATCTGCCATGGTGTCAAGATAGGGTAAAAGATGAGGTTCTAGAAGTTCGTGGATATAACGCTGCGCGTTCATGTTACCTCTGATGAAGATTAAAGGTGACCTGGAACCATAAGCTATAGCACCCCAAACCATAACTCCAACAGTGTGATGAACATGTCTTTCAACAAAAAACTGTGGATTCCTCCTTTCACCACGTCGCCTTCTAACCCTGGCACGACCATCGTGCATGCCTAAACAAAATCGAGACTCGTCACTAAAGACAATACTGTTCCATTCCTGATCCCAGAGTGACCGTTGTCTGCACCACTCAAGGCGATTACGTCGGTGTTCTCGAGTTAAAGGGAGGACCCAGTGTGGCCGGTATGAAAACAAGCCAAAACTTCTCATTCGTCGGTAAACACTTCGCATGCCAATAGGTCTTCCGTGTTCTGCAAACCATTCATTTGCAATGGACTTGTTAGTGGAGAAACGGTCCCTTAAGGCCAATAATCTTAGGCGGCGATCTTCACGGTCTGTTGTTCTACGGCGGCGTCCAGTGCCCCTTGCTCTTTGCGTACGGCCATCTCGAAGCCATGCCTGACAACACCTAACCACAGTGTCTACACTTCTTTGCACTCTAACTGCAATTGCCCGAAAAGAAAGTCCAGCTTCCCGAAGTCCCACTATACGGCCCATATCAAACTCACTAAGTTGACGAAATCGTACAGGTCTCCGTACTCTAGGCATCGTAACCGATCGTAAAGGATGTCAAGAACCAAAATCCGCCAACGTTGATTCTTTACTGCGGCTGAAATATTTATTTTTAGAGCGTTAGTGAATTAAAAAAAAGCAGTATTAAAACCGGAATGTCCAACTGATAAGGCTGAAAATTTTTTCACTTGTTATTTACAGTAAGATAAATACATTCACCAACTTTTATTAAAATAAAACCATTTAAACTGGGTGTTCGGATTTATATGTCAGTTAGTATATATTATGTCTTCAAGAATACATATTTTTATACAAAATTTCAATTCTATGAATTCTGGTTTCCCATGAGATGTTTTTTCAATTTTCCTTTGAACATTTTCAAACTGACACACATCTTGATATCATTACGTAATTTATTAAATTCGTACAATCCCTTTTGAAATACTGTCTTGCTCGTTATATTGCTACTGCAGTTTTGTAAATGAAAGTCTATACTTCCTCTAGTAGAATAATTGTGGCACTACATAAAATACAATAAAATGTTCTAAGTGATTTGGTAGAAGATGATTTTTTAACTTGAATAAAATAAAATTTCTGAGGTTTTGGATCATCATGACCACTACTTGCCATATTCTCTGACATTCAAAAAACCTTTGATGAAATACCATAGATCACTACTTGTTATTAGCTAAGCTTGAAGCTGCTCGCTTGTTAGACCCTTTACTGCTACTCATAAAGTCAAATATCATGGGAAGGAGCATGTAGGTGGCTATCAATCCAAGACTTATACTACAACATCTTCAACAACGATTTATCGCTGTGTTTGCAATGCATGCATCTACTTTATACTGATGATTTGATAGTTTATGCTGTTATTGATAATCTCAATGACTGCATTCTGATTCAGAACTGCGTGAACTTTATCTACTTGTGGTGCTCTAACAATTAGCTTAATATTAATATTTCTGAATGCAAGGTTATGTCATTTAGTAGAGAACTGCACCCTATAGTGTAAGATCATGGGAGCAATCTGTCAGGTATCTTGGAGTCATCATTGACAAAGGGTTGACCTGGCAGAAACATACTGATATTTTGAAAACAATATTCCAAATTACCTTTCGGCAGTTTTATCCTCTGTTGTGCAGAAATTCAAAATTAAGTTTGATCAACGAGATTCGATTGTGTAAAATCGTCATAAGACCCGCAATCACCTACGCATGCGCGGCTTGGTGTTTTCTTGCCAAGACGCACATGTAGAGACTGCAAGTCCTGCAAAACAGAACCCTACGCACAACTACTACCCTTGGTACGTGTCAAATGTGACCATTCACAGAGATCTTGATACCGCATATCTAAAGGATTACGTAAAACAACAGGCGCAGCGGCGTTATAATCAAGCGGAATCGCACAGCAACCATCTGTTGCTTGATTCAGTAGACTACACAGTCGAACATTCCAGGCCGCGCCTGACACTGTGATCAAAATTAAATTGTAAATTCAGACCAGACAAAATTATTTCAGTAAACAAAACGGATCAAAATTATTTTTTAAAGTTACAAAATAATTCGAGTAGTCAAAGCAATAATGCTTCAGCTATTTCAAATGATGTACTTCTTTTCTTTGCTCTATTTATTCCTTCCTTTCTTTCCTTCTTTCCGTTTTCCCCTTAAACATGTTTGGTATCTGGGTAGCCAGACCTGACAGGCTAACAGACCGACGAGACTTTTAACTAAGAGCAAAGGTCCACCGGACCGCTCTGACGAATAATGACGAACAGTAGTATAAGAGAATTATGACATTGATGGTAGCCTGCTTGAGCGGACCTCGACTTTTAAAGATTTGGGTAGTTTAGGCTATTGCTGACATCGCAACATTAAGCCTCCTATCTGCCATCTGGTCTCCTACCTATCAAAACTACAGAGCGAGCATTGAGTGCAGGCTCTTAATAATAATAATAATAATAATAATAATAATAATAATAATAATAATAATAATAATATTTATTCGCCAAAATACAAGAAATGGGCAAATAAATATGAAAAAACCACAGAAGGCATCGCCTGTGTGTGGTTTATATCTTAATAACTAACAATCAATCATATATGTGTATAACAATAATTGTCAAATCTAAAAGGTCTTAATGTAATTGGAATTTTGTAGTTTTAGTTTTCTATATAATTATGTATAGTCATTCGCTGCACATTACGAACCCAGTCTTTCAATTTTCTTCTAAATTTTTTTCCAAAATTAAGTATCTTTATTGCGTTTGGTACTACATTATATAATTTAGCTGCTAAGAATTTAAATGATTTTTTGAATAATGTTTTGTGTGGTCTTTAGATATTAGATGAGCCTATTCGAAATCGTGTGTTATGCTCGTGTTTATAGGATTTTTTCTTTTTATTACAATACTTATGGTATAAGGTGGTGGCATGTAAGAAATAAAGTTGTCTTGTATCAAGTATCCCTGTTTCTTGATATAAGTTGTTCGTTGGATATAATCTTGGCTTATGGAAAATGGCTTTCAAAACAGTTTTTTGTGCTATATTCAGGTCAGAAATATATGTCTTGCAGGCGGCACCCCAGGCTGTGATGCCGTATATTATATGGGTTTCAACTAAGGCATGGTATAGGATTCGCAGATAACTTTCTGTAAGAATGTTAGCAAGCATTTTGAGTTTATAGGCAACATTTCTAATTTTTTTGATAACATATTTAATATGGTTATCCCACCTTAGATGTGAGTCTATAAATATTCCAAGATATTTCAAAGTGTTAACTCTATCGATTTTGGTCCTTTGGCCATGATAATTAACGGAAATTTGTTCGAAGGTAGGTAAAAATTTTGAATAGGATCTAAATGCAATAAATTTTGTTTTTTTGAAGTTAACTGTTAAAATTTTAGTATCAAACCAGTCAATGATCCTTATAAAATCCTGTTCAGCTATTTGCTTCAGTGTGCTCCAGTCATCAGCTTTATATAATACGAGGGTGTCATCTGCAAAACATAATCTTTCCAGAACTGTTAGTTTTGAATAAGTCATTTAAGTAGAGACTAAATAATAGTGGGCCTAGTACTGTTCCTTGAGGCACACCACACTTGATGTACATTTTTTTACTGTAAGTGTTAGTGATTTTGACAGTCTGTGCCCGACTTGAAAGGTAATTTTTTAAAAGGATTTGTGACGCTCCCCTAAATCCCAATCTTTCCATAACTTTCAGAAGCTCGACATGGTTAACCGTATCAAAGACATTTTTTAGATCAACAGAGATACCAATAGTAGGTATCTTTTTGTTGACATTAGAGTTAATTTCATCCATTGCAGCCAAAATTGCATCTGTAGTAAATTTTCCTTTTCTAAATCCATATTGGTCAGAACATATAATTTTGTTTTTGTCCAAAAATTGTAACATCCTTTTTTGTAGTAATTTTTCGAAAATTTTTGGCTATATTCGATAGTACTGATATGGGTCTATAATTTGATGTTTCCATTCTGTGACCGCTTTTATAAACAGGAGTAATAACAGTTGTTTTAAATGCATCAGGACAAATTCCAGATTGGAAACACCAATTAATGACGTAAGAAAGTGGTTCGGCTAAGTCGTAGGCTATTATTTTTAAATGGTCAGCTTTGATACCATCTACACCAATATTATTATTTGAAGTGTCACGGTCACTACCCTAAAAGACGTGTTTTGACCATTCGACACTGATAAGAATCTTTCAAATCGGGCCATTTCAACTGAGGCACGATTTATATATGACAACTTCCGAATGAATCTTCTTGACTCCATTTTTATTTCAGCTGCTAGCCGCCCAAATCCTCTCCACCGGTTATGCCCTGGTGATGATGGCAGTGATAGTCGGTACTGCTTTGCAGTTACGGGAAGACGGAGTAGGTTCACCATCGGCGATTTTCCTGATAGCCATGACAGGCTCCTTCTTTATAGCAGCCTGTCTCCATCCGCAAGAATTCTGGTGCATCGTCCCCGGTATTATCTATCTACTATCCATTCCTGCTATGTACCTACTGCTGATTTTGTACTCCATCATCAACTTGAACAACGTATCGTGGGGAACTAGAGAAGTGGCAACTAAGAAAACAAAGAAGGTACGTTCTGACGTTTCGAAATACGATATCGGCAAACATCCTATATCGGCCGATCTTTAGCTTCAAGTTGGTTGTTAATATCCTTATTTTAGGAGTTAGAGGAGGAGCGTAAAGCTGCAGAGCAGGCAAAGAAGACCGTGAAACAAAAGAGTCTTTTGGGATTCCTGCAGAGTGGAGGCACCAATGAAGACGATGAGGGCAGCATAGAAGTATCACTTGCTGGACTGTTCAGGTGTATGTTTTGTACACACCAGAAATCTGGAGATGAGAAGGCACAACTTATGCACATCGCCGACTCGTTGGATAGCTTGTCTAAGAGGCTAGATCATATCGAAAGGTAAACACTGTATTTAATTTGGCTTCTGGTTCAAAAAACTTTCTACTAGACACCGTACATGTATTCTCGTCTCGATCACAATAATAAAAAATAAACTGCAACAGTCGGCTCAGTTGATGGTATGCCTTAAACATTTTTAGGTACCCCCAAAGCTGATCAAAAAAGTATGTTTCATCTAACAACCAACAAAAACCGTTGCAGAACTGGTTCGATTTCGAAATGCTTTAAGCACATTTACTCCAATAGCATGAAATATTTATTAAATATTTTTTTTTTAAATATTTGCATAAATCTTTGCAGCGACAGATTTCTGAATACTTATGTAACAAATAATTTTTTATATATTCTTAAAAATTTCATTTTAAATATTTGAGGTATACCTATATAATTTATATATTTTCACGATATTTTTCCCAAGCATTTAGAAAATACACGTGGAAAGGTTTATAAATATTTTTTATATTTTGATGAAAGAACTGATATTTTTCGAAAATGAACATATTGAACAACATATTTTGAAGCATTAATCTAATAAATATTACTAGTGTATGCTTCATTGGTTATTTTAGCAAAATCTGTAGCAATGCTTTTCTGGGTTTATAAAGAAAACCCATTCTAGATGTAATGGTCGGTTGAATTACCAGAAAAGTATCATTAAACATATTCTAGACCTCTTCTATATCTTGCAAATCCATTCCCCTGAAAAAAAAAACTTATTAAGTATTATTGGATTCATAAGCTGCTTTAGAGTGGTTTTTTGTTTGAGAGTGATATTCTCCTGAACTGCTCTAGAAATTGTATATATGGGAATATAAAATGCAGTGGAACAATTTGGGTGCTAAGCACTGCTGAGTTATTCCGAGTAACTCAAGTTACTATATATATATATAGCTATATATATATATATATATAAAAAAAAACTGATGAAAATTTTTCAAAATTTCCTAATTAAACAGCGATTATGAAAACGCACAAGGACCCTTAAGGATAACTGTTTGCACAACAGTGGGCGTCAAAATGCTGCTGATGGTGATTTACCTTTACAGCAAATGCTCAAACTGTTTTCCTTCAGCCGCAATACACGCTCGACATCTTCTTAAAAAAGATCGGGTTATTAAACGAGCGAATCCACGGTTATTAACAAACTCAGCTGCTTCCAATAGTCTTTGCCGTAGCTCAGCTACATTTTGAATCGGCTTGAAATACACTTTTTCTTTTACAGTTCCCCAGTAAAACAATCTAAAGGATTCAAATCAGGTGATCGGGCTGGCCACGGTATTGTACCAGACCGCCTTATCCATCTGCCTGGAAAGTTTTGATCGAGATACTCTCTCACTGGGAGTGCATAGTGCGCTGGGCAGCCATCATGCTGAAACCACATGTCGCTGTAAATACTCAGTGGCACGTCCACCGATAAATTTTGTACATGATTTTTCAAAAAATCCAAATAAACTTCAGCAGTCAAAGTCTCTGGAAACTCAAACGGACCGATTATTTTACCATTTAAAATTCCTGTCCAATGGTTTATCTTGAAGCGATATTGAGATTTATCTTCTCTCATCAAATGTGAGTTTGCTACGTTCCACTCGTATAAGTTATGCAGGTTCATGTACCCATCTTTCTTAAATGTGGTCTCATCCGACCATAAAATTTTTTCAAAGAACTGTGCATCTTTCCTGTGTCTTTCTAACACTGTGCGACAAAAAGCAACTCGGGGCTCATTATCCCGGGGCAGGAGAGGTTGAACACGCTGTATGTGGTATGGATGAAGCACATCACTTACTTGCTATTGCACACTTTGATACCGATCAGTACTCCTTCGTTTACTGCGCATCTTTACATGTTCGTGCTTGTTGATTTCGTACTGTTACTAATTTTGGATTCGTGAACTGGACTGTTGATCGCTTGTGATTTGGATTTGGACTGTTTAATTGCTCTTCAAAACAACATTTGCCTTCCTTAGACTATCTTTGATAGTGTGATTGTGCAGTGCCGCTATGTCCGTGTACACCGTACAAGAATATGCTAACATGCACCTCATTTATGGGGAATGCAGATGCAACGCTAGTGCTGCAGCGAGACTTAACTGTGAGAGGTACCCGAATGCAGCTCGTCATCCAGATCATTGAGTGTTCACAAATGTGCACCGCTTACTGTTCTCAGAGGGCCAACTACCAAACCAATCACACGGTGAGGGAAGATATTTCTTTCCTTACGAAGACGTGATGCTAGGAGCTGTCGAAGAAGACCCGAGTACTTCAGTGCGTGCAATAGAACTAAAAACAGGTGTGCCCAAAATTACAGCCCATAGAATCTTGCAAAAGAACGTGCTCCATCCATACCACGTACAGCGTGTTCAAGCTCTTCTGCCCCGGGATTATGAGCCCCGAGTTGCTTTTTGTCGCACAATGTTAGAAAGACACAGGGAAGATCCACGGTTCTTTGAAAAAATTTTATGGTCAGATGAGACCACATTTAAGAAAGATGGGTACATGAACCTGCATAACTTACACAAGTGGCACGTAGCAAACCCATATTTGATGAGAGAAGATAAATCTCAATATCGCTTCAAGATAAACCATTGGACAGGAATTTTAAATGGTAAAATAATGAGTTCCCAGAGACTTGGACTGCTGAGGTTTTTTGCAAAATCATTTAGAAAATTTATTGGAGGACGTACCACTGAGTATTTACAGGGACATGTGGTTTCAGCATGATGGCTGCCCAGCGCACTATGCACTCTCAGTGAGAGAGTATCTCGATCAAAACTTTCCAGGCAGATGGATAGGGCGGTCTGGTACAATACCGTGGCCAGCCCGGTTACCAGATTTGAATCCGTTAGATTTTTTTTACTGGGGAACTGTAAAAGGAAAGGTGTATTTCAAGCCGATTCAAAATGTAGCTGAGCTACGGCAAAGACTATTGGAAGCAGCTGAGTTTGTTAATAAGCGTGGATTCGCTCGTTTAATAACCCGATCTTTTTTAAGAAGATGTCGAGCGTGTATTGCGGCTGAAGGAAAACAGTTTGAGCATTTGCTGTAAAGGTGAATTATCATCAGCAGCATTTTGATGCCCACTGTTGTGCAAACAGTTATCCTTAAGGGTCCTTGTGCGTTTTCATAATCGCTGTTTAATTAGGAAATTTTGAAAAATTTTCATCAGTTTTTCTTCAAATAAAAATTGTGCATAAGTTAACGAGTAATCTTCTAAGTGTTATACCATTTTTCAATCCTTATTAAATGCGCCAACTTTTAAGGTTACTTGCCAAACTCTCGTAGTACATTTTTTTCCAGTACAGCCAGTTAAAGTTGAGCAAAGTTTTACTTTGGAATACTTGGTTGGGAAATAAGTGGCAATTTTTCCCGAACGAGAAAAGTTGGCAGTAAGGTTGAGACACCAGTTTGAAGATGCATTATTCATCATTACATTGTAAAAATAAAATCCAAAAAAAGTTAATATTTGTAGTAACAGGAGTTGACAGACTGCCGTAGGGTGTGAAATTTCTGTATTTTTTTCAAAGACCTATAATTTTCAAAACACATACATAAAATTTTTTTAAATATTTTTCTGATAGCTGTTATGGCTTTGCCTATCACCCGGTTTCGGCTTGACGTCGACTTCTGGGAGACCCTGTATATACAGCATAGCGGAGTATAGTGCAGTCAATGGCGACATAAGAATTAGTCAGACATAAATAGTGGTGTATATGAATTATCTATCAAGTTAAATAAATTAGTGCATTTCTTTTTGTAGAATCCAGTGTTTTAATCTACATCCAAACCAAACCCAGAAAAACGCTATAGTATTATATTTGCCAATCAAAATTATTATTATAATCAAGGATACTCTCAAGATCCGGTTCAACTTAAAATGCTTTTACAGAGTCATTGATCCGAGTGGACACCACTCGCGCAGGCGTTCGATGTCAGCTTCCTCACGTCACGGTGGAGGTCATCCCGACCTCAAACCTCTCACCGAGGAACACGAAAACGACGCTTCGGTTTCCGAGTCTGACGATGACACCACAGCGTCACTCGCTGGACCGCCAAGACCCAAAAGGGATGAACTGGTCAACCCCTATTGGATCGAAGACCCTGACGTAGGCAAGGGTGAGGTCGAATACCTGAACAGTAATGAGTTGTCGTTCTGGAAGGATCTCCTCGAGAAGTATCTGTATCCGTTGGACGAGAACAAGGAAGAAAAGGTAAGGTGTCTGATGTTTGAGACGAATTTTTAAACACGAGCAGCGATTGTAAGATTTGAACCACTTTTTGGCTCGAAGTCAAGTCAAAACTATATTTAGATATTGTATTCAGTAAAAGTATTTAATGTAATTGACAATCACTTTGATCTTATACCTGTACGTAATTCTAGCACTTAGCCAATTCGGTTTAAAAATAGGTGTTTAAAATAATTATTTCTGTTATTGCTATTATATGTCCATTAGTTAACTAGGAAACGAGAAATATTCAGTAGGTATTAAGTTTACCTATACTCTGGGCGCTGAAGAAAGACATTAAACGTAAACAGTGATCAGCACGTGAACAGATCCCTCGAAAGCATCCACGGATATACTCCAGTCACTTTAGGTCTAAACATCCTCGGCAGTGTATTTCTAGTGAATCCACAGACCCTTTTTCGTGTCATCTTGAGACTAGAAAAAGGATGACTGTTAAAATAAGTTACCTTGATCTTTCATGAGCTCCCAGTACAAAACATCATCGATATATTTTTTATGTAGGAACAACAAATTGGTTTAGAAAACATCCACTTTGAACCTAAATTGACTGGAGTAACATCGATCTACAAACAAATTCAAGGTCACTAGCAGTCGTCGGCGCTCTACGAATCTGCACAGGTTTGGACTTGTAAACGTGATTGTAGATGACACGACAGGCATCTAACAGTTAATTCACGCACAGGATTGCATTGCATACGCATTACGCATTCAGTAGCGTATACTCGTTTTTCGCGAGTGGAACGTTTTGTTTATATATTGCCTAAGATACGATGTCTGACACAGATACAGCCGACGAAGTGGTTGACATCAGCGCAACCCCACCCAAAAAAAGGGCTAAGAAGCTACATTTAAGTGCAAATGAAAAACAAATAATATTAAATATATACAAAAACCAAATTCAAGAAAAACCCGATTTGGTCGTGGACGAAGTTATACGTAAGGTAGCACATATTTCTGGAGTATGTCGGTCCAGTGTTTATAGGATCATTAAGGAATATAGGAGCATTCACTCACTTTCTGAGCCAAAACCGTATCCTGCAAGAAAAAGGATAACGGACGGAGTAGATGACTATGACAGAACTGCCATCAGGAGGAAAGTGCATAATTTTTTCTTCCGAAATGAGATACCTACAGTAGATAAGATATTAAGATTAGTTAATGCTGATGAGGATCTTCCATCATTTAAAAGAACCACATTCCGAAAACTTTTGAAGGAACTTAATTTTCGATTCTTGAAACGGGGAAGAAACAGTATGTTAATAGAGAAAGAAGAAATTGTTGTGTGGAGAAGGGAATACCTTAGGAAGATTCGGAAGTTTCGCGATGATAAAGAAAAATTTACTATTTGGACGAAACGTGGGTGAATGCTGGGCATACTCAAGCGAAAGTTTGGGTCGACAAATCAGTAACATCATCAAGGCAGGCTTTTCTAGACGGTCTTTCGGCTGGATTGAAAAATCCTGCAGGTAAGCTCCTTCATCTATCCGGCAATTTAATTTTGATAAATTCGGGCAAATAATATGCTGTGATAGCAGATAACGTGTGATATTCTCCAAAAATGGTGCATTCGTAGTGTAGTCATTAGGAAAAAAACTTCGACCCTCTTTTAAGCGTTATTTTGAAATTTATTATCATTTTTGGGTGCAGTAAATTTGCTTTGAATGGGTTTTGAGAAGTTGCAAACTTCAATTTTCTACGTTTTTCAGTTTTTGATCAGCATTCCGTGACTCTTAAATTCAGCTAAATGAACTCAATTGCCTCATTCCTTCAAATTTAATCAATCCATAGTGTAAGGAATAATTTATTTCCAGGAAAAGGCAAACGGCTGATCATTTGTCACGTAGGTAGTGAAGACGGCTTTGTTCCCGAAGCACTGTGGGCCTTTGAATCAAAAAAGACAGGGGACTATCATGAGGAGATGGACGGCAATTCCTTTGAAAATTGGTTCTCCAAAATGTTACTAAAGCTGGAGAATAACGCTGTTATTGTACTGGATAATGCCCCGTACCATTCTAGAAAAATAGAAAAAATTCCCACAATGCCAACTAAAAAAGCAAACACCACAACAATGGCTGGCCTCAAAACAGATCGATTTTGATGAAACAATGGTCAAGGGTGAATTGATAAGTATAGTCAATAGACATAAATACACATACGATTTTAAAATGATCGACGAAATGGCCAAAAAACAAAATAAAACTGTCTTGAGACTGCCACCCTACCATTGTGAGCTGAACCCTATTGAGCTGATTTGGGCCAACATAAAGCAATACGTGGCGTCGAATAATAATACTTATTAATTTTCTGATGTTAAAAATCTCTTTCACATCGCAGTCAATAGAGTTACGGCAGAGGAATGAAAAAACTGTATCCGCCACGTTCGGGAGAAGGTTGAGGTCAAAATGTGGGATTTGGACAATGTCATCGATACCCAAATTGAACCTCTAATAATTTATTTAAACGATTCAGAAGATTCAAGTTCCTCTTCTGAATGAGTGCGCGCAGCTTACTTACTAGTAACTAAAAAGTGTAGTTAACTCATTTGTGAATCTCTAACTGAAATTTACTGTAAAAGATAATAATTATCTTGTATGAAATTTTTGATGACTACCCATAATATCTTGATGCGGTCCTGTAATGTCTCCTGCGCCTAAACACTCACTCACGAGCAATATGCGTGTATTTGTTTGGGTTTAGTTTCTTTCTTCAGCGCCTAGAGAATAAGTGCGTTTTGAAATAGATTTGACACAAAGCTGGATTACCATAATTATCTGTTTAAAAAGCAGTATAACCGCATCGTAATTATAATGGCATACCTCAATGAGGAAACCATGACACTGAATTATTTTGTTGTAGTTCACGTATCACATGCAAGGGCGCCCATATATCAAAAGCCAGTTAGTGCAAGGTGAAGTAGGATCCATTGGAAATATTTAACAGATCTACGAATAAGAAATTATTTTAAATTAGCTAAAAATGTCTCACCACTTTCATATCATTATGCAGTGGTGTTTCCAAACACATAGCAAAAATGTATAGGCTGATTATTTGACCTATGACGATTTTCATATGTTCTTCGAAACGAAGCAATTTTTTTTGGACCGGCAAAAAGGAAACCGGGATCAGAATAGTTAAAAAAACCATCGCCTAAAATTTTGGAAGTAACCCATAGTAATAATTACATTTGGTGTATTATGTAATTTAGAAGAGAATTACGGTAGCACAGGAAGTGCATTTTCTCTAAGAAGAATAATAAACTTTTACCTATCTGTGTCCAGATTGAAACAGGATAAATATACAGGCAGGTCCATTTAATGTACAAAACAACTGAGGACATTCGTTACAAAATCAACAAAAATTCTAAGTTCATAGATATTGTTTTGTTGATATCTAAGAGTAATGCTTTCTAATGATAAATTCAAATTGGTATTATCAAGGCGATCATTTTGATTTATGCATTTGCTCGAATGGAAGCGTAAACTTGAAATCTACCAAATAAAAGTAACGAATTTAATCCTCCACCAAGGTTACATGTAATGGATGTTGTCGCTCTTGACGGTTAAAATTTTTTATAGAACACGATTTACTACTAAAGGTCTTTTGCATACGCCTGTAATTTTGATTATCGGCTAGAGTAACATGGAAAGTGATTTGCTTCTGTTTGTAAGAACTAAACTAAAATGATACTATCTGAATTACTCTTTTTTACTAAGTCATGTTGCTCTCAAATGCTTCGTGAAAACCTGACACCATTTCCCTAGTTTTTGTACCACTACTATGACTACTAGAGCTTCTGATACTGTCATTGAAGTTCAAGATACGCTTTTTCCAGACATTATTGCCTAGTATATGGGTATGGATATTTTAGAATAGTAATGTTCTAGTATGATATTTCCAACGGTTTGACACCCGATTGAGAACTCTTTCAACGCGCATGCGTTATTAAAAAAACTAGTTTCCAACTTGATTCTGCTACAACACATTTTTCTGTCACAATACGTTTGAATTGATAGTATTTGATGATGAAATTATCTGGTCCTTTCCTCATTTAAGGCCAGTGAATTACAGGTCCAGATATACAAAGTTTTTAAACTCGTTTGAACGTCTTATTATGCACAATAAATAACCAATCGTTATATCAAGTCTGGCCCATCAAAAAATGATGATGTTTCATATCCTGTGAACCACCGAAAAATTAGTGTTGTTGACTGAACCATTAAAAGTTGCAACGAAACTAAAGGTGGGATTCAACTGAAGGAATAGCGTTGCCTCTTGTTGACGTTCGACAGTGTTGCCAGAACGGGCAACTTGTGGCAAGCGACAAGGAGAAATATATTTTGTCGTTTTGCGTTGCCTCTGTGGAAAGATAGTGTGCCGCATGAGTCGATGCCGTATGCTACATATCGCCCAAAAGTTACCTCAGTGGAATCGCGCGCCTTAAGAAATAATAATAATAATAATAATAATATTTATTTACTCTAAAATACAGGGAACATGAAACGAGTAAATAAATATAATATATCCATAGGAGGACAATGCCTGTGCATGGATCATATGTATGTTGAATTGCAAAATATAATAAAATAGAGAGAACAAAGAAATTATTGGTAAGAATGGTAGAGCATTTATTGTGTAATACTTGAGATTATTTTATTAATTTGATTTCTCCCAATCGTGTTAATAAATTTTTTTAATTTTTTTTTGAAGCCTAATGTATTGCGTAATTGTTTTAAATTATTTGGTAAATGTTCGTACAATTTTGGAGCTATATACAGGTGACATCGTTTCATTAGGGATTTGTTTGGTTTAGGAACATTTTTTGCGCGTAATTTATATCTGGTTTTATGATTATGTTTAATTATGTCGTGTTCACTAATAGTTTTGTGATAATGAGTGATGGTATGTAAGAAGTAAAGTTGTTTAGTATCATATACTTGTGCATCATTATATAAGTCATTAGTTGGGTATAATTTTGATTTGCCTAACATTGATTTTAAAATTCTTCTTTGAAGTACATCTAAATCGTTAAAGTATGTCGTGCATGCAGCACCCCACACTACTATACCATATTTTATGTGTGGCTCGATTAAAGCTTGATATATTATTCGTAGATAATATTCAGTTAATATACCGGTTAGAAATTTTATTTTATATGCTATGAATCTAATTTTCTTTAGTATGTGAGAAATATGTACATCCCATCTCAAGTGGGGATCTAGATAAATTCCTAAATATTTTGTATCATTAACTCTATTGATTTTTATATTTTTATCATTTACCTTAAACCGAAGGTGGTTATATTTTGGTAGATGATTAGATAGTGATGAAAATGGTAAAAAATGAGTTTTAGTAAAGTTAATTGTTAATTTCCGGTTATTAAACCACTGAATAATTTTGCAAAAGTCATTTTGGATAATATCTTTTAAGTCGTTCCAATCCTTACCTTTATAGAGTATAGCAGTATCGTCTGCAAAACTGACTATTTTACCAGTACTGTTAATTTTGAATATATCGTTTAAATAAATATTGAATAACAGAGGACCCAAAATTGTACCTTGTGGAACACCACATTTAACAAACATTTCTTTACTATACGAGCTTAATAATTTTACTGATTGCGGTCTATTTGATAAATAATTTTCCATTAAAGTATACATCTTTCCACGAAAACCTATTCTTTCTAAGATTTTCAAAAGTATATTGTGGTTAACTGTGTCAAACGCTTTTTGTAAGTCCACAAATACGCATATCGATGGCACTTTTCCATCTATATTTTGGGTTATTTCATCTACTATACTTAATACCCCATCTGTTGTAGATTTGCCTGCTATAAAACCATATTGATTTGAATTTAGAATTTTGAATTTATTAAGAAAATTAATCATTTTATTAAGGAGTAATTTCTCAAAAACTTTAGCTAAACTTGATATAAGTGAAATAGGTCGATAGTTAGTGACGTCCGTATTATCATTAGATTTATAGATAGGTATGATGATTGCTGTCTTGAAAGCTGATGGAAATACTCCAGATTGGAAGGATTTGTTAATGATATAAGCAAGTGGTTCTGTTATTTGTTTGGCCAGTATCTTTAGATGTTCAGCTCTAATTTCGTCAACTCCAGGGCTTTTTTTATTTTTTAGAGTCATAATGGCATTGAAAACATCCTGATAGTCTACTTCAGTTAATACAAATGAATTATTCAGTCTTGTTTCATGCAGATGAATATCAGCATTTTGTTTGATATTATTTGCTAAGTTTCCTCCTATATTCGTGAAAAATTCTATGAACTCATCACATATTTGCTGAATATTGTCTGTTTTCTGTCCTGTTTTTGTTTTTATTTCATTAATATTGTTTTTTGAATAGGATGACTTATTGAATATATCATTGACAGTGGACCATAGGTGTCTAGAGTCATGTGAATTATTATTCAATTGTTTTATATAGTAATTTTTTTTTGCTTTTCTCAAAAGTTCTATAAATTTGTTTTTATACTGATTATAATGATCTATATTTTCTTTCGTGGGTAAATATTTCATGATTTTATACAGTTTTTCTTTTTCGTTTGCAGATTTTATTAGTCCTTTGGTCATCCAATCATTTCTGCTTTTTTCCTTGTGACTTATTTTAACCTTATTAGTACTAACTGCAATTACTTTTTGAATTTTGTGTATTAATAAATTTGTAGCTTCGTCTAAAGAATTTGTTAAAAAAATTTCGTCCCACGATTCCGTTTGTGCGTTAAATATTAATTTTGAGTTGTCAGTGAAATATTTGTATTCAAGGTTCCTTTCATTTTTTGTCCTTGGGCAGTTCTGGTTTTTATTTTGTGAAGATATCAATAATACAGTGGAATAATGATCTGTAATATCGGTTTCATAGATAATAGGTATGTAAGAAAAAATATTGGAAATATCCTTTATAAAGCAGTGATCAATGCAGGTTTTACTGGTGGGTCGTGTTACTTTATTTATGTATGATAAAAAGCCATTACTTGATAAAATGTTTAAATATTCTTTCACCATAGAATTTTCCTCTAAAATGTTTATATTGATGTCGCCTATAAATATTTGATTATGAAGGTGATTGTTTTCATTGTTTTTTAATAGTTCATCTATGTCTCTTATAAATGTATGAGGATCTGAAGATGGTGGTCGGTAAACACAAGTAATTTTGACTCTACGATTTTCAATTTGCATTGTTAGATTGATACCTTTTAGTTCATTGTTGATTGTAAATATGGTATGTTTATAAGGCAGATTGTTTCGTACATACACCATCACTCCATCGTTTTGATTATGGTTACCAAAATTATACAATGTATCGTACCCTTCTAAATGAAACAGAGTCACATCGCCCACTTGCCATGTTTCGGATAGAATGATTATATCTATATCACTTTGTATTCTTTTCAAAATTAATTTAAAGTAGTCAAAGTTATGTTTTATACTTCTGATGTTCATATGATAAATTCTAACAGATATTTCAGGATTTTGTAAAAAAGAATCTAGCTCGCTAGTATCATGAGCAGTATTAGTACTAATACGTTGAATTTGGAAGTTATTTACATAGTCGTGTGTCATGAATGATGCAATATTCTAAAATGTTGGCTAAAGTTTCTTCTTTCTTAAAAAAGGATTTTCAAGTTGTACTGCTGTTGATAATATAGAAAAGTTGGACATTTTTTATCTAATGGTGAGTGGTTGGTACTATAATTTTTGTTATATCTATAGTTTGAAAATTTGCAATTACAACATACAACCGGTTCATGCTTACAACAGTCAGTATCGTGTACATCCTCTTTGCTGCAGTTGGTACAGGTCTTGTTATTGCGGCATTTTTTCTCGGTGTGATTGAAGCGAAGACACTTCTTGCATTGCGTTATTTCGTTATTATCATACACTGGTAAACATTGCCATCCAAGAAGAATTTTTCCATTGTTATCTTCAAATATTGTCCTGAATAATTTGCCAGAAATGTCTGCAAATAATGTGTAACATTTTTTCGATGGGAGATACTTTACATATTTGATTTTGATGTCATCTTTTTCAATAAAATGATTTTGTTGGATAAGATCTAATTCTATGTCTTCTTCATGTGGTTTCTCCGTGCATCTATAATTGACAATTTTGATCTTCGGTCTAAACATTGTAGGTTCTGTGATTTTGTATTCATCTCCTAATTTCTTTTCGAATTCAGTTTTGAGTGTGTTGTGGTGTTCCTCAGCCAGTTTAATTATAATTCCTCCATTTTTAGAATTTCGTATATTTTCTATTTGTATTTTCAAATCCGTAAGGCTAATTTTTTTGTTAAGGTCTTTTCTCGTTTGTTCAGATGTTTGGATACCATTTGGTGTGACAATTATGTTCTTCATTGGGTCTTTCTTGATTGTTGGAGTATCTCGCTTTAGTACTTGGGCATATGATTTCTCTTTAATTTTCTCAATTTCAGTCAATCTTTGATTTATTTTATTTATCATTGTTTCAACGGTACCTTTTTCGTGTATGGCTGATGTCGCTAAATTGTACTGTTCTTGTAGTCTTCCATTTTCATTGCTCAACTGTAGTATTAGTTTATCCTTTTCTTCTAATATCTGTTTTAAGTGTTTATTTTCTTCTAGAATCTTCTGAGTGTCCAAGTTTCCATCAATGTAAACTTCCATTGTATCTGATTTTTCCGTTGAGATCTGGTTTTTAACTTTTTTCTTCGGCATCATGCATATATATCAACTCAGCAGCAGCAACACTCAGTATAGCGTGAAGCCACAGTTGAAATATTACTTTTATTGGTCCTGAAGTTGACACAGCTTGACAGTTTCCTTTGGTAGTAAATTTAAAATGCTTGAAAATGGTGCAGATTGTGCTGTTCGTCTCACCAATATTTCCAGGGATGTGTCACTGTCTTATATACGTTTGCCGTCCAGCGATATTAATTAAAATGATCTAGTTCTTTGAAAATTCTCGTGATAAAGGTGAGTTCTTTAACTAGTATTTTTAGTAGACTAGACAATACAGTACGTCGCAAACTCACCAACCACAGTCCCATAACAAAACAAGATCTTGTGCGATCTCGCATGCCGGAAACTCTCTACTGCGCATACTCAGTCGGTTCCAAACGGTTCGACATGTAATGCGACAACATTTCTAATAATGAAGTTTGAAAAAAATGGATGTCACCTGCAATCCTGAAAGCAATATTGATTATCGAAATACAACAATGACAGTATCAGAGCAATATTTTAATCTGAATCGTATCTAACCCACAATGCCCTCCTTCGTCCCTCCCCCTTTTAGGCACGTATAGCATCCGACCTGAAGGAACTGAGGGACCAATCCGTGTTCGCGTTCTTCATGATGAACGCCCTTTTCGTACTGATCGTCTTCCTGCTGACCCTAAAGAAGGACTACTTGCACGTGAAATGGCCATTCGGCGTGAAGACGAACATCACCTATGACGAGAGTACCCAGGAGGTAACCGAGAGGAGCAGCTTTTGCAACGACATTCGACATCGTCGCGTCGTTCTATCTCGCTTTCGCTGCTAAGTGTGCTTGTGGGTGTGAGAGTGGATGGAGAAAACGTTTGGTTTTGGAAATAACAAAACAAGTTTGTCGTTTGAGTACTGGCCCGCTAAGTTTACCAACTGCTAGACATCTGAACATTTTTCGCGATAACAATACACATGTGCATTGCCGAGAGAAGTAAAATAGACATTCGTTCATACTTTATTATAAAGAGCGTTTCAAAAACAGTCGCAATTGGAGTAGCAAATACATCCAAATATAACATACATGAAAAGATTGTATAAGCATTGGTCTTGAATTAAGGTGAGATTCTGTACACAATTTTCAGTATCAACATTTTCTAAAACAAGCATATTTTCAAAGTAGTATTTTATACGGATTTTATTTGAGATACGAGGGATGTCTTTTAAGTTTTGCATATGGAAATAAAACAACACGGTAGGTAGTTTTAAATGGCTTTATTGTTTTTTGCTGGCAGATCCAAAACGGCATTTTTTAATGCGTCAAATGCTTCTGGACCTTTGACCACGCAGTCTGTTTTTAATTTTCGGGAAAGTAAAGGAAACAGACAGTAACTCAGCAAGGCATTCTTGTTGCGATAATTGTCTCTGAAAGTTGTAATAAATTATGGCGCGAAAATGTTCTCGGTTGAGTTCCATTTTTCTAATGACTTGGTGACACTCAAGAATTCACTGTAGTGAGAACACTGCACGTATTGTTGTGAAACTTTGAATTTAAGTATACTAAAGAGTGAGGTTAAGATTCAGTACTGACGTTCGATCCGCGCGGCCTACTATGTTTCTATATGCAAAACTTAAAAGACATCCCTCGTATCACAACAAATGAACCGTTATATGTATCAAATTGGCCATGTAAGATCTCATTTTAAACGTATTTGCATCCCCCTACAGCTTCAGTTTTACACATTTTGATTAATAAAAAATTATCCAGCAAAATTTGTTGTATCTCTTGATGAGAGGCTTTTTCATATACCCTCAATAATATAATTCCGCTGTAAAACAGGTTATTACATTTTTCCTAAAATTGTGCCGATTTTTTGATAGTCAAGTTGGTGTATGGACTTAGAAAATGACACCAACATGGTACAAAGCCAACATTGTCAAACTGGGTAGTATAAAAAAACTTAATCCTGTGAAAAACATTATTGCGGCTAAAACGGAGTCCTGTGACAGCTGAGCGTCTGCCGTTGTTTGCATTAAATTTTGATAATGTCGATCCTGCCCTGAGCAACCTCTTTCAAGTTACTAGAAAATGTTAAACTGAATCTTGTATGCATTTTAAAAGTAGATCTAACGGGGCAATAAACACAATTCAGGTAGCTCAGGTCTATATTCATTATGTTTCATAGAAATGTGTAGTTAAGCTATATACAGGGTGTGGCGTAAAGAGTGGATAACCTTTAACCTACAGTTAGAGGACATCATAACGATCCAAAAAATTTAAAATTGTGTCTAGTAAAAGTTGCACGGTTTTCAAGTTTTTGAACGTTTTTCAAATTTTTAGGAATTGGTTCTACACGCACGTCTAGTGATAAAACATGAAGATTTTTTCTCATTCTTTCTTCAATATAAGTATTCCTTGATACATGTGCCTTCAAAATTGGAAACAATTTTTTTCCTCGTGAGTTGACCACGTGTGCATAATATCGTGGTAACTAGTGAAACAAGGCGTGAATAATTTGCCTAATTCATTGAGAATGCAAAATGGTACATTACACGTATTTCCTGCTGTCATTCAAAGGATACTTCCTATTGAAGATAGCTGATAAATCATAATAAATCAATAATAAAATCATACTAAAATCAATAAGAATCATAATAAATCATAATAAATTATAATAATCATAAGAAATCATAATAAATCATAATAATCATAATAAAGCATAATAAATCAAATAAATCATAATAAATCATAATAAATCATAATAAATCATAATAAATCATAATAATCATAATAAATCATAATAAATCATAATAATCAGAATAAATGATAATAAATGATAATAAATGATAATAAATGATAATAAATGATAATAAATCATAATAAATCATAATAAATCATAATAAATCATAATAAATCATAATAAATCATAATAAATCATAATAAATCATAATAAATCATAATAAATCATAATAAATCATAATAAATCATAATAAATCATAATAAATCATAATAAATCATAATAAATCATAATAAATCATAATAAATCATAATAAATCATAATAAATCATAATAAATCATCGCGTTTCAAAATTAGAAAAAGGATCACAAAATATTCAAATTTATTACAACGTTTACAAAACGTATTAGTAATATTGCATTTTAAATCTACCAGATGGATATGAATTTAACACAAGATACTAACTTCATGGTGTAAGAATTAATTAAAATAAGAGAAGAGAACAGAAAACTCGCTAGATATAAACATATTATTAGAGGTTATACTAAGTGCTCAAAATGACCGCCACGAACTCTGATACATGAACTGCATCTTCTTATAAATGAGTGTTGACACTTGATCTGTCACTATGACATCAAACAAAAACAAACGAGTAGCTAGGCAAATGTGATTTCTCCATATTCGTCATTCAAGTAGAAGTTGTATTTGAAGAAATAGGAGTCTTAGGCCCATATCGTCAGTCGTCCCTACAATTATTGTAGGGCGCCTTTATGGCCTCCTTGATTGTCATAGTTTTCTACTTCTCCGTGTCTGCGCTCTATTTTGAGGTTATGTAACAAACATCTATTTGCATCAAATTGTGCTTGCTTTTGAGTTATATCATGTTTTATCAGCCTGAAATTTCCTACAATTTTAAAAGAAAACATATCTTCACAATAGGAGAGCGCTGACGCTGACACGGGACAAGAGTAATCCAGAAATTTTTGAAGGAGAGAAAGGAGTATGACATTCAAGGAGGCCATAAACGCGCCCTACAATTGTAGGGACGACTGACGATACGGGCCTTAGCCAACCTTAATAGGAGTAGGTATTATTTGAATTGACAGCAGAAAACGGTGTATTGTATCATTTTGCAATCTCAATGAATTAGGCAAATTATTCACGTCTTGTTTCGCTAGATTACCGCAATATTATTGACACCTCACGTAGCCAAACCTAAAGAAAAAATCATATTGTAGCACAAAAATGGCAATTTATATTTTATGACACATGTATCCAAAAATACTATGCTGAAAAAAGAATGAGAAAAACCTTTCATGTGTTATCACGAGACTTAAAACATATGAGTGAGTGAAGGTGTCCATTTCCTCGAAATTTGAAAAAAATCACGAAAATTGAAAACCGTGCAACTTTCACTAGACACAATTTTCAATTTTTTTAATATTCATTTGCAGGTTAAAGGTTATACACTCTTTATGCCACACCCTGTAGATATATTTGCATGAATTCAACCAAACATCAAATTCCAAAACTCTTTTTTCATTCAGTGTCAGTGAAGGGTTGTGGACAGTATGAAGACGAGACAAGTGTGTGTGAACATGGAAGTGGTTGCAAGAAAAGATATCATCCAGATATTAGGTCTCCAAACAGTGCTTCCTCCATATTAAGATACACCCTCCTCCCTGGTAAAAACTGTGCTAGAATCGGTCTTTAATCTCCCCGCATTTCTGTTTGGATTCCAGGATAGGATAGCGAAAGACCTAATCGAACTCCGCAACAAATCAGTGTTCGCGTTCCTAATGTTTAACGCTCTGTTCGTGTTAGTGGTGTTCCTGCTGCAGCTTAACAAGGACCAGATCCACGTTAAGTGGCCGCTCGGAGTCAAAACTAACATTACGTATATCGAGGAAACCTCCGAGGTATTTTCTCTTTTCGTTCCTGCTCGTATGCACTCTCTCTGTCTCTATCTTTTGCCATGAGTTCTTCTATGTGGACGTTGGAGATACATTACATATTATATGTAGTACATGTACTAATGGTAACTATGGTATATTAATAAAGATCACACCTTCGAGTTGTGTACGATGTACCAGCACCTTGATTAGGAAGCTTGAACCAAAAACTGCTGCAATCAATGTTTCTGTATGTACATTGAAGTACCTCAATGATAGCAAATTTTTAGTAAAGTGCCCTACACCGCCCTTCTCATCTAAAGCGGACCCTTAGAGTCAGGGTTATAGTCATTCCTGCAGGCTTCCTTGGGAAAAATGGATCTCTCTTTGAAAAAGTGAAACCATGACGCTTTCTTGAGGAACATCCAAGGGAGTATTCAAACTTTCATTTCACAGTAGGCTGTAACAGTTTAAGATTTTTCTTTGTTGGTGCTAAATATCAATAAATAAGGCAAAATGATAAAGTGTATGCAACCTCAAATTACAGTGCAATCACAGAGAAGTAACAAAACTGAATATAGGCAACCAGTTGCAACGAACTGCTCTGCTGGTTGCAGATTATGTCTGTAAGATCCAACTACTACAGTATTTCATAAATAAAACCACTAAAACATACTCTTTTATGATCAGGGTAACCATGCCTCTTTTTATGTATATTTGATGAGCCTGAGTATTGAATAAACATTTTAAATATTTAACGGTACTTAATATTGTTTGCAGTGACGCTTGGTTTGACTTTAAAACGAGAATTACCTATGATCTCAATACATATATGAGATTCATCACTTATTTTTGTTTTTCACAGAAACAGTTTTCGTTTCGTATTTATTTTTCTCTATAGAATAGAAAATGCAATCGTAGCTTTGAAGCACCACAGTATTTGGTCGAGTAGGAAAGTAAACACAATCTAGTTTGTACACAACTCTAGACGAAACACCCACCACCATACACATATGTGATTAATCCACTTTTCTTCCGAGCTGTGTGTTTTGTGTAATATGACTAAGGGAATGAAACGGTGGAAAGGTTCTTACTAAATCCGGTGAAAAGTGGTATTCAACGTCACTGTCACACTGGATGTGGTTCAAACAGTCAACACAATCGTATATATGACTTGCTCCATTTATACCACATGCCATTTATCCATTCCTCATCCATTCTATATCAGGATCACTCGGTATCACGAAATGACAATCATATATCAAATTCAGTGGATAAGACATACAACCATGGGCATTCCACTATGCATACAACCATCAAAGTCCAAAATTTTGAAAATAGACCATCAGAACTGGACGATGGAAAGGTTCAAAACAGTTATGGGGGAATAAATTAATTTTCACTATCCCAAGATTATCACAAAGGTAACAGGCAGCAAATTAAATTTTTTCTTTCCCTTAGCAACAAATAACTTAACAAGTATAACAATAAATACAGTTAGCCCAGGATATCTATGTTGATGAAAAGAATGCGGAAAAAATTCGGGTTGTTGCCATGTCTAACCTTCCGAATTGCTGTTTATGTTGGTAATTTCCGTTTTAAATTATAAACAAATTGTAGATTTGGCAAACCATAACGGGCAACATTTTGAACACTTATTGAAATAAAAAGTCATATTTTCGTGTGTGTTTGTTTTCTATTTGAACAAATTAAGATAAATAAAGATTTTTCTAATTTTCTCGAAAATCAAAGGTCAAAATAAAGGACTGCGAAAGACCTTGTAAAGAAGCTATTACTCGATACCCCTTGTCATTTAAAAATTTTAAGGGGATGACCCTGGGGGCCAGAGGGTGAAAGGGGTGAAGTAGTTTTTGGCTAAAAAGTTGTCCCCCTGTCCTGAAAATTGTCAGCAATGCACCAAATAATTTAAAATTAGAGGAGATGAGCAGAACATTGGATAAGTTAGGATCAGAAAATAGTACCAGGTTTGACAGAAATGAAATGGAAAAATGAAAATCGAAAATGAAGAACTAAAAGATCAAGGAGCGAAAGAATATAATCTTTCTAGAGCAAGAACTTATGAAAAAGTACCTCATAATTCACGGCTTGGGTAAAGAAAATGAAAGCGAAATAACACTTAAAATAAAAACAGCTAATATGAGAGAACAACAAGATAAACAAGAAATAAAAAGGGAGAAAAACACAAGTACGTGTTGAAATAGATACGAATAAACTGAGGAATCAAATTTTGCTGATTAAGAAAAAAACAAGATCATCACGGAAAGACATATTAAAATAATAGTTGAACTACGAAGGGAGAATGGAAGAAGAAAGAGTAAAGGGAAACACCACATATCTTAGACATTATAAAATAATGAATGTTAGATCCTATATCCTAAAAGAACTCGATGCAAATATGTAACATGTTAGAAGCTCGAGCAAAATAAAAGATTAACACGAATATTTAGTGAACTAACACCAGAGAAAGAAGATGAAGAGAAAAGGCAAAGTAGAACAGCAGAAAATTGTAAAAAATCACAAAACTAGACAATAGAGTAACGATGACGAGATGACGGCCAAGGCAGCGGCAAGGACCAAGAATTTTGAATGTAAAGTAGATATAAGTAAAGGGGAAGACAATAAAAATGTATCGAAAGGTAATAAACACACACAGAAAGGGCTAAGGGAGGAGTGGCTTGGCTGATTCGCACAGATTGGAAGTTAAAGATAAACACCTCAGGAATACTGAAAAAAATTCAAGTTGAACAAAATGTGAAACTAGATTGTATGGTTGCTTACAACAAGAGTAGAATGACGCCTGGCTAGATCTGGTAGGAGAGGAACGGATTAAGTACACTTGTGAGGTATGCACAGGAAAAAATCTGGTTTATCTACAAAACGACCTGCACAAAATTAAAGAGAGTAAACATACTAGAAGTATAGAGCGTAAGGAAAGTGTAAAACATTTTATATCTGGATTTTTCTCCTGTGGAATGAAAGCGATCAGTATGGAGAAGTCACCCCATCGGTAATAACTCTTGCTGCAAAGACGGACAATTTAATAAAAACAATGGTAGCTCTGTGATGTCATAAATACTGATCAAACGTACTGTAAATATTTTTTCCCAAATGACCTTCTGTTTCTGTCCAGCTATGCCAGCAATGACGGATTAGATCATCATGATTCAGAAGCAGAAAAACTCAACATGAAATCAAGAGAAAAAAATAAGAGAAAAATGCATAAATCCCAACATATCGTACTACATTTCATCACCATCATCGTAAAGTGGATTTACCGCCATCAGAAGTATGTGCAACTAGTGTCGAATAAATAATAAGTTCCATGTGTAAAACATCCAAAGTAGTTCATAGCCCACAGTTCAGTATATTAATGAATTATGAAGTTTGTAATAGTACATACAGTACAGTTGTAACCCATCAAGAAATAATATCGATAACTCCTCTTCACCAGACAAGTTCCTGTCGTCAATTTTCTCCCTTATTTTTTCCAATTCGTTGTGAATAATTTAACTGGTATGGTGTGAATCTATGCATGTGTCCTGGTGATGTGAATTAATATAAGCCTGATTTATTTGTCAATAATGTTCATGTAAGCTCCAAAAAAATATACAATCTAATACTGTCAAATCTTGCTCCCATTAGGAGTATGTATTTTTACGTATACGTAACTTTTGAATATTTTTGTGTGCATGAAATATGAAATATTACTAGATTACTGTACATAATTGACAAATACAACAGCTGCCTCGCTTGAAACTGCTTTGTACAACGACAAAACAATCTAACGTACTTTATTCCTTTAGGTACATATAACGAAAGAGTACCTCCAGCTGGAACCAATAGGATTGGTGTTTGTGTTTTTCTTCGCATTGATTTTGGTGATTCAATTCGTCGCTATGTTGTTCCATCGATTTGGAACATTAGCCCATATCTTAGCGTCGACTGAACTAAACTGGTCCTGTACAAAGAAGGTAACTATAATTATTTTTCCTAGCTACCTATCTAGAATAAAATAGAGCTTGCTTACTTTGGATGTTCCCTTATCATGATGTAACTTTGAATGCGACAGAGTACAGCTAATTTCACAACGGAGTTTTACTCACAAAAAAGGTGATACAAGTACTTGAATCATAAAATAAAGACGTCTATTATTATTAGTATAAATGCCTGACTACAGGTTAGTAGGTAATCAGGACCTGTACCCAAGAAACTTTTGAAAGAAAATACATATTACTTCAATACATCCACCGAACCTATAGAGCAAAATATTAAGTATCGTCGTTTTTATTTCAGAAGGAAGAGATGTCTCCAAATGCTCTATTAGATAAACAGGCTGTTGAAATCGTGAAGCAACTACAGAAGCTACAGGGTATCGATGGAGATTACGACAACGACTCAGGATCTGGGCCAGACAGGATAGGAAGAAGAAAAACCATTCATAACCTAGAAAAAGCAGCGCAGAAGAAAAGACAAATTGGAACGTTAGATGTTGCGTTCAAGAAGAGATTTGCAAAATTGAACGCCAATCCTGACGGAGGTGGGTAATGAAATATCTTGATGAAGTTATGATTATACTTCTTATAATCATATATGATATTTTCAAAGCCGTCGATGTTGTGACAAAATTATAAATCGTCGAATTCATTTTGTGAAACATACGAGTACAGGGTAGTGCATTTTCTGGAAAACATATATTCACCAAAAAATTTAACCAACTATGCAATCTGCTTGCAATTTGAGTTGTCCTGTTATCAATCTTCAATATGAAATTGTACAACGCCCGGAAATACGACCAATGGAGAAGGAAATTTATTGGAGTATTTCCAGGAAAAGAATGAAAACAGCGGTTAAGAAAATTAAGATCCGCCCATAGTACAGAGACTCGATCTGTTTACTTATTTCGCATGGCGTAACTGCCAAGAACGGTGTCAACAACTATACATCTCTTCCTTCTCCTTAAAGTGCTATATTATGTTTACACAGCATTGTTCACACGTAGTTTCTCACACTGGGCCCCCAAACTATATAACTGCTTGTCAACTGGGTATAAAGAATCCAGCCTAGGCTACTTAAGAAATGGTTAAAAATGACCTTAAAAGAATCGGAAGGCTAAAACTTAACTTTACGCATCTCTACAGGTAGTTGATTGTTTCATTTCTCTGGAAAGTAGAATATTTTGTGCTTTTTTGTAATCAAATATGTTTTCCTTATAGCAGTTTATCAATTGTATCTATGTCTTCAGGTCAGGTTGAAAAACAGCTTAAACCGACGGTCCACCTTTTCCACACACTTTTTTTTTATTTTTCCTTTCAACTATAGAACGAATAAAGGCCATTTATTATTATTATTCAATACAAAGAAAACTAGCCCAACCGAACGTCTTATCCCGCAAACATTACGAGTCAATATATACTATAACTATCTAAAACTGTAATGACTCATCGATGTTCACGTGAACATCACTTAACTACCAGTAGTCGGCTGTTCATAGGCGGGGTATGAATATTTAACATGGGTGAACTAGATTTGTCACATGCTTAATAAAGAGTGGTTTGAAACATATTGTAAGTCAAAAATTTGGGAATTACCTTTATTCATCGTCGCTTCCACTTACATCTGACAGTAATAAACTATCGCTATCGCTTTCCTCGTTGAAATTGGCTATAACTGGCTCTATGATGGTGTCGATGTGGTGGTCAAGCTGCCACATTTTTGTTTCTTCCTTCACAACATGACGGATAGTATTCTGCCAAGTTTCGGGCGTTACTAGCTGTATGGAAGTCTCAAGTAAAACCTTAACGTCTGGTAATTTGAAGGTTGTGTTATGGCGCGCAATATAACCCTTCACTTGAGCCCAGATGAGCTCTATTGGGTTCAGTTCACAGTGGTAGGGCGGTAACCGCAGCACAGTGACACCACATTGACGGGCCATCTCATCAGTCACGTAACTAATGTTCGCAGGTTTGTGCTGTTTAATTTTTTCATACAATTCCGCTTTCACACATGAATCGTCAAACGGGATTCCTTTTTCGCGCAACCATTGCTGCATGTCACTTTTTCGAGATCCCATAGTCGGTACACGTTCGGCTCGACGACTATGGTAGGAAGCATTATCCATGACGATCACAGAGTTGGGCTCAACTCGCTGAAGCACCCCTTGAAACCAGCTCTCGAAGCAGCTGGCATTCATTTCGTCATGGTAATCACCTCCTTTCTTAGAGACGAAAATCAAGTCATACTCTTCTAAAAAGCCACTATCGGTACCAATATGAGTTACGATCAATCTTTGACCTTTTCTGACGGTCCACGAAGACCTGTTGACAAACCTTCAATGCTTGCTTGTCGGTTACTCACTACGTTTTTGTCTATCCAGGTTTTTTTAACTGTGTGACCTGCATTTACCCATGTCTCGTCCAAATAATAGATTTTTCAGCTTTGTCGCCTATATTCAATCATTTCGCGTAGGTATTTTCGACGCCAGGCGACTATTTCAGGTCTCTCTATCAATACTGACTTCCAATTACGCGTTTCGTAACGAAAATTAATTTCGTGCAGGGATTTCCTCATTACCTCGACGCTCATTTGGGGTATAATTTCATTTTCCTTGATCGCTGCATGTACAGCCTTGAGGGTTGGTATCTCATTCCTAAAGAAGAATGAATGTACGGTTCGCCTTAACGCCATTTTGCTATCGTCATCCAATTTAACGGCCTTTCGTCCCTTTAAATTAAACTTTGGATCAGTAGTAGCTCCAGTTTTCTTCTTTTCATGCACCACCCTGCGAATGGTCCACTCTGGAACGCCTGTCATTCTTTCACAACGCGCGAGTGCATCTCCCTGCGACATAGTTCTATTCAGATAATTGAACACGTTGAGCACGATTTCTTTCGCGTCCCTCTTCAGTGCTTTACGAAGCCGTCTACTTGTTCCCTGGCTTTCAGTACTTCCACTCGTGCCATTTGTACTCTCCATGGTTAAGTATAACCAAAACAGTAACCACAGAAACCACAACAATAACAATCACACAACAATTCTCATAAAAACACACAATATGCGATCGCTCAACGAAACACGTTCCAATGCGTTGCCGACGCCTATGAGTCTGCCGGTCGAGGCGCGTCTTTAATTTCATTGGTTCTACCGGCGGAGAACAATCAGCCATTATTTCCATCTCTGTCTGTGCTGTTGACCACCGCAAAGCCACAGAAACGACATATGTCGTACGCTATACGGCTATACTGGAAGGAAGCCGGGATCGAGCTCTGATCACGTGTTGATCACGCGTATGAGTCATTACAGTTTTAATTAGTTGTAGTATAGCAACCGAAACCATGCTTTATACTATTTGATTTACACGTCTACTTTGTTACCCAGGTACACCAGTATTGAGCCGCAGGATGACGATGCGGCCTGAAACAATGAAAGCTTTGGAAGTGCGTGTCAATTCTGTGATGGCCGAACGTCGCAAATCACATATGCAGACCTTAGGAGCGAAAAACGAATTCCAAAATAACAATGTGACAAGGAACCATAGAAGTAGCGTAGCTAGCAGTATTCCAGCTAAGGTAAAAATAAGCGGTCCCCGATTATTAGCCTTGTTCTTGATGACAGAAATGACAGTTGTTTGTCATAAGGGACATTTCACGTGGAGCGGTCTGCAAAAAAAAAGATTTTAAAATCCATATTGGGCCTGTTTGAACATCTAGCAGAAATGTAAAAAAAAAACATGATCTTATTGTATCACGTTCATTTTCTAAGTTAGTATTTGAAATTGAGATTTCGTTGGAAGCATTTTTTCAAATTGAAGAGTATTATAGTCGGATATGAAACATAACGTTTTATTTAGGAAATTTTTTGATGAAAATTCAAATTTGACATTCAAAAAAAAATTGAGGAAAACACTCCACCAAAATTTTTATTTCCGATTTTTTTACTCCAAAGTATAGTCCGATGTGTGTTTAAAATACTTCAAAATTTTTGAAATGATATGCACATTAATTAAGGAAGTACGTACTTTAATGTAGATACATTTCACCCTGAGTATGACGCAGCTTGTTTAGGTCCACTGGTTTGCGAGATACTGCTTTAATAGGTCACAAAAATGAGTATTTTTCAGCTCTAATAATTAAATTGTTACAGTCTGACTGAATTAACTGTATCTTGATGAAATAAATTATTACAACGTTTTTCTTATTTAGAATAATAATTTTATAGCGATTATTAAATATATCGAATTTTATTTTTATAGCAAAACACTTCTCTTGGTCTAACAATATTATAGTAGAAAATCGTACTCTACTCTCCATCTCGTTAAATCGTTCTTTTTTATATTTTCTGTCGACCGTAAATACGAGAGCTGATGGTGACTTGGGGCTATTTCTGGTGCTCTCGTGTAGGAGTTATACGATCCACAACCTTCGTTAGTGAATTAGTTTCCCACCCAATGTGGGTTTTATCGGGTTGTGGAGATTTTGGTAGAAATCGGCCTCCCTTGGTGAATTTTGTTATCGGAGCCCTTTTCTCACCCTCTTGGGATTTCGCCGTTGTCACAACTACACTAAAACCATCGAGCTGAGGGGAACTGTCTACATAGATACTCTGAGGCGAATTTAAGTAGGATTCACGTCTGTGAGGAGCAGTCCCTCATTTCAGTGAGCCCAAATGGTTCGAGGGTTCTACCTTCGGGTATTGAGTTACAACTGGGACTTCCTGCCCTTGGTTGCCTTCCTGTGATAGCCAAGCACCTGCCAATGGGTATTTTTATTTTAGTTTTTGCTGGGGGGGGTAGTACAAAATAATTTTCTTTTGCTTGTCCTCCAGGACTTCATTCACCTTTTTTTTTATTTCTTTTGTTTCATAAATGTTAGTGTACCTTGTGAGTTTGTATCTCCTTTAGCGCGAGGGACCCAACATTGGTTACTTGTTATTTCTTTTCCTCGTGCTTAACTAGGAGGCGTCCGAACCACAACCATTTGCATCCAAAATCCTAAGTACAAAGAATCACCCTCTGAGGGCTTATTAACTACCGACTGAGCACAGTTACATTCTTTTACCAAATTATAATTTGATATAAGCGGGATAACAAAATTAAATACATTTCAACTTAAAATTATAGTTTATTTTCATACGATTTTTTTAAATATTCAATACTGAAAAACTAGGGTGCAAAACCGGAAGCAAACGTCACTTTTACAACTTTTTTCATGATTATTTTATCCAAAATATAACCTAGAGTGGTTTTGGTTTTTAAATTCAAATTTGGTTTTTTCACTAAAAGTACAGACAATTTCCCATATAAAACGCTATGTTTCATATCCAAGGTTCAGTATTCAACTTATTAAATCAATAGAAGTCAAAGAACTAAATTGGCAAGACATTATCAAACATTAAAAACATTTCGGTAGGTGTGCCACAGGGTAGCAAATTAGGACCATTACTATTTATTTTATATATTAACGATATTCCTAATATTTTACAACACTACCAAATTAAACTATTTGCTGATGATACATTAATATATATATATATATATATATATATATATATATATATATATATATTTTGAGACGTGGTCATTGTCGTCTAGACCAGTTAGGTGAAAAATTAAAGCTTCCGCCTTTTGTTGGGTACTTCGATAAAATTTAAGCAAAGAGGACTCTTTATACTTTTTTAATTCTCTCTAGCTTTCAATGGACTTTGCCATCATCATCAGGAGCTGCAATTACAATGATAACAGTAGCAACAAAAGTGTAAAATGAATTTAGTCAATTTAAATTTATTTTACACTTTTGTTGCTACTGTTATCATTGTAATTGTTGTAATTGCAGCTCCTGATGATGATGGCAAAGTCCATTGAAAGCTTGAGAGAATTAAAAAAGTATAAAGAGTCCTCTCTGCTTAAATTTTGTCGAAGTACCCAACAAAAGGCGGAAGCTTTAATTTTTATATATATTCGTATATATATATATATATATATATATATATCAAATAAAGACATTGAAACTGCAATAGAGCTGTTAAATAATGATATGAAAAACGTAGTAAATTGGTTAAATGTAAATAAACTTAAACTAAACACAAACAAAACGAAATATATGCTAATAGGAAAATCTTTAAATGCTCCATATGTAGAATTTTATGTAGAATTATACAGTATCAATGTGAGGCGAGTTTTTGTCAGTTTGTATGAATAGGTGTGTAATGTGTGGCAAGTATCGAATCAATCTATAAGATGCTATTTTTTATTTCAGGAGGTATTTGAAAATGGGCACGTCAACAAGGCATTCGTTGAGGAAGAAATATACGGTAGCAACAGTGGTAGTAGAAGTTCTCTACCAAGACCACCAAGACCTGCACACAGCATCGCTTGGGGTAACACCAGCAGAATGTAGCAACTTAATGGATCAATGTCAGATGCTATAACTGCCGCTCTCATATGTATGGACCGACGTCAAAAAAGTTACCTTTCTGAGAGCTAATCCATTAAATTTCATATGTAGCTACCCCCCAGACGTACAAAGTGGCCTAAAATGGCTGGACAATATATTATAACAAATTAAAGCGAAAACTGGCATTTACAAGTATCACGTCATATCTTCTTATACGTAAAAAGAAGAAGAGAGTTCCAGTCTCATTGTCAAACAAGTTTTTCCAATTCTACGACTTATTACACTGAGGTGCTAAACACCTTAAGTATATTTTATGTAATTCTCGACATTAATGTCATAGCCAATTAGACGAAGGTTTCATATGGAAATGAAAATTGGTCTACAAACAGGCAACTGTTTGAATTTTTGAAAACAGGGATGCTGAGTAAATCCAGCACGTTATCCACAAATTTTAGGACACCTTGTGTAAGTGCGAAGTGTGCTAGTCAAGGGATCCATATTTATGAATGCTCTCACTTGTGAATAGACTAGTCAAATAATGTCTTAAACCTGCGGTACGCTCTCAAATTCAGATTATTCATGGAGACTAATTAAAGGGTTATCTAGAAATATATATAGTAAATAATAACTTTTTTGATATAGCCGCCGCTAGGATAATAATTTGTAACATAGTGGAATGAAAAGCTCTGACCCTAACGAAGATTCAAGTTACCGCATATATCAAAACAAACTGAGACGCTACATTATTATAGAGGGTGATCCATCTGTTGATTAATTTTCAAATCGATGGTTAAAATGAAACGCAGACTTCTTTTTCAAAACGGGTTTTTTATTTTAGAGTACTGTCCTTCCGGCTAATGATGAAACACAATCTCATTCATACGCGACCCAATTTTTCAGTACATTTCCAAAGTCCGGCATTATCTCACAATGGCTGCATGAATATTGGTCTTCAATCGATGGATCACCCTTTATTATTATGCTCAGTGAAAATTCGGATTCACGTATTTTTAAAGTTTGTGAAACAACCAAGTGATTCTCTACCAGTTTTACTCACAAAATTGTGTTGGTATATGTAATATTTAATTACCCGACAACGACATTATGATTTTTATGATTAAAAAATCGATTTTCTTCTCTTTCATTTCGTTGACCTCCCGTATATTTTTTGAGTATGCACAGTGTGCAATGTTAGTTATCTTTTCATAGGCAAAACCATGGACATTTTATCGCACTGCCAAACTACGTACATCTAAAAATACTCATTGTCGATTTTTTGTAAAAAAATTTTATACTTTTTGTACATACTAGGTTTAATCGCTTTTCGTATATTTTTACATTTTCATCTTTTGTATTTATTTGTTATGATGCAAGATTTCAAGCTCAACTGCTCTCCTTTACGTACTTACTAGTTGCGTATTGTAATTTATGTACTTTTTTAATTATGTGATGTGGTTAATAAAACTATGTATATAATTTTGTCTTTGATTTATTATTGTATCGCCTCGCTGGATATAACTTAACAATGGATCCAATCATTAACTTCGTAATTCACTGATAGTACTGTTGCCTCCAGGCAAATATTGCAAATGTGTAGGGTAGAATGCGGAAGAACAAGTAACGATAAATTCATCCCCGACAGTACGAAATATTCATTAAATATTTACTCAATAATTACTAATATTTTATCTTACTTAAATATTTGTTATCTTAAAAACCATATTTAATAACTATTTGAATCTAATATTTTTATTCAATATGTTAAATACACTATTTATTTATAATCTCATTAAATATTTACTTTTCAATCAATGTAAAACTACTAAATTCCATTATTTACGAAATATTCATTAAATCTGTGTGCGTGTGACCCGAGCGACCAATGGCATAATGGCAAGGCCGACCTGAGCCGACCCGTTTTCCGGCATCCATTTGCCTCTGCGAGTGTCACTATGATAGCGTGCTTCCTGTGGTACATTATTTGAGTGTTTTTTGTGGAAAGGGGAAAGAGTAAGTTTTTCCACATTAAATAGCTTAATTTATCTGACTAGTAAACATTATTGTGCCAGTTGAGTAAGAAGGTATTTGCAAGACCATAAATAATTAGCCTTGAAGTGTAGCAGTCATTGACGATTTGGGATTGGTGGATTTAACTGAAAAGGATACGAAATTATATTCATAATGAAAATCATATAATCGCAACTTGATCGAGGTACATCAAAAATGCTTTTTTTTAATATCTCAATTATTATTATTATTTTGTTGTTAGTATGGGTCAAACTAAGCTGTAATTATTTAAAAAAAATTATTATTATTATTTCTAAAACTTCAACAGGACGTTCCAAAATTTTAACAGTGGAAAAATACTATTTTTGTCCCTTGAATCATAATATAAAATCACAAAAATAGTTATGCTAAATTAGCCCCCTTACTACAGCAACAAAAGTCACATTTCAACAAAATCAAATAAGTGGCCTATTTTTAAAACACCTTTTCTTGAAAGTTTAGTCAAAGGATCAAGTTTGTTATTTTTCATCAAGATATCTAAAATAACATACCAAATTTGCTAAACATCAACCAAATCTCTAACTCTCATAGGATAGAAAATGTGGGTCCTTTTTAGGTGCATATAGAGCTATTTTTAAGTGACCCAGTTGAGCTACTCGGAGTAAATCAGCAGTGCTCAGCAACCAATATTGTTTCACTGCATTTTATATTCCCATAAATACCCTCTCTAGAGTAGTTTAGGAGAATATCTCTCTCAAACAAAAGACCACTGGAAAGCAGGCTTATGTAAGTATTCAATAATTCTTCATAATTAGTAAGTTTTTTTTTTCTGAGAAGTGGATTTGCAAGCTGCAGAATTAATGTTTTTTACGATATTTTTCTAGCAATTAAACCATTATATCTAAAATGACCTTTTTTATAAACCCAATTTTATAAAAAGCATTCCTACAGATTTTTGCTAATAATAACCAATAAAGAATTTTCTATATACTTTGAAAATATGTATCAGAGTAATGCTTGAAAATCCATACATATCTACATCAAAAAATATAAGATTATATCATAAAAATATAAATTGATATTTGAAAATCTTTTCTTCATATATTTTCTAATATTTGGTGAAAATATCGCCAAAATATATGAATATAATATACTACAAATATATATATCGAATATTTTATGAATAGATAGGAAATTTCTTTGTTAATATTAAAAAATCGTGTCGCTAGAAATATTATATAAACTTTTTTAATATTTAATAAATATTTGATGCTATCTGTGATTGACTTTATTGGTCGAACTCCGTAACAACCTGTACCTGGAGAGACGGGTTGCATAAAGGTCGGTCCTGGTCATAAGACCACAGCGACCGTCATTGCATCTCCTTCAAAACTTCAAAAGATCCAGATATCTCCGAAATACATTTAGTAAGTTTTAAGGAATGTTTCCAACTCGAAAAAAAAAAAATACGTTGGTACCTACCGTATTTTGTTAGTACCGTTCTTAAACACGTTGCTATTTGAAAAAATCACAACTATCTTCAATAGAAATATGTATTAAATCATGTATGTAACAAACGAAGATATAATCAATTGAACACAGAAACAAACAGTGATAGACATTTCTCAGATTAGTTAATCCATCTGGATCAGGTCGGTGGCTCATCATCCGATTCGTCCAAATTTGAAGCCCAACCACCGGACTTTTCAGCAGGATTTTTTCCTCTACAACGGTACCAGATTCCACCATCTACAAAAAGGTGTATTTAGTTGAAGGGTCGATATAGTATGAAGTAAAATGTAGCTAGTTTCAAACTGACAAATTATTTTATAGCTTCTCATAGTTTTAGTACATATTCCTAAAAAAATAGTTTATAATGGAATTATTCTACCGCATTTACTATATTTTCAACTATCTTGTTCACTTGTTCAAATAACTAATCGATGAAAAAGTATAGGGTGTTCCATCCGTTAATTTTTTAATCTAAAAAAACACACTTTTTATGAGTGAGAAACGGAACTCTTATTGAAAATTGTAGGTCGGTCTTGCCATTTTGTTTTGAATATAACATCGCAAATATGTCCACCGCGGCTCCGTTGACATGCCATCATCCGAACATCAAAATTTTCGATGACTTTTTGCAGTATTAGAGAGTCCACGGTCGCAATTTCGGTGCGAATGTCAAAAATAGTAGTTGAAAAAATAAACAATAAATGGAACACCATTTATATAAGCGTATGCGATTTCAATACCTTCGTCTGAATAATATTTCCTTGTTCGTCAACATCCGTGATCATAATTATAATATCTTCGCCTGACGCGAAGGCTTCGTTACTGCACGAGACAGATATACAGTAATCCTTCTTATCATCAGAACCAAGCGACGCGCCATCACTTTTTTGCATCGACTCACTCCTAATCATCTCTTCAGTGACTTCAAGACTCTCGTATCGAACCGTTTGCAAGCGGTAGATTCCATCTTTGTCTTTACGGTATCTACAAGAATGTTATATTTACAACTTTCACTGTAATGTAACATCGATAATCAATCATTGCTTAAGAAGGGTCTCCATTGCTCTCAGCTTAGATAAAAAAAATGAGATAGTGGAAGCAGTTGAAATCGGAATCTTATGTGATCCCGAACCCTATAGTCTGCTGAATTTCAAAAATGAGAGAGATAAGAAATAGTTATATTCACTGTACATTGTCGAATTACAAGCCATATACATGCTAAAAGTAATTACGCACACAACGCAGGCGCGGTGATGATTTCCCGTAATTCTCCTCAGTTTTTCGTAATTTATAACTTTGAACATAACCTCTCTTCAGAAAGCACAACATAAAAATAACCCGTCACAGCCAACAGATATACTTCATTGGTAGCATATTCAGTAATGATTTTCTCACACAGCAAATGTCACTGATTTTATACACATTCAGACCAATACACATAAATCATCCAGACGCGATCTTGCTATTCAACCAACTTTCTTCTCAGAGATAAAAACTACAGACAAGGACTATTTGGCCTCCCAAAACATATGCAACCAGTAATGCGTGTAGTTTAGTTGAGTGATTCCTCCTTAGAGGGACGTTCACAACGATCCTAGTGAGCAAACGTGGAATGTCTGTTTGCGCCCTAAAAACTACCTAGTTCGCAAGATGACATCTTATAGGTTTTTTTTTGACGTTTTATAGGTTTTTTATATGATACCCATGCGGAATTATGTAAGATGTAAAAACTAGATATCTCATTCTGACGGAGGTAGCCAGATCTACATAATTTTGATTTTTGAAGAAAAGTGGTGCAGCTTGAAATGATCTATGACATCTAAAATCAACTTATCCTTAGCATTTTCAGATGCCATCTCCAAAAATACACTGTCAGATTTTCAGCTTTTCTCAAAATTCACAAGGTAGCCCGAATTTGAGAAACATTTGTCTGCAAGGATATGGCGAATACATTGGTGGGTGGCGATCATTAAATTTCCATCTAGTTGTGCACCATTTATTTAATGTAACATTTGAAAATTATTCTGTGATTTTCATGTCGATAAATCCCCATGTTTGTCTGGCCAATGAAAGCACATACGAGGAGATACCCAAAAATAACCGGAATATCATTGCAGTGGGCGGAGCTTGTGTAGTACACATTTCTGCCCCTAGAGCCAGTGCCTGAGTTGTCGATCTGGCTTGTTTCGTTCCTCTGTACTAGAATTGTTTCGTGCTTGTTTCTTTCTACGATGACACGCTTCAGTGAGCAACGTGCCGCTGTGAAATTTTGCTTTCTAACTGGCAAAAATGCTGCTGAAACTGTTTTAATGTTGAAAATAGCTTACAAAGACGATGCTATGGGAAAAACTCAGATGTACGAATGGTTTGCTCGATTTAAAAATGGCGACATGTCGATTGATGACAAACCTTGCTCTGGACGTCCATCAACTGCCCGAATGGAAGAAAATGTTGAAAAAATTAGAGAGCTTGTGCTATTTGGAGGTTTTAAGACGATTGCGTTCGTCAAAAAGACCCAATTTGTGGCAGCCAGGGGTCTAGTTCTTCCACCACGATCATGCACCTGCGCACACAGCCAGTAGTATAAGTCTCGGTCACGACGGTGACCTACTTCAGTACATGACACTTTTCATCCGGTGCATTAAAAAATCGAACCGTAACATCAAGTTCATTTTTTCGTTTTGGGGGGGGGCTAGATGCCCTTTTCTCGATATGTTACGGATCTTTCAGACTATTAAAGTAACACTGCGTAGGAATCTGAAAATGAAAAGAAAAAACAAACGACGTGACACCTGAAAGAAAAGAAATATTGTCAAAAGTGTCATGAACTGAAGGTCGCCGAAACGTAAGCACTGAAGAAGAATTTTAAAACATGGAGGATTACCATATTATTTGTTGTGTGATGTTTGATGGGATATTGAGGAGTGTTCTGGGCGAAACTACGCGTTGAAAAAATTATACGTTTGACAACAAATCTTACATAACCTTACTTGCCTTGCCACTTTGTTAGCCGATTGTTTAGCTTTCCGTACTGTACAAGTAAACGGAATAATGTCACGTTGACTTCTGCGTCTCTGGGATCGTTTCAATACGCTTAGGGACGCCCTTAACTTTGGTTAATCATTATAAGGTAAACACTGCGATTTAACACGTTAACTGCCACGTGAATCAAGTGTGTCTCATAGGTTATAAATTCAGTGAGCCATGTGATCCTTGATTCACGTGAAAACTATTAGGTTTATATCTGTAGCTCAGCGACGATTCACAGCGGCCGCATAATAACATGGTAGTTGAACAACCGTGGCCTCGCAAATAAAATGAGGTAGTTAGCCTACGTAAAAGTTTGTTTATTTTGTTTTTATTTAGGCACTAAGTGCAAATTATTTTAACTTTTATTAATTCAAGACAAACTTCATGCTGGACGCTTTTTATTGAAACAAAAAAACGAAGAAAATACAAGTATAGGAACTAATTAGCTACATAAAACAACAAGAACAACTATTTTGTACAAACATGAGATTCTGTGAAGCAAGTCACGCAGTAGTGTTTATCGCATTGAATGCACTTCCATCTAGTTTGTGCAGTGGTTTTGGCTGCCACGGTTCTTCCCTTTTCTTTTGATATTTTACAGTAGCAAATGCAACATCTTCGCCTATTAGAAGTGTTGACATCTTCTAAAATATGTTTTATTTGATTTGCTTGCGTATCTTCTTGCTCGTTCTGGTGTTCTTGTGGGAAATTTAGAAGGCATGAAGCAACTTCTTCTCTGAATGTTGTTATAGTCATTTTTTGTCCAGTTACTGCTTTGAACAGGATATATGCATTTACCATGGCCGATCCTAGAATCAATTCCACGGCAATTTTTCTATACCATTTTATCCCTTTTCTCAAAGCTGAGGAATATGATTTGATCTGATCCGATAAATCGATAAATGCTTTGCATGTATTATAGTCAGCAACAACGTCGGGCTTTTCTACTTCCGCATTACGTCGTGATCTCACTGTAACCATTTGGCCAGTATGTTTAGTAGATAAAGTAAGGACTTCCCTTTTGTCGTGCCATTTTGTTATTACAACTCCCGTATTACTCTCTTGACTGTATGATTCACCCTTCTTCAGCTTTTTGTGTATAACACCTTTCGGATTTTTTTACGATTTTTTCTTAGCGTACCCACTAAGTGAGTTTTTTTCTCGAGTAACTTGTGTGCTAGCTCCATACTGGTGTAGTAGTTATCTACATAAATGCATCGTCCGCAGTTCAAAAGTGGTTCGCAAATGTTCATAACGATGTTCGTTGGTACGCTTGACCCTTGCACTTTTTCCTTGCCACAATAGATTTTCAAATCATAGGTATAGCCTCCATCAAGACATAATTTTACAATTTCACTCCGAACTTGTGCCGTTTATTCTTGATATACTGAATAAAAGCCAGCCTTCCACGGAAAGGGACAAGCGTTTCATCCACGCATATCTGGTCTTTGGGAATGAAGTACTTTTGAAAGTTCGTTCTAAGCTGCTCCAGGAGGGGTCCAAGTTTGTACAATCTATCAGAAGTGTCGGCGGTTTGATTATCTTGAAAATGCCAATTCGCCAACAACAACTCAAATCTGTTGCGCGACATACGCCTGCAATTTGGTTCACATATATCTTCTTTTTTGACCAATAGTCTGCCAGTTTAGGAGCACGAAACAAGCCCATCCAAATTTGAAGACCAATGAAAGTCATGATTTCGTCAGAATTGGTATCTTTCCACTTATTTATTCGAGACCACTTTAGTAGTGTCGATTCTTTTTTCTGTGCAGCGAAACGATTTGTTTCCCTCACAATATTGTTTACGACATTTTCGTCAACCATTAACTTGAAGAAAAAAATAGGAGACTTGTCAACGTGTTCAAATAAAGCATTTACAACACCACTTTCGGGAATGTCAATCGGAAAGTCCTTGAGATATTGCCCAGAAACTTCTTGCCACATCAGTGATGGAACCAGTTCCTCATTTTCATCTGAGCTGTCCAGTTGAAATTGATGAATAACCGCTTCTATGGTGTCCAGAATTGAATCATTTTGATTTACTTTCTGAGAAGACGATGAATCATCAGTTCTGGTAAGAAGCTGTCTACTAGTACCTTCTCTGCCAACATCAGAAGATGCTATTGGATGATCCACTGTTTTTTTCTTTTTTACTAATGGCTCGTTACTGCCTTTCGAGCTATATGAAGACGATGAATGCCAACTATCAGGTTCATATTCATCTGAGGAAGCCTCAAAAGGATCGGCCTCTTCATCGGAAAACATCTCGTCATTAGTTTTTGCAGACGTTGCTGCTCTTTCTCATAGCTACCCATTTATCTTAAGAAAAAACATAAATTAATTGTTGTAATGAAATGTTAACAAAAAATCTTACCTTGGTTAATAAAAACCGCAAATTCTCTTTACTGTATCGCTAATATAACCATAGACTAAATGAAGAATCAACACGTGGTGATCACCGAGAATAGATAGGTTATGTTTTGCATCACGCATGATTCATGTGGCCCTCTGTGCAAATTTGGTTAACCAGGCCACGTGAGACACACTTGATTCACGTTCAAAAACACAATTTTTGACAGCTATTGACGAGTAATAAATATCGTGTCAACATTTTTATGAATTTGAAAGTATAATAAACAATTTTTAGCTTGTGGCCCAGGGGATCAAATTTTTTTTTATATTGTGGCAGTTAACGTGTTAAGGGCTGATACGTATACGGTATTTTCATACATAAACACATACGAGTTTACACGGGAAAGTGGGCTATTATTGTTAATGTATAAAGCTAAAATGTATGTCATTCTAATGGAGATTGTTAGATCTAAACTTTAGAGGTTTCTTTAATTTTCATATTTTCATTTCTCACCTGAATCTGGAATGACCCGAAGGCCAATGGTAATTATGCATTTTCATCAAATGTTTAGTCAGAAACTGACCTCTTTTAGTTTCTTTTTGCACGAATGACATTCAAATATTGGTGCTGCCTGAAAAAAAAAGATTAAATAATGAACATACACCTATTTTGCAACTCTTGACAGTAACACTAACTAACTAACTACTAAGGCCCGGCAAGTTAACTTCAACTTGGTGGTAACAGTTATCCATGAAAAAGCG